>CM059207.1:38089003-38364003 GCA_030347435.1 Clarias fuscus
TAAACACGGGGACAACGCACAAAGACCCGAGGCGCGAGTCGAACCCTGAGTCTGGAGGTACGAGTCCACCGTGCTAACTTACAGCACCATGCTACCCCAAAAACATACAGCATAAAAACTGTGCGATTAATTCCATATGCAACTTGATCCATATTTTTCACACTTTTAAAAATATTTTATACAAATGTAAAACGTTAACTATAAAAACGTTTCACGACAGCTTTGGAAAGAAATACAAATGTTTGCAAAACTATAATAATGTTCCTTTTTGTTGTTGTTTTGTTCTGTGTTTATGAGAGGTTGGTGCATTACTGCCACCTCCTGGACTGGAGTGTGGAGCGGAAGGTTGGCAGAAAAAAAATAAAATAAAAAGATGCTGGCTTTGTACGAAATGATGAAATCACAAGTTACACAGCATGTAGTGCTTATTAGATACAATAAACATTTAGTGCTGTCGAATCGAATCGATAAAAAACACAATTCCCCCAAATGAACAGTCTATGATTCAGAGCTCTGAATATGAGATGAAGTACCAGCAGTCCTTCGTCATATTTTAAAACTGATGTTTAAACATCTAGCAAGGTGATTCGTCTGTAACACTGATGCTTAAACCTTTGCATAAATTCATGAAAAAGTCATGACCGTATACTATAAAGGTCTGAACCCTTAAATCCTGCCAGACCACGCACCCGACATGAATGACAAGAAAATGGAGGTAGGGAGGTCTGTAGTTTTCTGAATAAATGTCTTGTTATGGCTTGTTACAGGCGCATTATGTCCTGACTGAAAGAAGCCGATACACGTCCGGGGCTCTGAGATTCAATATGATCCGGCCGTGTTCCTGCCCTGTGCAAGCCCCTCTTAGTCAGCCATGCATGGTAAGAAAAAAAAAAAAGGCATGTGAATGACAGGGGTAATGGGGTGGGGGCGTTATTCATCTTGACAGTGATGAAGTGTGAGCTGGTCTGCTATTGTCCGACATTAAGACAACACCTGCCTGCTGTGTGAATACTGAAACCTTACAGCAACACGAAATCCTTACCCGAGGTGGGTTGTGAGCTTTGAAACTGTATAAGAAGTGTTGCAGAAAGACAATATCCCTAAATCTCTGCTCTTCAGCAATATGGCAGCAGTCAGTCTAATCTCATGTCATAGAGGCCACAATCAGCATGTGCTGAGAGCTCTCATTAGGCTAATTACGACGCGTCCCGAATCCTAATTCTGTCTGTCTTGGAAGAGGAATGTCTGAAGAGGCGAATTCGAGAACAAAATAACAGCAGTTTCTCAATCAGGGGCTCTTTTGGTTTTCTAAGAGTTTTGGGGCGATGCATTCAGTATTCCCATGAAAATATTCAGAAATCCGCTCTGCCGGCCAAGAACGTGTCTATGCTTGGGTATGTACTCTTTTGCATGTAAATGAGATGCTTAGCATGGAGTCGAGAATGTGCTTTTTTCTCACAAAAATGAACAGGAGGCCCAAAGAAAAAAAAAAACATGCAAACGAAAACACCAGGCCTCAGGAGTGAGACAGATAGTCAGAGAAAAGTGTATGGTAGCAAGAGATAAAGCAGAAAGAGGGACAGACAGAGAGAGGGAGAGAGAGAGGCCTCTTTTTCCTGATCAGTGAATCGTAAGCTGCAGCCGTGCCCTTGCATTCCAGATCTGCTTGACTGAAGACGACTAAGAATCTCCCACCGAGCTCCAGCAGTGATGAAACCTCCAGAGATCCAGTAGTGCTAGATATGATACAAGAATCCCAGCACTAATAGAGCTGACTTGAAGAGGAAGAATTTAAGCGTATGAAACTGAAACAAGTTGCCTTAGTGGCTTGATGGTGAAGGTTAAGGATCTGTGCTTGTCACCAGAAGATTGAAAGTTCACACCCTAGGACATGAGGAAAGGCATTATATTGTAGAGTGCACAAGTGTATCTGGATAAGAGATGGGCTTGTTGGTTAAAGTTTCCAAGGTTGGTTCATATCCATCCATCCATTTATCCACAACCAGAAATCCGCTCTGCCGGCCATACCACTTTTCCTGGAAGGTGCACAGGAGGTCTGGAGCCTATCCACAAAAACGATGGGCTTCCTGCAAACTGGAAGCACCACTCAACCAAGTAGTTTTAGTATCTTTGGACTGTAGGGGCAAAACCCACCAACACAGGCAAACTCCATGCACACAGGATGGGAGGCGAGATTCGGGCCCCCAACCCTGGAAGTGTGAAGTGGAAGTGTTGCCCCTGAGACACTGTGCCACCTAGGGCAAAGCCAAAACAAACGTCAAGCTACCACTGCCTCACACATGGGAATCCTCGAATTCACTTTTCTCATTAGAAACAGGAAGTTGTTGTTGGTCTTCACGCTGACCCATTCCGGAGTGACCACAGTGGGTCACCTGATCTGAACACAACTTAGCACAGGTTTTACTCTCGATGCCCTTCTTGACGCAGGAAGATTTGGGACTGGCGCTGCATCCAATGCCTGGGAACTGAACCTTTCGCACTGCAGTTGACGAACCCTACCATCTTGGTAGAAAGAGTAAGTAAAAAAAAGAGAAAGAGTATAGTAGAATGTCAAGGAAATTGTATGCAGAAATGCCAACGTGCATGGTAAGGGACTGCTGGCTACCTGACATCAACAAGCAGAATGATTCATGAGACTTGCATCTGCTTATCAAGACATCTCCTTATCAGAATTATGATGCAGATTTATTCATTTAGACCAAGAAAGGTGACCATGCTCACAAGAAAACCCTTTAACAATGGGACCGATATTAACTTTTGTACTTGGTGCAACTGCATATCCTTTCACCCCTTTCCTACTGTGCCATTCACAGAAGAAGTGAAGAGTCTGGGTATATCAGACACTCGGCTGCCCCAGGGAGTCTTTATACTCGGTCTGCTTGTCGATGTATATCTTGTCTAAGTGACGCAAGTGTCGAAGAAGGACGCAGGCCAAAGCGCTTGCTTTTCCTTCATTAGTCTGGCTGACCATGCAGTGCTGTGACCTCACTGAAGCGAGGCTGTTGACTCTTTGCACTTGTTGCCAGGCTTGCTCAATGGGTTTCCCAGGCTTCAGACCTCTCGAGTCAAAACAACCTGTTAATCTGCAACCGCTGCACCTGCTTCCACTTGGATGAGGATATTATTCCAAAAATAATGCAGATCTATAGATTGTGTTTCTGAGGGGGATTTGTCAAGATTAGCCTGGGATCCCATTCGGTGCAAGTTAAATTTATACTTAATCCAGTGCTGGATGTTTGCAGTTAAGAATTAAGTCCTAGGTAAGGGCATGGGGTGGCTCGGACTGGCATTGTTTTTGGAAGTGAAACTTGGCTTAATACGTTATGTTCCAATATTTGTCGCTTTGGTCTCTGAACGGTCACCTCACGGACCATAGACTAGAACCTTGGATTGGACAGAAGCGGCTATGTTCCTACAAGATCAAAACACTTTGTTTTGGGTGTTGTAACAGCCATTTACATTCCTTTGTTGTATTTAGGAGAATGCTCAGGAATGTGCGACAGGTGAGCGAAGGTGAGCGCCCCACACCAAACTATTATTGCAAATGCGTCATTCCCTGGTGTAGACGTAAAACAGGTCAGAAAAACAATAGGCTTTTGGGGAAGTAGGAAACTAGGACCCTTTTAATAAGGGGCAGAAACCCATGATCTGAACCTTGACAAAGCTGATAATAAGCAATAAGCCTCGGCTAATTGATGGTAAAGACCTGGTAATTAACGGATAAGAAATGTCCTAAACACTGAAGAGTCAGAACTATGCCAGGTAGTCTGAAAGATAGCTGAAAGATCTCTGAGCATTTCCAGAAGGTGTTGAGCTCTAATCAACAACAACAACAACAACAACCTGATCTCCCTTAGAGTTATCTCAACCCATGCATTATAGCATTCCACAAAAGACCAAGAGGGACAAGCTAATGTACACAACTCGTCCTGGCACCGTTTCCCGTAACCAATTTCACCCATCCCCTAACAGAACGCATAACCATAAATCTGCAGAGAGAGAGAGATTTAAATCCATAGTAAGAAAGAAAATACAAATCTTCTACCTAAGTGCTGAAGATCATTAAACACTGCAATTAAGTAAAACTAATGCCATGTGACCACACACATCTTACACATGCACACACATAGACACAATTTACATGTGTACACATAATTTGAATGTACACACACATCAACACCAACAATGTGCAAAAGTACACACTCACTCACTCTCTCACTCACTCTCTATAGCACGTATACCCGTATAGGAGCCGATCCCAGGTGACTCGGACCCTGGACGGGATGCATAAACATAGACACACATAATTTGAATGTATAGCTACACACATACATTATATACACCCACACTTCACACACGCACAGGCATAGACAACCTACAATTTAGACACACACTTTACAAATGCATGTGCATACACAAAGAAATGTCCGGATCCATGTACATACACATCAAAAATTCACACAAACACACTCAGAAGCACTTATAACCTACATATGTCTGCTTATAACCTGCCATAGACACACAGGTTTACACTTACATCCTGAACACTTTCATATGCAAACAGACCCCTCTGTTCAAACACACGCACACACACACACACACACGCACACACATCTTATACAGTACATGCATTTACATATGCATGCTTATAGACACCTTTAACCTACATATGCAACAGGGACAGGGATTAGCAGTCACCTCCCAATATGTTATGGAATCGGGACAGAGGTATTGTGACAATAACTATTGCGATGTCTGTAAGTATCACGATTTTATAAATGTCCCAGTTACACACGTGGACAAAATGGTTGGTACCCTTCGGTTAATGAAAGAAAAACTCACAATGGTCACAGAAATAACTTTAATCTGACAAAAGTAATAATAAATAAGAATTCTATGAATGTTAACCAATGAAAGTCAGACATTGCTTTTCAACCATGCTTCAACGGAATTATAAAAAAAAATGAACCCATGGAACAGGCCTGGACAAAAAAGATGGTACCCCTAACTTAATAGTTTGTTGCACAACCTTTTGAGGCAATCACTGCAATCAAACGATTCCTGTAACTGTCAATGAGACTTCTGCACCTCTCTGCAGGTATTTTGGCCCACTCCTCATGAGCAAGCTGCTCCAGTTGTTTCCGGTTTGAAGGGGGCCTTCAAACCGGACGGCATGTTTCAGCTCCTTCCAAAGATGCTCAATAGGATTGAGGTCAGGGCTCATAGAAGGCCACTTTAGAATAGTCCAATGTTTTCCTCTTAGCCATTCTTGGGTGTTTTTAGCTGTGTGTTTTGGGTCATTGTCCTGTTGCAAGACCCATGACCTGCGACTGAGACCCAGCTTTCTGACACTGGCCAGCACATTTCTCTCTAGAATCCCTTGATAGTCTTGAGATTTCATTGTACCCTGCACAGATTCAAGACACCCTGTGCCATATGCAGCAAAGCAGCCCCAGAACATAACAGAGCCTCCTCCATGTTTCACAGTAGGGACAGTGTTCTTTTCTTCATATGCTTCATTTTTCCGTCTGTGAACATAGAGCTGATGTGCCTTGGCAAAAAGTTCCATTTTTGTCTCATCTGTCCATAGGACATTCTCCCAGAAGCTTTGTGGCTTGTCAACATGTAGTTTGGCATATTCCAGTCTGGCTTTTTTATGATTTGTTTTCAACAATGGTGTCCTCCTTGGTCGTCTCCCATGTAGTCCACTTTGGCTCAAACAACGACGGATGGTGCGATCTGACACTGATGTTCCTTGAGCATGAAGTTCACCTTGGATCTCTTTAGAAGTCTTTCTGGGCTCTTTTGTTACCATTCGGATTATCCGTCTCTTTGATTTGTCATCAATTTTCCTCCTGCGGTCACGTCCAGGGAGGTCGGCTACAGTCCCATGGATCTTAAATTTCTGAATAATATGTGCAACTGTAGTCACAGGAACATCTAGCTGCTTGGAAATTGTCTTATAGCCTTTACCTTTAACATGCTTGTCTATAATTTTCTTTCGAATCTCCTGAGACAACTCTTTCCTTCACTTCCTCTGGTCCATGTTGAGTGTGGTACATACCATGTCACCAAACAACACAGTGACTACCTGGAGCCCTATATATAGGCCCACTGACTGATTACAAGATTGTAGACACCTGTGATGCTAATTAGTGGACACACCTTGAATTAACATGTCCCTTTGGTCACATTATTTTCAGTATTTTCTAGGGGTACCATCATTTTTGTCCAGGCCTGTTCCATGAGTTTATTTTTTTAAATAATTCCGTTGAAGCATGGTTGAAAAGCAATGTCTGACTTTCATTGGTTAACATTCACTTTACTTTATTCATAGAATTCTTATTTATTATTACTTTTGTCAGATTAAAGTTATTTCTGTGACCATTGTGAGTTTTTCTTTCATTGACCGAAGGGTACCAACAATTTTGTCCACGTGTGTAAATATTAAATATTTTTTCAGATTTTGTTACAATTTTAAGTCTTTGAACCTTTTCTCACTTAAAGACCAAGTCCAGCATTTAAACAATACAAACTTCAGATACAAGAGATTACCGTTGTTACTGAGCAGCGCGTGTCTCTGTCCTCCGCCAAAATTATTATTTCTAAACAAACTTAGCAAATAATTGACTCCTACCACACGGGATGTCCATGTGGGGATAGTTTAGAGCGCCGCCTGTAGGACTATAACGAAACTGCAATGTTTAACCTCCTAAAATTTGATTCAAAATTAAAATAGTCTTCAAAATCTCGAGCAACGAGTGCTGAGCAATTGCGAGTAAACAGGGGGGGTGGGGTTTCGATCGCGGGGACCTGCGGTTCGATCCTAATTTACTCTTTGTAACACGCGTGACATTTGATAACGTAACGCCATAAAAATGCACGTCTGTTGCAGCGCACAGAAGGAAACACACAACGACACTCACAATTCAAACATACACGTATGATCACCCATATTTACACTTACATCCCGGCGGCGCCCCTATATCTTACACAGGCATGCTCACTGAAAGCCGTCACCCTTATAAACATGTCTGCGTTCATAAACACCCCTTTGGACAGCTGTTATTTACATGCGCAGGCTTGTAGACACCTTTAACTTGCATGCGCACGCTCATACGCATCTCACGCGCATGCACGGGGACACTTTGTAAGCTGTATCTTACGGCTGTATCTTACTCGAGCATGCTTGTAGCTCATAGGCTACCGTGATTTTCACGTGCACATTCTGGGACATTGCGTTACACCTTCAATTATTCCTTCAATTATTGGGTCTTAAAATCTTCACATCTCTCATTTTTGCTTGTATGTTTATAGCCTGTAGGTGTCGAAACTCCCTCTCTCTCTCTCTCTCTCTCTCTCTCTCACCATGGTGCCGTTTTAAATACCCCAGCCTTATGCACAACACTGAAATCTCCAACTGAAGCCTAATCTCCCTGCCTGCTTCCTCCAGCAGGCAGGGTGTATGTCCTGAGAAGGGGGTAGGGGGACAAGACAATTCCACTTATGTTTTAAACATCCCAACCCCACCCCACCCCACCCCACCCCACCCCACCCCCCCCGCTCATGGCTTGTGAGTCATTAAAGCTAACCGCATGCTTCATAAGGGATCTGTAAAAGCACCCTGAGAATGTTTACAGCAGGCGAGCCGGAGTATGCAACCAGATCTTCAAAGGGAGCGTGAGATCTGAGCAACCCCAATCTCTGCTCATTTAATTTACACCGGCTTTAATTTAGGGTGGGCTCCGCAAGGCCACAGCTCGATCTCTTTTCATTAAAGAATCAGCTGCAATGCCTTATAGTGTGTTTTTCAGACACGATAGGATCTAAACACCAAACAAGGCTGAGGAGGTACAGTGGCATTCTGAAGCTTGTAAACCAAAGAAAAAAAAAAATACAGTCAGCCAGAGGCTAATTTTAGGCCAGCAATTCACAAGGGACGACGATTCGAGCCACAAATCACTGCGGCAGCATGGAGGTTCTCTCGAGGGGAGCTTGTGCCACAGCTATTTTCCCACAAAGCAGAGACAGACTCGAACCAGTGAGAAAAATGAGATGGACTGAGACATACATACGGACAGAGACGAACAATTTTTTGTATGTCGTCATTTTCCCAAACGATCAGCTCAGACCGAGAAAACAGAGCAAATGAAATGAGGGAGCGTTCGTGACGCTGGTGTATTTTATAGATTAGAATTACATACGTCACATTTTAAGAAAACCAAAAGACAAAAAAGTGAATTTGTGGGATTTGAAGTTTTTTTTTGTTTGTTTCAAGGAACGTTTTGCTCTCGAATGTGTACAGGATGAAAATACAGGACACGGTTTATGGTTTTGAAAAGATGAAAATCGCCAAAAAAATGAAAAATAAATCATGTAAAATGTCGAGCGTTGGTGATTCCCACGGAAAAAGCGGATGCTTTCAAAGCGATCAAGAGAATCTAACAGTTATATCGACTTTTGAGAGGGCGTTCAAGTCAAACCAGGACTTGTGATAAAATTTCTGATGGATGAACGCATAAAAGCGATTGCCATTTACAGAAGACTTCGAGCACAATGCGGTACAGTACAGTACAGTACAGATGAGACGCTCAGCTCCGGTAAAACATCTGAACGGTGCAGTGATTTTAAAGAAGGCCATCAGTTCCCGTGAACATTCAGTCAGTGGAACACCTGAAAATTGACATATAACTCGTCACCAACGCGTGGAAGAGACGCATCTGTCTGTCTGTGTGAACCGTACACACACTCATTCACCAACACCACTTGCACATTACAGAAACTCGGCTGGGTGTCATCGCCACGTCCCCTGTGCAGTCCTGACCTCACGCCAAGACGTTTCCACATGTTTGGGCCATTAAAGGAGTTCCTGGGAGGCCGGGGTTTCAGAACAAGGCTCCGGTGTGCTGAGAAAACGTTCTACCTTGTAGTATGGTATTCAAGCAGTAGTGAAACACTAGGATAAGTGCATTACTGTATCAGGGGATTATATAGAGAAATACAGGGAGTTTTTGCTCTCAGGACTGTGTTCTGTTATTCTGTACAATCAAAAATCCCACTTTGACTCGAACATGCGTTGTAGATTCCTACAGTGATGTTACACACTCAAGCTTTAGTATGTGTCAAGTATAACTACGAAGGTAATGCTTGAGCTAGTTCTATGCTAACGTTAGCCAAAATGAGCTGCTTAGCTTTTTTTAGTCGATCGCTGCATGCACATAACCTTTTACGGTTCATTCCCTCCATTTTACCAAAAACGCTACATCCTGTCTCGTTACAGTAACAAATGTTTTTACTTTGACAGCCTGCCTGAAGTGCCTAAAGATACAATTTAAAAGCTGGTCATTTATGCAACAACTTCAGCAGCGACCTCATTTCCCCTCTCGTCTGTTCCAACCTTTCAGCATTCGGCATCAGCAGTGAACTAATCACCTCCTGATCATCCGTCATCATCTGCACCTGTTTCTCACTGGCTCAGGACTTTAGTTAGATGTTTTTTTTTATGCTAAAATGATTCATAGGTCACTTTGTGGCTTAACAAACAAAATATATTCCTCTGGAACTGCTCAGGTACAGGGACCGCACTGAAAATGAGAGACAAACAAGTTTAGAAAGCTGGGAAAACTATTCCGCAGACTTCCAAAGTCTGGAGCTTTGGAAGCTAAACATGGAAAATGGGTGGGCGGCAGGGGGTGGGGTGGGGGGGGGTGGGGGGTTAAGACTTCTGCACAGTACCATATACACATGGTAAATATTTAAAATTCTTATTCGAATGGTTTTTGCCAGCTCCATAAACAATTCGCCGGCATTTGATCAAAGCAACAGTGAGCCTACTGTATCTGAACATGATCACACGGGAAGCCAGAAAATACTTCTTCCCAAAACATGACCTGGCCTCCATCCAAGAATTTGTCCACAAGGACACACTGATGTTATCGGGTTTACCTGCCGCTCGCACTGCAAGGCCTGGACGCAATCCACAGACCTGTTAAATATTACTATAAAATAAAGGTGTCCATTGATTCTGTGAAACACTCAGTGACTTTAACTATTTTCAGCCAGGCTACTGAATGAACTCATCCAGCTGTTTAATGATTTACTGACTCTGTTCCATGAGAGCCGCTTTGTGCTGATGTGTATGTGTGTGTGTGTGTGCGCATGTATGTGTATATATGGAAAATGAACATAAATTGAGATTGACTACTAATAACTAAAAGACTGATATATGTATTATTAAACAGCTTAACTGCGACTCATCCATCATTAAAGAGCGCGAGCTTCAGTACAGTTCTGCCTATCTGCCATATCTACAGATTTTAGAGCGTTTCCCGTACTAAATTCTCTATTGCACTTGTCCAGTGCAGGGTTACATGAAGCCTGGAGACAATCCCAAGAGACCTCGGGGTACACCCTGGATAGGATGCCAATCCATCATCACAGGGCACATACACACACACACACACACACACACACACACACACACACACACACACACACAATACATTCAATTTGGGAATGTCATTTAGTCAAATCTGAATATCTTGAGACTGCGGGAGGAAACCGGAGTGCCAGGAGGCTTGGGGCCTTTCCCAGGAGAGTTCGGGCACGAGGCGGGGTACACCCTGGACAGGATGCCAATCCATCACACTCAAACACTAAGGGTAATTTGGGAACGCCAATTAGCTTAATCTGCATGTCTTCAGACTGTCAAACTCCATGCACACAAACCCTGGAGTTGTGAGGCCACTACACCACCATGCCACCAGTCCTAAATTCTCAAATCTGAGACTAAAAAAAGAGTGAAACTGGTATAGCAATACATTACATGGCGTACTGCATAGACACGGTGTGAATATATATGCTGAAAGATTGACAGTTTAAAAAATCATTCATTAAAACAACGTTGGAAAATCATGTTCAAGTCAAAGACAGTTACGATAGTTAAATAAACTTCCTTCACTTAATCCAGCGTTTCACTAGTACTTGGATGCCATCAAGGTAAAACGTTTTCCAAGTATGCCGGAGAAATGATCAGACTGCCATCTTCATGTCTGAAATGCTGACCTCTCAGGAACTCCTTTCATGGCCCATTTCTTTAATGGAAAAAAAAAAAAAAAAAAAAAAACAGCCTGGTTTGTTTACCAAAGGCGTTCTGGTTTTGCACGACCACAGACTGCCCACCGCACCACTTTCACATTACAGGAACTCGGCTGGGAGTTATTGCCACCTCCCCCACACAGCCCTGACCTCGTGCCAAGCCATTTCCATACGTTTGTGCCATTAAAGGAGTTCCTGGGAGGCATGAAGCAGGAAGTCTGATATTATCAGATATCCGTCTGTTATTCTGAGCGATTAAAAGTCCCATTTTCACTTGAACGCATCTTATAGTTTCACCTCATAGCTGTAACACCGGCTGGTCCAAGGTCTTCATACCATGAACTCAGCCATTCGTTGCACCATTCCTACCTTAAACGCATATCATTAACCGTAAATGTGTAAAATATGCAGATGACCTGCTGCTCTGTCATTTCATTTCATTTCATTGTTACAAGGTGATCACCTATACCTGGCTGTGCTATATGTATGTTTCTCCAAATCTCCAAACATCTAAGTAGTCCACCTGATACTTTGCTAAGTCATTATTTCCCACCATTTTAACTCGTCTTCATGAAATAGACAAAATCACGACAGAGATTCATAAAGCTGTTCTGGTCAGCACTGGGACTAAAATCCTCACTGCATCACTCACCGTGTGACCTCGACTTGTTTAAAGAACACAAGTCACAAGACCACACAGACCCCTGAAGAATTCTCACAATAGGAGACTGAAAATCTCATTTAGCCAATCAGATTTTACCCCTGGGGGTAGGATGGCCCGGGGCACGTAGCAGAGCTGACCTGGGAGCGAGGGAGGTGACTAATCCCCCCTATGGCTCTTGTTAATGGAGCCTTACACCAACCCCCCCCCCCAAACCCACACCCCCCCCCCCCCAAAACACACACCAAATATGATATGATGGGAAGCTTTTCAAAGCATTCTTGGTAAATGATCAGCCTTTGCTGCTTCCTTATGCCAAAATTGAGGTTTAATAAAAACAAAGTTTGATCTTTAACAGGACAGGAGCCTGATCCAGAGCTTAGAGTCATCTATCAAGGTTTAGTACTTTCTGTTATTAGAAAGTGCTATGCTGTCATATGTCATGTGATAAAGCAGGAATAATCACAACGTCCATGAAAGCGATGTTAGAAGTGCCATGATAAATACACTGTTCTGAGGTATTACTAATGTTTTTAAGTCTTAAAAGATAATCTTACAATATGAAGAACTTTGCAGTAATGGAACAACGGTTTATAGTGGCTATAATGTTACCAAATGTCACTATAAAAATCTAAATGTGTTGTTTTTAATACATTAATTCATTAAAAATTTGATGTGGTAAAAGAAGCTCCGCTTTGTCACATCACCTGGTTATGGATTATTTCCCTAGAACAGCACAACCTGCCGTGTTTCATTGCTTATATATACACGTAGCTGCTTTGATGTTTCTACAGCAATCAATAATAACATTTCTGTGCAGGAGAGATTCAGTCTGAGCTCTAGTCCTTGCCTCAAAAAAAATCATTTATTACAGTTTCAAACAGGAGAAAGGATTGGAAATATATACCGATCAGCCATAACATCCATGACCTAGATTTTGGGTTACACTTGTTCGACCAAGGTGGCCATGGGCCTTGGGGTGTGTCTCCACGGGGCCTCTGGGGGTGTGCTGTGGTGAATGGTACCAAGACGTGGGCAGTGAATACTTTGGGTCCTGTGGGTTGTGGGGTGGGGCCTCAGTGAATCAGACTTGTTTGTACGGATGCGTCCTGCCTGATCGGATTGGGATCTGGGGAGTTTGAAGACTGGGGTTCGTCAGTCTGGGGGTCTTTGCCTGCTGGATCACAAAGGTGGCCGATCTGTGGTGTTCTGGCGCCTTTTTATTATAGCTAGCATTGACTTTTTTTCTGCGACATCAGCTTTTCTGAGGGATCGGATCAGAGGAGCTGGATGGACTTGGACCCTGTGGGCATAAGCAAGTCTTCGGTGGACATGATCCTGTCACCAGTTTACTGGTTTATAATTGATAATCAGTGTTAATGTGTTACTGTTTTGCTTTGATATCAGTTTGATATCAAGATTAGTATCAAATTTAGAACAGCATTTAGAACTCAACCCAAACCATATTAACATAGCTGTAATCACAGCAATATGTAGCAACATCACTCCTGCATGTATAGTTATCTAGATTTGATTTATCTTAAAACGTTATCGAGACTTGCACCTGACTACCCCTGAACGAGTGGCTTTACCCGCTCACGTGTTTTGACCTTGCATCTGAATTTAAACACAGAAACCTGCCACGCTTCGACCTCGACCCGCACCAGAATGGCTGGAGTTGTGTTTCCTCTTGCAAATGCTAATCTTCTCCAGAAAACACATGTTCCACGGTACACAGTACACATCAGTCTAATGTGTGACCGTTCACACGTTCACCTCGCTTCTCCAGTCTGGTTGAGCCGAGCCGCTGCTGGTGCAGAGGTCTAAAGCAACAAGCGAACGTTTGTTCCACAGGAATGCCGGCTATGCGAGTGATAGAGGAGGGGGATGGGACAGAGGCAGGACTTTAAAAAAAAAAAAAGAAAAAAAAAAAGAACAAGCGGTCTGTGAGGAGGACACGAGCGCTTTTCCCACCTCTATCGCAGCGATTAGCCGAGAGTCTCTGGCGCTGACTGTCGCACAGGGAGGGTCAATATTGACACAGCGGTTAAACGTACACCTTCCACAAGGTCCCAGAGGTGGGAACTGGGAATGAGTGTGAAGCAGTGTAGAGCACACACACACACACACACACACACACACACACATACACATAACGGAAAAAACAAGCTGCAAAAAACACACGGCCATATCAATTGGAAGATTCTTCTGTTCTCACTGTTTGTGTGTGTATTTTATTTATTGTGTCATTGATTGTTCGTTTAATTCAGCGTCCATGCCTTCTTCAAAATGTTTGGAGCGTTCGAATGTTTTCACCGTACTGTACCTGAAGTCTTCTGTAAATGTCAATCACTTTTATGCCTTCATTCACCATAAATTCCAGGTCGGACATCAACGCCCTTCGTATTTAAGTCAAATTCCCCAAATGCCTTCGATCTACATGGCGGTTAGAGTTATACCCTTCTGCAAATCCCTTCATAACTGTCTTTGTATTTATCGCATTGTGTATAGTTTGCGTTAAACATCTCGACCTATCAAGATGGTCACAGTATTATATTTGGAAGGCTGCACGTATACGTGCAGCCTTCCAAATATAATACTGTGACCATCTTGATAGGTCGAGATGTTTAACGCAAACTATACACAATGCGATATATATATATATATATATATATATATATATATATATATATATATATATATATATATACAGTGCCTTGCGAAAGTATTCGGCCCCCTTGAACTTTGTGACCTTTTGCCACATTTCAGGCTTCAAACATAAAGATATAAAACTGTAATTTTTTTGTGAACAATCAACAACAAGTGGGACACAATCATGAAGTGGAACGAAATTTATTGGATATTTCAAACTTTTTTAACAAATAAAAAACGGAAAAATTGGGCGTGCAAAATTATTCAGCCCCCTTAAGTTATATATATATATATATGTATAGTTATATATAATACTTTGTAGCGCCACCTTTTGCTGCGTTTACAGCTATAAGTCGCTTGGGGTATGTCGCTATCAGTTTTGCACATTGAGAGACTGAAATCTTTGCCCATTCCTCCTTGCAAAACAGCTCGAGCTCAGTGAGGTTGGATGGGGAGCGTTTGTGAACAGCAGCTTTCAGTTCTTTCCACAGATTCTCGATTGGATTCAGGTCTGGACTTTGACTTGGCCATTCTAACACCTGGATATGTTTATTTGTGAACCATTCCATTGTAGATTTTGCTTTATGTTTTGGATCATTGTCTTGTTGGAAGACCCAGTCTCAGGTCTTTTGCAGACTCCATCAGGTTTTCTTCCAGAATGGTCCTGTATTTGGCTCCATCCATCTTCCCATCAATTTCAACCATCTTCCCTGTCCCTGCTGAAGAAAAGCAGGCCCGAACCATGATGCTGCCACCACCATGTTTGACAGTGGGGATGGTGTGTTCAGGGTGATGAGCTGTATTGCTTTTACGCCAAACATAACGCTTTGCATTGTTGCCAAAAAGTTCGATTTTGGTCTCATCTGACCAGAGCACCTTCTCCCACATGTTTGGTGTGTACTTTAAACGACACTTTTTATGGATATCTTTAAGAAATGGCTTTCTTCTTGATACTCTGCCATGAAGGCCAGATTTGTGCAGTATACGACTGATTGTTGTCCTATGGACAGAGTCTCCCACCTCAGCTGTAGATCTCTGCAGTTCATCCAGAGTGATCATGGGCCTCTTGGCTGCATCTCTGATCAGTCTTCTCCTTGTATGAGCTGAACGTTTAGAAGGACGGCCAGGTCTTGGTAGATTTGCAGTGCTCTGATACTCCTTCCATTTAAATATTAATCGCTTGCACAGTGCTCCTTGGGATGTTTAGAGCTTGGGAAATCTTTTTGTATCCAAATCCGGCTTTAGACTTCTCCACAACAGTATCTCGGAGCTGCCTGGTGTGTTCCTTGTTCTTCATGGTGCTCTCTGCGCTTTAAACGGACCTCTGAGACTATCACAGTGCAGGTGCATTTATACGGAGACTTGATTACACACAGGTGGATTCTATTTATCATCATCATCATTAGTCATTTGGGTCAACACTGGATCATTCAGAGATTCTCACTGAACTTCTGGAGAGAGTTTGCGGCACTGAAAGTAAAGGGGCTGAATAATTTTGCACGCCCAATTTTTCCGTTTTTTATTTGTTAAAAAAGTTTGAAATATCCAATAAATTTCGTTCCACTTCATGATTGTGTCCCACTTGTTGTTCATGTTTGAAGCCTGAAATGTGGCAAAAGGTCACAATGTTCAAGGGGGCCGAATATTTTCGCAAGGCACTGTATATATATATATATATATATATATATATATATATATAGTGGAATGCTGAATTATAATATGCATCTCTTTACAGTTAAACTGGAGTCTATTTAACACCTCTCTGCCAAGAAACAGAAAATTCCCAGATTATTACACAGCATGACATTTCATGGCGCTGGCATCATCACATGAACTTGCACCTCTCCGTGGGTGAGTGTACACTACCTCACTTGGAGAAAATGCATCTGCAATAGGAGTAAACTCAAATCTAAAATACTCCCTGAGACGTGATCGTGGAAAAGCGCTACACGCTCCAGGCGCTCAGGCCTGAGAGGATGATGGAGGTTTGATCATTTAACACATGGAAGTCTCAGAGCGTTCAGGCGCCTGATGAACACAACGTCCTCTAGACCCGAATGACTGCGAGGAACAGTCTCCAAGAGACTTAATTTAGTCTTTAACAGAATCAGGCAATGCTCAGGTCCAATCATCTCTGAGAAGCCCTCATGGTCATATACAGTTTCGGATACGTATGAGGCATAGTGGAGCTCAGACTGCTTTCTCAGGAGACGCCATCATCTCCAGATCCTCTCTTGCTCTGTTGCAATGTCCGTGTAAACATTTGGTCTCATAAACCATTTCCAAGAACCATAAAATCTGTGTTCTGCAACTATTCCCGTTCTATTTAATTGATTATTTGAAAGTTAGACCTCAAGTCTGGCTTGAGACAGCGAAGCACAGGTATACATTAACCTGCTCAGTCTGACCTAGCCTACGTTACGGTTTCCATAGTAACAGCTCGTTCACTGGTGAACTTTAGAATTATCTTATTCTAACTCTCCATTTGAATAAAATAAATAACTTTTTTTAAAAAATTTCAGTTTCCTGTAAAGAGACGTCTACGGAAGGAGTCTCCAGTGTCAGACTGTAATTTAAGCTTATATTTCACACTAAGGTAGGCTTGGCTGTATAGACAGAGTGCTATCAGTATTGCACTGCAGAAGCACGAGCGAGAATGCGTCTGCTTTGGATCAACTGATAAACTACCGGAGTCAGGGGGGAAAAAAAAAAAAACATGTTTTGGTGAGTTGAAGAATTTCCCGCTGCAAACAGAGAGTTTTAAGTCTCACTCTCATACACACACTCGATGTTTTACGAGGGGAGTTGACATTAATTTGGCATTTATTAGTGCTACTGGAGGCGTGGCGGCAAAGAGGTCAAAACTACTCGCCTCTAATTTGACCATAATTGGACACAACACTGAAAACACACACAAACACACAAAATTAAAACATCACTCAGGCTCAGACATATGGAAAATCTCAGAAATCCTACTCTAGAGAATGTGCATGCTTTGCTAAAGAGCTAAAAAATGCACACACACACACACACACACACACAAAGACGCACAAAAACAAACCTCCGAGTGTCTTCAGCGTCCCCAGGCAGGGAGCACCCCAAAATAATCCAATCCAATTACCGGCATGTCTCTCGCATGCTGCTTTTTCTCGACAGGGTCACGACCTCTGTGGAAGTTCGCAAACCCCCCCCCCAGAGCCATTGTGTAGACATCATTAAGAGAGAGACGTCTCAATGCTACAACCGTACCGTCACGACGAGACAATCCGAAGTGGCCGTTTCTCAAATCCATAAAGCAGGTTGAACTCCGGCTCCCGTTTAGGTCTGGAAGCTGGAGAGAGCAGCGATCGCTAAATTGCCATTTAAGGTGACCTCCAAAACATCACCACGACAAAAAAAAAAAAAAAAGAAGAGAGAAATGAAAAAGAACGTTTGAGTCTCAGAGAGCTGGCTGCAACGCTCTCTCCCAGGAGATCAGAGATCTCAAAACTCCCTGCTATTCTTACATGGGAAAACGAGGCTCGCGCCAATTCCCGTGCCCGTGTGCTGGAAGAACAAAAACACAGGAGATGATCGCGGAGACAAAAGAGCTTCAGGCGCACATCAGCGAGTCTGAACGGCGGAGGTTTTTTTTTTTTTTTTTTTTAGATGTGCGATTCTGAAGCAGATCTCAGTCATGGCTGTACGGAGGATTGAAGTGCCTGTAGCGCGCCTTATTCCACCCTCTGCTGAATGGCAGGGTTTCTCCCTGAAGCTGCGCACCGCACAGACAATAAACTCATAAAGTGAATGGGGTTTAAATCACTTTCAATCACAGCACTGCCTCTGATTTACAACAGCCTGTTGTTGGAGCTTCCAGTTAACTGCTGCTCGCTGACCCAGAACATGCAGCGTCCGTATAACCACCGCCTGGAATATACGAGAAAAACAAGCCTCTGTGACATATTAAACGGCTCAACGCTGCCTGAACGCGGCTTTCTCAGGCGGACGATACTCCTATATATACATACATTACGCTTCCTGAGTAACGACCCCAGATTAGCATCACACATCGTACGGCGATGAGACTCGCGGTAAATCATCTGAACGGGGCAAACCTTTTAAAGAAGGCCGTGAATGACGTCCCCCTGTCCGAGGTGGCTCGGAACTCGCTGCAGCCGTTCCTGTGAACATTCAGAGAGGAACGCTTGATCCTTGAACATCGGCAGATAACTTGTCGCTGAATTGTGCATGGATCCCATCTGTCTGTGTGAACTGTACACACACTCATTCACATACACCAACACCACTTTACACATTACAGAAACTCGACTGGGAGTCATCGCCACACCCCCCCGTACAGTCCTGACCTCACTCCGAGACATTTCCACATGTTTGGGTCATTAAAGGTGTTCCTGGGAGGCCGGGGTTTCAGAACATGGCTCTGGTGTGATGAGAAAACTTTCTACCTTGATGGTGTCCAAGCTCTTGTGAAACACTGGGATAAGTGCATTCGTGTGTCAGGGGATTATATAGAGAAACTACAGGGTCAGTCAGGAACAATTAATTTGAGGTTAATTTGCCAAATTTGAATTTTGTATAATGAATCTGCAATCTATACACGTCTTATTTCTCTCAGGACAAATGTTTCAGGCCATAAATGGCGTAAAGATATTTGAAGTAGGAATAAAACTCTTTAGAAAAGAGGAAAAGTCTTTGGGTGGGAAAGGGGACTTAACCAGGGTGTACATGCATTTCTTTCCAATATAAACAACAAGAGCAAGCATTAAAGGTCCCGCTTGTACTTCGCTTTCACTTTCCTTTCCATTGTTAACCAATGTTTATGGAATTTGCTTGGATTTAATTATAATTATTTGCTTTAAAAGCAGCAATGTTGGGCTCCAAAACCTCCCATGCACAGACTTCCGTTTCCTCCTCAACGCTACGTCCAAAATGAGCCAAACCATGTGTTAAACCACAACTTTTAAATTCAACTTAATCTCCCTGTCAGGGATTAGCTGATCTTATCACACGCATCAAAAGGAGACAGAATCCAAACCTGAGCAGGTGAAATCGAGAACATCGACAGCAGCTTCCTGGAACGATGCCTTGGATTTACACTTCCTGGTCACTCAGGCATACCTTGAAACGACTGATTACCAATAATTAGACAAATGGATGTGATTTATACCTATTTATCTCCGGTACATGCTTAGTGAACGCGAAGAATATCCAGGGAAAACTGTCCACGAGACCGGAAGATACATGGGACGCGATGGACACGAGGATTCTCGCATTCGCTCACACCCGAGTGCGAACTCGTTCACCTGGGACAGGAACAGAACGTGTCGAAGTCCACAAAGTAACGCAAACCCAGGACCAAACTGCTTGAATCATAAAGCAAGATTTTTTTTTTTTTTTTTTAAATCACAGTGAGTCTATCCACATCGCATCACAATTCCCAAACGTCTGCTTCTTTTACACGAAACTTAACACCTGAAACTGCTTTCAAAGAGATTCTGAAACTTGTCGCTAGAAAATATCTGAGGCTGAGAATAATCAAACCGAAACACGAATACACGAGACCTTACGTTTGGTTTGAAAGGCTTAAGTAGTAGACTTCTCATGCTTGTATGGTGGGAACTGAGAGAAAAGCCATGAACATGAAGAGCAGGAGGACAAACAGTAACCTGAGCTCAGGAATGAACCCAGGACTCTGAAGACATGAGGATTTACTTTACAATAAATTTTAAGCCAATACGCAAATGCGATTGTAAGAGGAAAAAGCAATAATAACACAAAATGTGGGAAGCGCACAAATTTGCAACCTACGGAAATAGATAATATTAAGTTAAAAAAAAAAGAAAAGTTTTACTTCTTGTACCGAAAATAAACTTTCTGTTGGCGTTTACAGAGCACAAAAATGCGACCTGTCTTAATAACCGCTGCAGAGTTTTCCATGTCCTCTAATGAGAACCACTTCACAGGCACTGAGCTTCAGCCATGAGGAATCAGAAGCTCTTTCTCTGCTGCCTCCTCCAGTTTCACAAAATTTGAGCGGCACAGACACGCCGTCTCCTCGGCTCCGTCCGACGCGGTGCCATGCTGGAGAAGTTGGCGGAAGCTTGGGATAAGGGATAACGAGCCAGCTGATATCCACCTGCTGATCCTGGACCGGAAGAACCATCCATTCACTTCTATTCAATTCACAGAATTCAGGAGATCCGAATAAGTAGAACGGTCCAGGCTTGTTCTTGGGTTGGGATCGTTTTGGAACCTCAAGTTCTTCAACTGACATGCAGGGGCGGATAAAGTACTGAGAAAGGGCGGTAGAGTTAAAGTAAAGTATGAGCGTCAAAATCTATCGGTTAGAAGCAAACACTGTGATCCTACGATCTTCTCCAGTGAAAGTATAAAAACTTAATGAGTAACAAAATGGGCAAAAAGAAAACGCTAACTAGCAAATGTAGCTAGTACAAGCTTTAAATCAAGATTGAATTTTATTTCTAGTTTCGAAGAGCAAACGTTCAGCTAACCAGCCTAGCCGCTAACGGAGAGAAAATCAGCTAAAAGTGTTTTAGGTGCTTAAAGTCTTGAAAGTCAACAGGAAAGGCCGTGTAATCCTGATCAAATGTACTAAATGTTTTCAATGTCAATAAATCTCAAGTAATGAACAAATCTTCCATGCAGAGTAACGAAGGAAACCCGAAGTGCTTTTCTCACCTCTTTAGACAGGAAGTAAAATCACCGCTGGTTTCTGACAGCAATCAGATAACGTTAATGTCTCGCACTGTTAACTGTAGGGATCTTTTTACTGCCCCTGAGACCCTCGACACCTTTTATCTTCACCTGATCTGACCCAGTGCATCCTAATCCCAAACCTTCTCAGAGCGAATGAGCCGAGGTTAAGTCTGGCGGCGCGGATCTGAGCGGGTCATCGGCACGGTCCGTTCTTCAAGGGAATTAGTCTTTATTTCAGCGCCAACCCTGCGATAAGGCTCGCTCCGGGACTATAATCCACTATCCAGTGCAGCGCCGAGTAGAGTTTCTCTTCCTGCAAGCCAATTAGCCTCCTTTTTTTCCCTCCTAAATTTGCCCTTTCCTGTGTTTAGATAGATTACAACAAAGCAAAAACAGAAACCGTTGACTCAGAGTGCCAAGTTACTCCGTTACTATCTGCACCTTTCTTACATAAGGATGACGGATATGCTCCACACATCACACTTTGGAGTGGGGTAATCATTAGTTTGCTCAGAGCAAATGTTCACTCGAAGAGGTTAAAAAACGATTTGTGGCCGAGCAGGCGAAAGCTTTTGGAAGAGGGACACGCTCTGAAATATTCAGACTATGTGAAAAATCCCGGGCTGTCCCATTATTTCCGAGAGAGAAGGAGAGGGAGTGGGTGGAGGAATGCATCAACACTGGCGGTGAGAAGTAGCAGTCACACACAGCTAGCTCTCCAAACTGCTCTCCAGGCTGAGCGGGGTCAAGCACTCGCCAACAAAAGACAACATTCCTCCTGACTCGAGCCGGCATCACCGCCAACACCGCCGGTTTTAACCCTTACGTTCGCGCGAGGTCAACGTGAACCACTTGAAATGATAGAATCAGGAAAGGAGCAAAAAACCATGGTGTGTGATGCTTTTAAAGTTATGTTATCAGGAAACTGGAGAGTCCGTCCATAAACTTAGAATTCAAATGTAAACAATCCCAGGCCGTGTCCATGAGTTCTTACTCCAGAACATATTATAACATATTAACGTGAATCTTAATAAACTCAATCAGAACTGAGAATTTTACAGCACTGTAGAAGGAGACGTCTTAAGACTTTCTACCTCAGTGTCCTAGATGTGATTTGAGCAACGGTATGTACATATAGGAGGGGTGTTCAAGTCAAAGCGGGACTTTTGATGATCTGCAGAATAACAGAACACGGTTATGAGAGTTAAAAACTCCCTTTATTTCTCTATATAATCCCCTGATACACTAATGCACTTATCCCAGTGTTTCACTAGTGCTTGGACACCATCAAGTAAACCAAAGCCACGATCTGAAACACTGGCCTCCCATCCCCCCCCCCCCACAATTTTCTCCCTAATTTAGTCGTGTCCAATTCCTCCCCGTCACTAGGGGGCTCCCACATTAAGGCTACTACTACCACTCAGCCGGGAGGGCCGAAGAGTATCACGTGTTTCCTCCGAACCACGTGACGCCAGCCGACCGCTTCTTTTCGAACTGCTCGCTCGCGCACCGTTGGGGGCAGCGTAACACACTCGGAGGACAGCGCTATCCGCCCCCTCCGTTGCGTGAACTCACAGACGCCCCTGACTGGCTGTAGAGCCGTGATTAATGTGGGAGCACTAAGTACCTCTCATCCCTCCCCTCTGAGAGAGCTCGGCCAATCAGCTCTCTCAGGGGATGTGGCGATAACCCCCAGACGAATTCCTGTAATGTGTAAGTGGTGTTGGTGAATGATTGTGTGGACAGTTCTCACAGACAGATGCGTCTCTTCCGCAAGTTGGGGACAAGTTATCTGTCAATGTTCAAGGCTCAAGCGTTCCACTCACTGAATGTTCAGGGGAACGACTGCAGCGGGGTCCGAGCCACCTCGGCCGGGATCAGCATTCATGGACATACGGCCGTCTTTAAAACGTTTCAAAGTAGATAGAAGTTTTTAATATGCTTGATCTCTTTGAAAGTGTCTGCTTTTGCCGTGGAAATCACCAACAACTTGGCCTTTCATCTAATTCACGTCTCAATTTTCCCGGTTTGACTTAAACACCAAAACTAAGTCTGAATGTTCACGCAGAGTCACTTTGCTCAAACGGAGACGCAAAATAATGCATCACAGCCCTAGATAAAAACCCACGCAAAAACAAACTGTTCTTGTTTACACACGAGTACACATTTACAGATTCCATCACCGAGTCACTCTTTTGAAAATGTACAAGGTAATTTTATTATTGTAATGTCCCCGAGACCCCAAACGCAGTGAGGAAGTGAAGAATCTGAGCAGAAACGTGATGGCCACGACGACAATATTAACATTCTACTGCTATTCTGGATTGATAGCAACACCGCAGGGTGTATTCGGGTCAGGATTAGCGAGCTGGGTCCGGTCCAAGCCGAGCTCAAGCACACAGGACCTGGAATGCGGTAATCACACACGCAGCCGCCCTCTTAATCTTCAGTCACTCTTTCATCATTTCCCTAAAGGTTTCCAAACGCTTCACTTGAGATTAGCAAAAGGAGTGGATGAAGAAAAAAGGTATTTCATTATGGAGTAGTGTACTATTCGCGAGTCTTCTTTCACCCCGCTGAGTACTCCAACAATGCAGGAATTCACAATTTAAATATCGAGATCGGATGCCTTTCGTGCCCCCTTTCCCCTCCAAGAGTAATTCATCACAATGCCAAAATCTACTCGTGAGCCTGGATTAGCCTGTAGCTTTATATGCAGCTTTATAAGAGCTGCCATGTAGAAGTGAAATGACAGAAATGGAGTTCTTAGGAAACTACCTCAGCTCTCCATCTGTCCCTCTATATTTCTGTTTCATGCAATTCTCTTTTACTTCAATCATACCGAGCATAAAGCTGGCTATTTCAGGGTTAAAATCGGCCCGTGAATCCTAAACCCTGGCCTGTGAACATACAACTACCACTCCTCTTCCTTCTCTCTTATTCCCTCCGTCTAAATAAAAGTTCAAGAAAAACCTCTCAACTTTGCCAAAAACCCAACCTAACCCATACGCTACTCTTGTACTCTCGCTAGTGTTGTTAATAAGAAACATTACAAACAAAAAAACGGCAATCCCCACTATAGTCCACAGCATCAAGGTAACTCCTGTTGTTTCACTTTACTGAATTTGAATTCTGCCCACGGACCAGCCACAGGTTAGTGACCGAGCGGACAAAGGCAAACACATCTAGCATGGCCTCAGAGTTAAACACATCACAAGATATAAATCAAAGAACCAAGAGCGAGTCTGTACCCTGAAAACGGCGTTCGTCCCTTTTACCCTGCTGTACGAAGTTGCATTTTAAAATGATACTGTAGCTACATCTGAGCAACGTTTCTTTCCATTATCGTACTCACACTTCCAAGGTACTCCTTCGGATTTGAAGAATATAACATTACAGGACAACATCTGCAACATCTCAACATGCTGGAGTTTATCCTGGGATTTTTGCACAAAAGTGTTGCCTACACAAACAGACGCTTGAAGAAACTCCTGCAGAGAGAATATTTAGATTCAGCATTGATATCACTGAGAATGAGAACTCTGATATGCTTTTCAACCCTGTAAGAGTTAGTAAAAAAAAAAAAAAAAAAAAAATCTTTTGATGAGAATGGGGTTGAGTCATTTTCCAGCTTTGGCACCAAGACAGATAAACAGAGATAAACCCCGAAAGTAGAACTTTAGCTATAAGACTTTTCAAGCATCGCAAACACTTTCAGACGGAGAACAATAGTGGTGCAATCAACTTGTTTAGCTTTAGGACTGAGGACTTTGAAGTCTCAGGCTGTACTATAACTACTGAGTGAAAGGACTTGAAGGATTCGACCACGCTAACAGCTTTGAGGGGTTTTAGCCACAGTCAAAACTTTGGAAGCACGACTTTTCAAGCCACCACCATTGTTATAACTTTAGAAACAAGAATCCTTCAACCACTGGTATTGCTTTCAGACTGATGGTATCTTTTAATGAGGCTTGCAAACCTTGTTTTAACTCAGGAAATGAGATTGTTAAATCTTAAACATGCGAACTGGTTGCATTGGGGTTTTACAACGTTTTTCTGTCATTGGGTCTGAGATATTGAAGCCTTATATACTGGATCTTGAGATGGTAATGTCATCTTGTGTTACGTTATGTTTTCTGTGATGTGTGTGCTATAAACCGTGTTAAATAAATACTTCATCGTGTTGTGACCAAACGCCAAGGAAAAGTCCGCAATTCATGTAAAGTACGCTGAATAAAAATATTCTGAATCTTATTGAATTTTTCGACTATAATAGCTCAGACTGAGAACATCGGGAATCCAAACAATGTTAGAGCTTTAGGACCAACTGTTTTGGAGCTGCTGCCATTGTTACACTTTGCCTACATGAAACTTTGGATCATCAATCATTGTAATTACTTTCACATTAGGAAGTTGGGGGTTCAGACACTTTTATAGCTTTTCACAGTGGATTGACCACTGTAATAATGTTGAGGGTCATTGTAAAAACTTTGGGAGTAAGACCACTAGCGGTCCAACCAAAGTTCTTGCATTGCATACTACGAAATGTTTGGAACCTATAATTTTAGAGCTAAAATGATTACTATGACTTTATGTACAGTGAAGGAATTCTGGACATATAAGCATAGCAAAATATTTCATTACATTTCGTACTGAGAACAATGGTGGTTCAACCAAGGTTATATATCTTCAGAACGGAGAAGATTGATGCTTTATTATAACCACTGTTATAACTTCAAAAATGAGCACTTACCCCTGGACTAAGAACAATACTAATAGTATTGTCCCAGATTTATAGAAATGGAAAAATTTGAGGTCTGAGCCAGTAGGATAATTTTGAGTCTGGGAGTTTTAAAGATTTCGATCACTGCAATAACTTTGAAGTTCCGCCACTGTGGATACTGAGGCTGAGACCTTTACTGGCCCACCCATTGTTGAACTGCTGGAATTTACAATAACCATTAATGTGACATAAGGATCATTTTAAAGGCAGTATGGAATGAGAACTCTGGGACAACTTTGAAAGGTCCAAAAGGTTTTGACCACTGTATTTATTTGGTAATAACAATTGACTAAACTATCAGAGTCTAACCTTTGTTAGAATGATGGGACCAAGAATTTAAACTATAGCCATTGATAAAATTTTTGTCATTACCTGAACCTGAGAACCCTGAGGGTTTAACCAAAGTTAAATCTTTGAGTCAAAGAACTTTAGGTCTGAAAGCACAGTTTAATCTTTGTAACCCGTAATTTTGGAGATACAAGCCTTATACGAGCCTTAAGTTTAGACATGAGACCTTTGAAACTGTAATTACTGTTGGAGGGTCCAACTGATTTTATAGCTTTGAGAATGAGAAGGTTGGGCTTAACAATTATGAAATTATGTTTGTTTACTACTGTAAAAACTTTGAGTCTGAGAACGCTGGGGGAACATTATTACAACACTGGGAATTCACTGGCTACAACCACTAGTATAGGATTTGAGCTAACAACTATGGAACTATGGGGTAACTTCTGAACTGGCAACTTTCAACACTTAACCTAAGATAAAAATGTGCATACATTGTGATATCTCATAGCAATAGACCACAGAGTTTTGAGACTGAGAACTTCGAAGGTTTCTTAATCACGGTAAACAAACAGCCGCTCACCTTTGGAGTTAAACGCTTCCTTGAGGCGAAGCAACACGTCTGCGAATTTCCGTACATCATTGACAAGCTGCATGATGTATTCCGGGTCTGAGCTGATAGAGCTCAGGGAGTCGCTCTTAATCAAGCCAGATATCGAGGCTTGGGAACTTGATTCTGATCCTGGGGGAAAGAAGTGAGCGCTGGAGAGTCGCGTAATGCCCATATTTGAGCGCTTGTTTCCCAGGCTGCTCTGCTGCAGCATCCCGCTGCCGAACATCCCAGCCGCAGCCAGCTCGCTATGGACGAGTGAAACCACAAACTCGATTCGATTCAATCAGATCCCGTCCTCAGCGGCGGTGGCGGTTCCTGGAAACAGAACAGGTATTACAAACATACACACATACTGTTCAGAGCAAAGTCTGGACTGACAGCTGCACTGCCCAAAACCAAGCTTTGTTTAGTATCATATGAGCAGGAACAACACACACTATAGGTATAAGATAGACTCCAGCAATCACTGGGTTATTGTGCAGTTTTTAAGTTTAAACAGATGCTGGATTCAGCCCTTGTAAAAGCATTGCACCTGAGAACGTCTGGAGGTCAACGATTCTTAGGACAGAAAAGCAAGAATTGTGGAGCATTCACCACTGGTTCAGCTTCAGCACAGATGGAATAACAATAACATTTTTTATGTAGTCATATTACAGATCAGGGTCAAATCTGCATTGCAGCCCATAAAGATCTTCACTGAGCATCACAACAACCTCTCTCTCTCTCTCTCTCTCTCTCTCTCTAAGTTTAAACAAAATGTCTTTGTAATGCTTTTAAACTTGATCAGAAAAAAAAAAAATCACATTGTGATCCTCCTGACACACATTACGATTGTGATTTAAACTGCAATATGTAACTATTCAATGTACAACGTAGTATTCTAATAAAGATACTGAGGCTAACAGCAAATACCTGCACAAATCAAACAAAGAGGATGTTTGCCAATATTTATTTAGCATCTCAATAGTTATTTAATTAAAATAAAATTCTTATCGACAAGGGTCACGTAAATTCCTGACCATGTTTATATTACCTGTAATAAATGTAATTTAGAATTTAAATGTAACGCACAGGTTCATGTTGTGATTTTCACGTGATTAATAATTGTGCAGCCCTTACAAAACCCCACATGCCCAGCCATCCCATAATAATGTAAGACAATGTAAAGGCAAAGGGAGCAGGGCGTCCAAGAGGTCAGTTAATATCTCAGGGTTATAAGAAAAAGAGATATACATGATTAGTTTTATGATCTTCCAATTTCACTGGAGATAAACATCACAAAAACAGCCTTTTCCCTCGTTAGAAATATTGCCAAGCTTAGGAACATTTTATCTGTATCTGATGCAGAAAAGCTGGTTCATGCATTCATGACCTCCAGACTGGACTACTGTAATGCATTACTGGGTGGCTGTCCTGCATCCTCAATTAACAAGCTACAGTTAGTCCAAAATGCAGCCGCCAGGGTTCTCACTAGATCCAGAAAATATGACCATATAACCCCAATACTATCATCCCTGCACTGGCTACCGGTTCAGTTTAGAATTAATTACAAAATAGCATTACTTACGTACAAGGCTCTAAACGGTCTAGCTCCCACATACCTAACCAGTCTTCTGATACGCTACAATCCACCACGCTCCTTAAGATCAGAAAACTCCGGACTACTGGTAGTTCCCAGAATATCAAAATCTACAAAAGGAGGTAGGGCTTTTTCATATTTAGCTCCAAAGCTTTGGAACAGCCTTCCTGACAGTGTTCGGGGCTCAGACACAGTTTCCCAATTTAAAAGTAGACTCAAGACGCATCTCTTTAATCTGGCATACACATCATTAATTTCTTTACCTCATACTCCAGTACATCTATCCTGAATGGCAACCACGCTAATTCTTTTCACCTGCTCTTTATTTTTCCACCCATCCCGAGGCATCTGGAGATTGTGCCAGCTTCAGTAGACCGAGGCCGACCCTGCGAGGTTCCTGAGGCATCCAGAGAAGGACCTGCTCCAGCTGGATTCTTCTTCATGTTGGTTTGGAGCTACACATGCTGCTCCTGAGCTCCCAGTGATCCAGACCCCCATCTGCCCTCTGCACCTGCTGACTCATCCCTGAGCTGAACTGGACTTTGTGTTAATTTAAATAACTTCTGTTATATCGAACTTTCATCTGCATAACACACATGATGTTCTACAATTTCTGTTATCTGTCATCACCCAGATGAGGATGGGTTCCCTGTTGAGTCTGGTTCCTCTCAAGGTTTCTTCCTATTGCCATCTCAGGGAGTTTTTCCTTGCCACCGTCGCCGTCACCCTTGGCTTGCTCATCAGGGACAATCTCATTATCTAGACACATTTTCTCTTACGCATATATACATTTCCATAAGTCTTCTTTTCATTTTCTTTTCATTTCTGTGAAGCTGCTTTGAGACAATGACCATTGTTAAAAGCGCTATAGAAATAAAATTGAATTGAATTGAATAAAATAGATTTCTTTCGCGTGGCTAGCTGATATGTGGCAGCGTACTCTCATGTTATAATGCAGAGCTAATATGTGAAAATATAAAAGATACTAAACTTTCAGCACTAGAAAACTCATCACTGGAAAGAGGGCTTTTGCTCAAACTTGGCATAAACAAGATTTGACGATATTTCCTGTTTTTCCTGTATATACAGAGTCAGCCAAAAAAATGTATAGACACTTCAGGCAAAGAAAAATAGTATGATGTATATTATATTAATATGATATTAATAATGTTATCATACTATGAACATAAAATTAGCATTTACCATATAGCAATAAATTTAGTATTATGAAATACTACATTTATTTCTGAAGTGTGTATACATTTTTAGGTCACTGTGTGTGTGTGTGTGTGTATATACACAGTATAGAGCAAAAGTTTGGACACCCCTTCTCATTCAGTGAGTTTTCTTTCTTGTGTTCTTTCTTGTGTTCTTCAGCCCAAACGCGTCTCTTCTGCTTGTTGCCTGTCCTTAGCAGTGGTTTCCTAGCAGATATTCTACCATGAAGGCCTGATTCACACAGTCTCCTCTTAACAGTTGTTCTAGAGATGTGTCTGCTGCTAGAACTCTGTGTGCCATTGACCTGCTCTCTGATCTGAGCCGCTGTTAACCTGCGATTTCTGAGGCCGGTGACTCGGATGAACTTATCCTCCGCAGCAGAGGTGACTCTCGGTCTTCCTTTCCTGGGCCGGTCCGCATGTCAGCCGGTTTCTTTGTAGCGCTTGATGGTTTTTGTTACTGCACTTGGGGACTTTCAAAGTTTTCCCAATTTTCCCGACTGACTGACCTTCATTTCTTAAAGTAATGACGGCCGCTCGTTTTTCTTCACTTAGCTGCTTTTTTTTTTGCCATAATACAAATTCAAACTCTTTGAATGAGAAGGTGTGTCCAAACTTTTGGTCTGTACTATATGTGTGTGTGTGTGTGTGTGTGTGTGTGTGTGTGTGAGAAAGCTAGAGAAATAAATAATACATATGTATATTATACACTGTAAAATAAAATCATTTATAAAATGAAACATAGCTACAGACGTATAAATAACAAAGCTAGATGTTTATAAATAACTACAGAGGCGCGCTCCTGATACAGTGTATGGACCATACAGAAGTACACAATGTTTACAGTAAGGTTACTGTGTGCACCTGGTCTAATGATCAATAAACCTGCAACTTAGTGACACCTTTTAAACTGTGTGTCCAGCACCAGCCTGTTTTCCATCAACATGTAAAGCATTACTGGACACAGTGCACTAAAGTAACAGCCATAACAACACAAACTATACACACACACACACACACACACACTTTCCATGTGAGTAACAATCATGGATAGCACGCTTACTACTATAATAATAATAATAATACTAATAATAATACTAATAAAGTTGCTCTGCGGCTCCTCCCGCTCCCGCTTATAGTATTGAACCCCTGCGTGAGTGTTACAGAGTAACGCTGTGAAGAGGAACATGCGGAGGAACTCACGTGTGAAACATTCCGGCTCCGAGGAGGAAACTAATGTAGCAGTAAATCCACAGCGAGAGAGAGAGAGAGAGAGAGAGGGAGAGACCCTCCAGTCTTCACTATCTCACACACACGGCCACTCACACCACGACCAGTAAACCCCGCCCCCTAAACTCTCTACACTCCGCCCAACTTCTGCACAGGCCACGCCTCCTCTTTAAAGACCACCCCCATCCAATAGCCTTGCCCCCTTCTCCTTCTTATTATTATTACTATTATTAGTTTTAAAAAAAAGAAAGAAAGCCAAACATAGATAGATAAATAGATAGATAGATTTAACAAAGAAAAGAAAGAAAGAAAGAAAGAAAGAAAGAAAAGAAAGCCATTGATGAATAGATGCTTTATTGAACATTAAGAAAATTTCAAACACCAGTAGCAAAGTTAGTAACATAATAGGCTTTATTATTATTATTATTATTATTATTATTATTATTATTATTATATAAAAAAGAAAGAAAGAAAGCCATAGATATATAGATATTTTATTCCAAATCCAGTAGCAAAGATAGTCACATAATTTGCATGTACTTATTATTATTATAATTTTTGTTTTTATGTTTATATATAAAAAGAAAGCCATAGATAGATAGATAGATATTTTTTGATCCTGAAGAAAATTTAACATCAAGTAGCAAGGATAGTAACATATGAGACATATTATTATTATTATTATTATTATTATTATTATTATTATTATTATTATAGTGGGGCAGGGGTATCTTAGTGATTAAGATGTTGAACTGCTGCTCAAAGTGTTCCAGGTTCAAACCTCAGAACCCTGTTGGACTCCAGAGCAAGGCCCTTAACCGCTCAGATGTCTAATGAGATAAAAACTTGAAATTGGTCTGTATAAGATCATAATGCCATAAATATTATTATTTTGTTGTTGTTGTTATATTCTATTCTATTCTATTCTATTCTATTAATAAACCAGGCCTTTAAAAAAAACTAGGGTCAAAATTTGACAGAAATGTGGCTAAAGAATAAAGATTCTAACTTTAATCATATCTACACTATTACAATTTATAATATAGTTCACCATGAATAGTAGTTGTCTCCACAGTTGCAGTAATATAATATAATATAATATAATATAATATACAGGCACCGCCCCATTTTGCCTCTTGTAAAGAATTCTTAAAGAGCCCATCTGATTGGCTACACGACAGGAGGCGTGGTTCCCTGGCTCCTCCCCATAACAGTGTGCTTTATCAGATTTTTCCGTTTGTTCCGTTAATACCGTTATCAAGAATCAATTACGTTCAGTTATTACGTCATCGTTAGGTTCTAGAAACCGTTTCGAACGATGCCGTTAATTCCTCCAAATACTGTTAAGGGTTAAACGTCAGTGCAGAAGTTATACAATACAGAGAGATATGAGCAAAGCAAACTCTCCGGATGATTAGATAGAGAATCAGGCCATCTAGTGGTGGATGGTGGAATTACAAAAAAAAAAAAATTCAGCTGCGTGTGTGTGTTTGTGTGTGTGTTTAGTACAGGATACACAGATGATTAGATATGATGGTAAGGAGTGTAAGAATACATAAACAGATAGAGATTCATTTATTTATTCACTAATTTATTAATTCTCTAGTAAGTTTAACTGCAGCCCTGAAGGGAAACCCAGTTATGACAACGTTTTCTTTTTTATTAATTTCAAGTGAAATGCATTCACCATCTAACCAGAAGTGCATAATCGGCCTATTTAGAATAAACTACAGATGACGATATAGAGCTCCGGGGGTGATGTGTACAGGGGTATGGGTGTCACATGTACAGGAGCTGCAGTAGGTATTGTAAAGAGAGTACAGTATATGTGTATGTACAAACAGTATGCAGTGCTGAAGTCACTGTTATGAATATAACATGCTGAACAGGACATATACATGTACAGTTTTAAAATGATGATTTTATTTATTAAAGCTGTCCAAATCTGCCTGGACCCAAGTGAAAAATGTAACTGCCCCTAAACCTAATAACTGGTTGTGCCACTCTTGGCGGCAACAACTGCAATGTGTTTGTGATAGTTTTTAAGCATGAATGGTCTGTTTAAGGATCACAATTGAATTAAAGTCCAGACTTTGACTAGGCCACCCCAAAAGCTCAATTTAAATTTTTTTTTTTTTTTTTTTTTTTTTAGCTTACTCAGAGCTGGTTTGTTTCGGCTCATTGTCCTGCTGAAGAAACCAAGTGTGCTTGATCTTGAGGTCATAAACGTTTGTCTCATCAGTTCACTGAATATTTGTCTAAAAGTTTTGGGGATAATGAAAGTATTTTTTTGGCGAATGTGAAACAAGCCTTTGTATTCTTTTTGGTCACCTGTGGCTTTCACCTTGGAACTCTCCCACAGACGCCATTTTTGTCCCCCAGTCTCTTTCTTATTGTTGAACCATGAACAAGTGAGACCTACAGTCCTTTAGATGTTGTACTGGGTTCCTTTATGAGCTCCTGGATGAATCATCAGTGGTAAATTTGGTAAGCCGGTCACTCCTGTTAAGGTTCACCAATGTTCCAGGTTTAATCCATATGTGGATAACGACTCTCACAGTGGTTCACTGTAGCTCCAAAGCCTTAGAAATGGCTCTGTAACCCTTTCCAAACTATGTCATGTCTTACTCATCTGTTCTTGATTTCTTTTCTTTTTTTAGATCATGTTGTTGTTTTAGATCTTTTAGTGTGCTTCACTTTATCTAACAGGTTCTATTTAAGTGATTTCTTGATTCAACATGTCTGGCAGTTATCAGGCCTGCGTGTGGTTTTAGAAAAATTTTACTCAACTTTCTAAAAATCACGATTTATTTATGATTTAGCAATCTGACCAGACAACAACCTGACAAACCTTCAGGCCATAGTGATGTACGTAGGACACTCTTTAATGGTGGATATCTCTATTAATGGATAGATATCGTGGACATGCAGCCAAATTCTTGGACATAGAAACACTTGGGCATTCAGACAGAGTGATGGAGACAGTGATGGATAGATGTAGAAAGTGATAAAGTGGTAAAAAATTGATAATCCAATTAAAATGAAATATTTCTTCTAAAACCCTCCATTAACCTCTGAAAAATCTGCACACTGTTGAGCTGTGTGTCTCTCGTGATGTCTCAGAAGTTTATGGATCGATTTCGACTTCTCTCTCTCTCTCTCTCTCTCTTTCATTGTAAACTCTCCCAGATCATAAAAAGCTCAGAATCAGAGCTGTTGGACTGCATTCATCTTCAGTAAGCAGTTGCGGATGAGCGGGTGTCTCTCCAACATTTATCTTATGAGTTTCAGAATCTCTTGAGTATCAGGATGTGTTGTGTGTATTAATTATTAATTAATCAGTTTTCTCATCGTTTCATGTATGTTTGTATTCCACGAAGACAGAAAGATATGTTCATATATCCAACTTTCAGTAATGTACCCTAGACTACTGAATTAACACCTGCCTCCAACTGTCTGACTATTTATTTATTTATTTATTAGTTAGCTTGTTTGTTTTTTAAAACACCAAAATTATTATTAATCATTTAAATAACAACAAGCTATGTTGTTTTAAATCATTATTCATATTCCGGCATCATGTACCTGCCCAATAAAACTTGTACTCACATTTAGTTATTTGTTTGTTTATTTGTTTCATATTTTGCCTTTGTGTCATTGATGTAGTGGAATGTAGTGATAATATAAATGTGTCACGGCACCCACTTGTGGCTGTGTAGAACACTGCGGGGTTTTACCCATTCATGTATCGTGGGGAAGAGGGCGGGATTTCTCCGGCTCAGACCTCAACAGCTCAGACCTCAACAGCTCAGAGCTCTAGAGCCTGGATCTCCACAGCTTGGATCTCTACAGATTGGATCTTTACTTCTTGGATCTCTGCATCTTGAATCTTCAGCCACCTGCACTAGGAGCAGAAAGTTGGTCGAGTGTGCGGCCCCCTGCGCGGAGCTCGGTGTGTGCTTGATCATCTGTTCCCCGGGCTGATTGCAGGTGTGTGGAGAAGACGGCGTGCAAAGAATGAAGTGAAGTAGGGAAAGATGGAGAGAGACGCTCCTGAGAGTGCAGAAGACGACGTGAAGAGAAGTTCAGGAGGAGATGGAGGGAATGAAGCAGAGCTCGAGAGTTACACCAGAGCCAAGTTCACACTATGGGCTTACATTATCTGCTGGACTGCACTCCGAATACTGCTACAGGTCAGTAATGTAATCTACACTAGTGAACTAACACCTGCTGCGCCTAGTCAGTACTGCAACCTACAGTATTGAATTCACAACTACCGCTGTAGGTCAGTAACGTACTCGACACTAGAGAATTAACATCTAGTGCTGGGGGCAGTACTGTAAAATAAACTAGTGAAATTCACACCTGCTATTGCAGGTCAGTACCGTCAACTACACCACAGAGGTAACGTCCACAGCTGCAGGTCCATACTGTAAACTACCCTACAGAATGAACAACTACTGCTGCAGAATTAGCACTTACTGTAAAAAAGTGCTATACTGTAAACTGTATCACAGAATTAATAACTACTGCTCCAAGTCAGTACTGTAATCTACACAAATTAATAACTTTTGCTGCAGTTTAGTACCGTACGCTACTTATTTAACATCGACTGCTACTTGTCAGTATCGTATGCTACACTGGTGAATTTTCTCCCACTGCTGCAGATCAGTACTGTCCACTAGTCATTAGAGTCACTAGAGGACACCACTGTAAACTACTGAATTACCACCTACTGATAAAGGTCAGGTTAGCCCTGTGGCATCGCACCTCCAGGTCTGCCTAGGGTCTTTGTTCGTATGTTCTCCCTGTGCTTGGTGGGTTTCCTCTGGGTACTCCAGTTTCCTCCCACAGTACAAAGACCTGCAGATTAAAGGTTAATTGACCTTTTTTCTTGTGTATGTGATTGTGTGTCATCTGATGGACCGGCACCCCATCCAGGGATTGGCTTCCCTAAACCATGTACTAAATAAGCGCTATAGAGCATGAGTTAGTGAGGGTGAAAATGGGCAGTACTGTACACTACTGAATTAGCATCCTATTTCAATAATTAAAAATATATGAAAAAGAATTTCATATAGTGATCATGAAAATTTTAACATGCAGAGATCCAATGAACTAACACAATGTGTGTGTGTGTGTGTGTGTGTGTGTGTGTGTGTGTGTGTGTGCGTGTGTGTGCACATTTTCAATAGTTTACCCAACCAGCATGTGGTAAAACTCTTACATCAGTGCAATCTGTGACCCCAGGGGTCAAAGGTCAGCTGCTGTAACTGTCCCTTGGGTTGAAGGTGATGACATGATGAGTGTAACCTCAGGCTGCTCGTCTCATTAGTGCTGTGTGTGAGAGAGAAACTGTGTCTGAAGGAGTTTCAGATCCCAGCAGGTAGAGAAGCTGTGCTTCTTGCTCAGTGGCAGAAGCTGCTGTTGATGAGGACGGAGTGAATAAGCCCGTAATAACCCTTCATATGGCCTTCATTAACTCTGAAAGATAAAACAGCATTGTCGTTAAGCACGTTGATTTACAGAACTTTGACTGAAGCTCTCTCTCTCTGACGTCCCTCAAGGAACTAAACCCAAGTGCACAAAATCAGGAATCGATCGTCTGCACGTTTACAGATTTACACAGTAGCTATGCTAACTAACCCAAATAACAAAAAAGGAAAAGCTAGTTACACTTCCTAGGTTCCCATAGCAAAGAAACTCCAAGATGAGATCTCATGTCGATCTCTTCTTTGTCTCCTAGACAGAAATGAGCCATCGTTGAGACTCGAATGAGATTTAGATGTTTTCTTCATCTTCTCAAGGGTGTCTCAAATATGGCTCATTACCTCTAAATCTCAGAGGTAGTTCATATTTGTCTTGTGGGCGACTCACATAGTTTTTGTTTCGCCAAAGCAGTGTTTCACACACATAAAGTATGCAGTACTTGTAAACTGTGCATTTGGGTTTTCTGATATGTTCTGATATGATCCTTTAAAAAAGAATGCTTAGTCATGTGTGTATAATTAGTTAAAATGAAATAAAATTGAGTTCTTTATATTGAGGAATATATTCTGCTGAAAAAAAAATGTCAATCTATATAGCATAATCCTGACTCATATACAGTATATTTATTAAAACATAATGCAAATATTTGCTAAAATGCTTTGGGGTTTAAGGACAAACAGTGTCATCTACACTAAAGAGTGTTTAGTACTTTTTTATATACATCCATTTACTCTTCGGGTAGATGGAGGGGAGGGTTAGTAGGTTGGATCTCTAAATGTAGATATGTAGGTTGGTAACATATCTAAGAACAAATTTGAACATGGATAAGAACAAAATTGCTTTGTAAAAGATAAATGTTTTATTTCTAAATCTAGCTTGTTTATTAAAAAAAAAAAGAAAAAAAAAAGAAATCCAACCACCAGTTACATTACTGTACAGTACACCCAGGTGTCCCTAGTTGATCAACATCACCTTTTTACAAATGTGTACATCTTAATGAATTTATTGAAATTAAACTGGCAAATGGCAAACTTACTTTACATTCTGTACAAATGTAAAGAACTAAAATACAATATACAGAATATTTTCAGTGATTTCTGTATGCACTCATCATTTAAAGCCCAACCTATTTTTAATGATACATTTATGACTAAATGTTCAACATTTTTTCATGGCCAACCTAATTAAGCCTACAGTACATATAGATTATAATAAAGAAATAATTTCTCGCAATTTCTCCCACACATGCCCCAAGCCTGTAAATGTTTAAGTGGCCAGCGTGTTAGAGAAATGTGCAAAGTCAGCAAAAAAACACTTTATCCATCATTCATCCAGACCTTTAGGTGGCGGTAGCGCACCACCTACTTTGCCTGCCGCAGATCAAATGAAGACCAAGAAGACCGAGCGGAAGGTGAAGGTGGGTTTTTTTTTTTTTCTCGCGCCGAATTTAAAATTAGTTATTATTGACAAATGTAAATTAAATCCACAGAGTCTGTGGTAAAAAAAAAAAAAAAACCTGTGGTATACTTAACTGAAATGTACACAGCTTACGTTTGTTCTTAAATTGCAAGAGGAATTCGAATGCTACCTGTGGGTGGTTTAGCATGTGGATTAGCATGTCTAGGTAACTAACACTTTTACACAGTTTTTTTTTAAATGGTAAAAATCAGTCAACATGTCCTAAGTTAACCAGTGTGGTTTGACATATTAAGTTACTTTTTACCTTTATTTTTAAATAGTAATTTAATGTTACTGTGTAATCAGTTTTTGCAAACCAGTAGTTTTATTATAGTGTTCAGTGTTTAACAGTAGTTACCGGAACATGTAACTTTAGAGACATCAGTTAATTATATTCTATAAATAAAGACCAATACATTTGTTAGTGAAAAGGTTATCTTGGTAATTATATACATTTTACTTTAACTGGGTTCTTTTCAGAAGCATGCCACCTCAGGAGACCAAGAATACAGGAGAATGTTCCGGAGTCTCCATCAGCACATCATCAGTCAGGGGTAAGCAGCAGCCCATGAGCAAGCTCAAGCCCACCTCTCAACCTTCAGACTGTTTGGAATGGAGTAGCTGAATGGTGTTTAGGTAAATCTGAAATGTTTATATATATATATATATATAATTAGTTCCATTAGATATTAAGCAACTCCAGGAGTTTCAGACTTTGGACAAACATGTTGGACATCCATCACACATTTTTCATTTCCTTTTTGACTGATTCTTTTCAATGGAAGATTGTCACAATGCCGTGGCCTTTGTGTATCTCCTGTATAAATCATACTTTGAGTTGAGCAGTGTTACACTTAATATCTTTGTCAGGTTTTATGACATTTTGTATCATTTAGTGTCTTAATTTGCCAGATTTTGCTGGTGTCTGTTATATTGTGTGAATTGTAAATTTATTACACTGTATGCTGTTAATTGAGGATTTCCGATATGTTCAATAAAACTATAATATTTCTCATTTGTGTTTCATGCATCTCATTTATATCTGACTTTAATCTCATTATAGTCTTCTATATGGCTCATTTGCTTCTCCTTCAAATGCAGTCCTGTTTCTCATGTACATCTCAGATTTCTCAAATGTTTCTCAGGTATGTGTCTCTTTGTGTCTCACAGTTATGTCTCTTTGTTTCTCCTAAGTGGGGTTTAGGAGAAATAGAAAAGACAAAGTCAAGCTTGTAATGAGACAGCTCAATTCAATCTCATGAGACAAGAAAAAGCTCATTCTGAGCAACAAAATGGTTTATCTTTTAGTCACTGGATTAGCTTTCTACACTGGATATGTTAACACTTGTTAGAATAGCTTTACATTTGTTAGATTAGCTTTCTACCCTCTGAGTTACACTTGCTATTTTAGCTATAAACTACAGCTAGGTCAGCTTTCTACATGATGAACTAATTTTACACTTTTTAGATGAACTTCCTGCTTAACACATACCAGGTTATTTTTCTACTCCTTAGGTTAACTTGAAACTTTTTAGATGAACTTTCTACTACTGGGTTAGCTTTACACTCGCTAGATTAGCTTTTTACTCACTGGGTTAGCTGTACAACCGCTAGATTAGCTTTTTACTCACTGGGTTAGCTTTACACATGCTAGATTAGCTTTTTACTCACTGGGTTAGCTGTACACCCGCTAGATTAGCTTTTTACTCACTCGGTTAGCTTTACACTCTCTAGATTATCTTAATACTCAATGTGTTAGCTTTACACTTGCTAGATTAGCTTTTTACTCACTTGGTTATCTTTAAACTTGCTTTTTGAGCTTAATACATACTGGTATTATGCAGTACTGTAACATGTGATGGCCTCAATCTTCACAATATCCAATATATTTCCCAAGAGATATTAAAACTAGAATCATTACTTTCTCATTTTGTTGTTGAATTTGTAATTATTTAACTGAAAAAAGCATTTGTATTAGAATAATGTTTTTGGTGCCTGAAGAAACAAAGTGAGGCTGGAGTTTGGAGGCTTCTCCTTCGCCCCTGCACAGAACTTGTGTTTTGTAACTATTTCTGAATTTGTCTACTTTAGATAATAATTGTTTGAATTTTGAGCTCTTTGATCCTTTTATGACACAGATTTGCATGTAGAAGCAACTGCAACTTTCCCTCATTGTGTTTTTTTTTTTTTTTTTTCTTTCTACACAGAAGCTGAGGATCGGTATGGCAGGGCAACAGGTAAGCACAAACTCCTTCCTGATTTATATCGTTAGAAAAAGTCCTTTATGGTGGTCAGAAAGTGCACCCCTATCTCATCCTGAACCCTGATGACGGGAGTTTGTTCGTGGAAGAGACGTCCCTGGTGTAGAGTAATCATTAGGCAGCTGTGAGGTGGACAGCTTTACTATTTTTCTGTCCCCAGGGCCGGTTACAGGTTCAAGCTTGTCTAATGCTTTTGCGAATGAAGCAGCGTCAGGGTGAATTCCACATGAATGGGCGCATGAACTTTTGCAAACTGTGCTTGTCATATGCAGGATCCAGCACCAAATGTTTTATGGTTTTGTTTTTTGCATTTTTGCCTCTGGTTTAAACTTTCTTTTCAGTTCATACTGTATATCTTCAAAATGTAATCACGATACTCTATAACTTATACTCTACTGATTTATTCCTTTTACACTAAAGTGAATTTAGATTTATTTTTATCAGATTAAAGCTACACATATTTAATTTATGTGAAACAAGTAAGTCCCTCTTCTCACATACATTACAGCAAATATAATTACTCGTTCTCTCACCGGCCTCTCTTTGTTCAAGTTAATAACAAAAAAAAAAAAAATTATCGCAACTTGTCATGTTACTGAGAAAAAGCAAAGAAGCATCTGTTAGAATAACAGAAAATAAAAACTCTGGTCTCCCAGGAACCCCTTTAATGACCAAACATTTCCGAATGTGTGGAAATGGCTTAGATCGAGGTCAGGACTGTCCAGGCTTTACAAATACTTTGGCTCTTCGAACCTTGTGCACACACTTGCGGACACGCAACAACCATGGGTTCCTCTAAGCAGCTGTGTAAGACTCTGAAAATGAAAGTTATTGATGCCCACAATGCAGGAGAAGCTACAAGAAGATAGCAAAGCGTCGTCAGCTTGCAGTTTCCACAGTGAGAAATTGTAATTAAGAGAGTTGTAGACTCTCAGAGAGAACCGCTCGTATGCTGGTCGTAAAGACAAATCAAAACCCCCATTTGACTGCAAAAAACCTGCAGGAAGATTCAGCAGACTCAGGAGTGGTGGTTCCACAAGACCTTCATGGAAGAGTCAGCAGAAGAAAACCTTACCTGCGTACCATCATAAAATCCAACATCAGAAGTCTGCAACAGAACATTTACAGAAGCCTGATGTGTTTTGGAAACAAGTGCTGTGGACTGATGAAGTTAAAATAGAACTCTTTGGCCACAATCAGCAAAAGCATGTTTGGAGAAAAAAGGAGCAGCATTTCATGAAAAGAACACCTTGCCAACTATTAAGCATGGCGGTGGATCTATCATGCTTTGGGGTTGTGTTGCAGCCAGTGTCACAGGAAACATTGCACGGGTGGAGGGAAGAATGGATTCCACTAAATACCAGCAAATTCTGGAAGCAAACATCACACCATCTGTAAAAAAGCTGAAGCTGACAAGAGGACGACTTCTACAACAGGACAATGATCCTAAACACGCCTCGAAATCCACTATGGAAAACCTCAAGAGATGCAAGCTGAAGGGTTTGAAACGGCCATCACAGTCCCCTGATTTAAACATCATTGAAAATCTGTGCGTAGATCTTAATAGAGCTGTGCATGCAAGAACACCAAAGAATATTACAGAACTAGAAGCCTTTAGCAAGGAAGAATGGGAGAAAATCCCAAGTACAAGAATTGAAAGACTTTTAGCGTCTATAAAAAGCGTTTGCAAGCTGTGATATGTGCCAGAGGAGGTGTTACTAAGTACTGATTATGTAGGGTGCCCAAACTTTTGCACAGTGCCACCATATTTAAAAAAAATATATATATTTTTTTGTTCAATTTATGACATAGAAAATGAATCAACGCCACTCTCTTTTTTTCTAAGAATAAATATGTTTAACTAACTAAAATGGACTTGGTAACATTTCAAGTGACATTTTTTTCATAGGCAAATAAGTAAAAACAAACTCATAAATGGTATATATTTGTGAAAAAGTGTTGGGTTTCATAGTCAACATCACAACTACCTGCTAAAGTGTTGGTGTTTACTTTGTACATCCTCTTGGCCTGAATTCATCCTGCAGCCTGTTTGCAGAGAAACTGGGAACAGTGACCCCCTGCTTAACCCCTGCAGACCGCCCCGAAGCTTGTGATTCCTCAGAGCCAAAGTCAACCTCACTAACCGCTTCTGATGGGGCGTTTCTGGAAAGACGCAGCGCTAAGTGTCTGTAAATTTAGCCAGCGGTGACCAAGGACGGGGGCGACTGGAAGAAAATGGGTTAAATTCCAACAGCATGGGTGGAGATGCCTCTGAACCACATGGACCAACCAAAAAAATCCATGAAGTATGAAAGTCTGTGTTTTTTTTTTTTTTTCCTCCTGAATATTTCTGTAAGAGATATTCATGGTTCTTGCATTGTGTTTTCTATTAGAGAAAAAGGTCAAGTGGAAAAACCATTAAACCGACTAATTGCCCCAAGACCAAAATGATGCTGACTAATCCCCCTCGAGAGGAAAAACCAAACACGGAGACTCCACCAACGTTCTCCTTCTTTGTCGGGTGTCATTATTCAAACTGTTGTTCACAAGGGCTCCTTTCATTACATCAGAACCCAGTTCATTCATCTCAAAGCTGAGAGTCAGCAAAGTGTTTCCTCATTTTTTTTTTTTTCTCTCTCCATGCTGCCAAGTGCTTTTCTTTTCTTGGCTCTGGAGTCCCACGTTTCACACATCCTGACGTACCAAGAACTGTGCAGGTGTGAAAGTCACGTATCCAGATCTTTTGTAAATGTTGAATGAATACAGTGCCTTGCAAAAGTATTCATACACCTTCCACATTTTGACACTATACAACCACAAACGTAAATGTGTTAATGGGGATATTATGTGATAGACCAACACAAATGGTGGCTCATAGTCAAGGCAAATAATAAATGGTTGTACAGGGTTATTTTTTTTAATTATTATTATTTTTTTTTAACAAATCAAAGATTTGTGGCGTGGAAAAGTTCAAGGGGTATGAATACTATTGCAAGGCACTAAGTGACTCCCCCCAAAAGTTTATCAGAGAACTCCGATTGCTTTCTCTTACAATAAAGACTCCGCATAGAACTGTTTTAGAAAGTTAGATTCCTTAATCATAAAAAGAAAAAAAGAAAAAATAAATAAAGCCCTTGAGGAACCCTGGCAGGCTGGTGATGCATCCAAATATTTTCCAGTATGTTCAAAACTCCAATATTCCAATAAGACTCTGCATCCTGGATGGAAAACTGATCTGTGAAAGATCCTCATACTCGCACCTCATACATCTGAGACCAAAGAGGAACCTGGAGAACCGAGAGGAACCCCAATGAGCACATAAGAGTGACCTTCTACACCATCACACAGTCCTCCTGATGTCCCAGTGAGCAGATCATCACTGAAGAGCATACACTGTTCTGGTAGAAACACCAATCTTTCTCATTGAAGAGGGTTTCTCTGGTTCTAGTTGTTCTGGATGAACTGAAGACTCGGTCAGAACGATGCTAATTCAGTTCAGAGTGGATACAGGATACAGGGATGGGTTCTTCAGCATGTTCCAATAGTTCTCTAGTTCATAATTTTAGGAAAGCAGTGTGTATATCTATCCCTTTTGGGCATTTCCTTCTCTCTCTCTCTCCCTCTCTCTCTCTTGCTTATTTCATGCTCTGCTTTTTCAGATTTCCTCCCCGTATTTTATCTCCTCGTTCCTCTCTCTCTTTTTCCTGTTTTCCCCTCTTGCCCTTTCATGCTCTGATTTTGTATTTCGTTCTTTGTTTACTTAAATAAAGTATGCCTATTCTCTGACTGTCGTTCTCCATCCTCTCTCTCTCTCTCTCTCTCTCTCTCTCTCTCTCTCTCTCTCTATTTAATTCTCTTAATTTAAAAATTTTCATATTTTCTCCCACTTTTTCCTGTTTTCTCTTTTCTTTCTTTCATGGTCTTAAAGTGTCAATCCTTTTATTCTCTTTCCATCTCTCTCTCTCGCGCTCTCTCTCTCTCTCTCGCTCTGTCTCCTAATGTTTTAGGGTTGGACTGCCTCTGTGTGGTATGTGTGTTGGCTTAAGTAGGAGGACATGCTTAGTTTAGTTTGCTCTGTGTGTGTGTGTCTGCACTCTAAGGCTTTAAGACACTAAAGGGAAGGATGTACGAGCTCAGCCATGTCACAGGTAAGTCTCAGATTTACACAGCACCTCACACACAATTCTCTAGTGGTTGTGTGCACGTGTGTGTGTGTGTGGTTTGAGGAAGAGTGTGTGTAGGGTCCTGCATGTGTTCTCTACAGTAAGGAGAGCAGTTTGTTAAAGAGAACATCTCACATTTGCAGGAGTGTGGACATTGCTGGTGTTTTAGTGGTTTGTTTAAGGTACTGTGCTGTTTGAAATGTATTCCTGAAATGTCGGAGTCTGGGGTCTGGGTGATCTCGTTAGTGTGTCTGGGACAGGTGTGTGTATCGTATGTGTGTGTTTGCTGTGTCGATCCTCAATGGTGTGTTCTCAATGAGGTGAGTGTTGTGTGTGATGTGATGATAGGTAAAACTTTCTGGACATCAGTGGATATTGTGCATCAGTGAGGAATTTTTACTGATTTGAATTCTATGAGAGGTGGAGCTTAAATTTAACCATTTTATTATATTGCTCAACTTTTTGATAGAGTGTAGCATACAACAAGACATAAACTGGATCTAATCACCATTAGTTAAAGGTTAGCTTAATATGACTTTTTCATATAGAGTCATATACATTTACTGATGTTTTTTTTTTCTTTTCTTTTTGCAACAACATAAGTACTTTTACCATAAAGTGACATCTCAACCGTTTGGTAGAGGCCAATAGTGAAGTTATTATAATATAAAATATATTGGTTATTTTTATTCCTTGTTATTGTTATTGCCCAAAAGGATGGTTTATATTAAAAGATTTGTGATGTATTTAGTGATTATTCTGACTGATTTCACATTTTTGTTATTATTCTTAATATACAGTACATTATAACAATCAGGTTTTACATTTAGCTCCTAATTGATCTAAATGCCTAAAAGCATTTGTGCTGTTGCATTACTACATGGAAAGTTAGCATGTATGTGACTTTCTTATTGACTGATTTTATTTATTTATTTATTGTGGTAGCTATTTATCCATTTATCATGACGCGACATCTCAACCATTTGGACGATGAATAAATATTAATTTTTATTGCTTGTTATTGTTATTGCCCAGAAGGATTGTTTATACTGAAATATTTGTGGTGTATTTAGTGCTATTCTGAGTGGGGTTGTACTTTTGTTATTGTCCTGAATATACTATACATGATAACAGTCAGGTTTTTAAACACATCTGAACAAACAGCGACATCATATTTCCTGACTCAAAGCTCAACACCATATCAATGAGAACTAAAACATAGACATGGTGGAGCTGCTGAGACTACTGCAGTCCTATTGAGCATTGTGGGTAATTAGGGAAAACATTAGTCAGTCAAATAGAAATAGAATAAACAAAAACAACAAAATAGATTCGATATGTTTCTTGTAAACCTTGGCTAGCTAGCAAACCTTGATTAATATTTTTATAATGACACAAATTCATGTTTAACCTAGCTTTGTAAGAAAATTTGCTAGCTACGTATTTGAAATCAGATAGCGACTGCTATATCTAAACAAAGTCATCATGCTTAAACTTTGTTGAGTAGTTATAAAACAAGCATTTGAGGTCAAAATGAAAGTTAGTGGCCATCTATTATCACAGTTGTATCAGATTTGGTCTAAACTCAGTGAGGAACCCTGAAGGGTTTGGTGCCTAAAGGTTCCCTCTATGGAAAGAGTAAGTAGAGAACACAAAAAGTCCCACATAGAACCCTTTTAGAAGGCCGGGACCCTGACCTAATAAACACACAATACCCCTGGTAGGTTCTTATAAAGGTACAAATTAATACTTAGCCATGAAATGAAAATGAGCTAGCTAACATCAGATGGGGAACGATAAGCTAAATAATGTTAGCATGCTGCTCGATAAAGATTGAATATTTTATCCTAAGTGCTGAAATATACGGCTCAGTAGTTAGCGGACAGCTACGTCAGGTTAGTCATCAGTTGTAACCTAAGCTCCGCCCACAATAACCCCATATCCCTAAGCTGGGTGAAATGAGGACTCGGCGGCGCATTCCTCCTGCGCTTGAGAGAAGGCGAGTGTGTCGCACTCTGTTGATGTTACACACTCATCCGGCTTTTCACATCTGACCCCTGAATGAGCCGTGAGAGAGAAAAAAGAATGTAAATATATGTGGAGATAGGGGGACGATTCCTAGACAGGGTGTCTGCTGTCTCCTTGGTGTGTGTGTGTGCGTGTGCGTGCTATTAGCCTAGCAATATCTGAAAATCATGATTCCTTACTCAGTTTTCAGCTACACTGAAAGCACAAGAATGAAAAGGTATGAGTTTAGTAGAAAGGGGCGTGGCCTAAAGGGGTGTGAGATCACTGCTGTGATTCAAGTGATTCTGAAGATCATGATGTTTCGAGTTATATAAGGAATTGGTCTATTGAATGTTAGGTTTATTTTTGTTAGTGACTTTGTTCATGTCCCCTGGATGGTGTTAAATTTCTTCCGCTTCCTCCTTTTTCCTTATATGGTAATACCTGTGCTTCATCTGTCTCTGAGTATCTGTTGCCAGTTGGCAAGCGTATCAGATTTGGCCGGTAAGTGTATCAAGGAGAGACAAACACTTGAAGTAATTCTTCCCTCAATTTAAACTTTTACAAACGCTATTATTATTATTATTATTATTGTGTAGACCCTCATCAGCACTTTCGCAGTGGTGTCAGAGGAATAAAACATCAGGCTATAGATGAAAACTTGTAACCTTCTGCAGGATTTTGTCCGCTGAGTCATTTCTCCAGCAGATTGTCTTTAAATAAATTGTGTATGCTGGGGCTCGTGTGTGTGTGTGTGTGTGTGTGTGTGCGTGTGTGTGTGTGTGTGTGTGTGTGTGTATTGCTGCGTGTTGACATGACACGCAGATACACAGAGCGCTAATTTCAGCTGTTCGCTCTCTAATTGTCATTGTGTGATCCAAAGGTTCCTAGATTTGTGTGTGTGTGTGTGTGTGTTTGTGTGTGTGTGCGCGCATGCTTTTGGTCATCTCGGGAATAAAAGCAAAGCCGCAGATCCCCGTCCTGCATCCTGAAGCCATTTTAAGAGCTGGAAGACGGTCTGAACAGAAGCTAAAAGAGTTAGGAAGAAAAAAGAAAGTGAAAAAAAAAAACATGAGAGAGAGAGAGAGTGAGGGGGGGGGGGCGATGGCTATACAGTATGTAGATTGTGAGAACGGAGATCTCTCATGACTCAGTATGACATCACCCTCTCTGGGTGTGAGCCGATCTCGCAGGTCCGTCAGCGTGTCTGAGGACAGGAGGGGACGGAGTGAAAGGCAGGACGCCGGGGAAGACGAGAGGAGGAAACGTGATCCAGACGTGCTGCCGGTGTGGAGTTCGCGTGTGTAACGTGAGCTGAGGAGGTGTGGAGCGCCGAGGATTGCCTCTCAGTCCGGAGGGAACGCTCCGCGCTCCCACAAACCTGTCAGCACACGGGGACAGTTATTTTTAACTCCGTGAGGTGTTGGGAAAGAAAAAAAAAAACCTTAAGATGTAGATTTATTTCAGGTTTACTTCCGTATGTCTGGAGTCCAGGGTGCCAAAAGTTATTCAGCTAGGCTTGATAATGTTAGTAAGGTGCTTTAATGTCTTTCACTAAAAGACTCTAAAGCACTAAAGGAGAAGTGAAATCTTGGGAGCACGCGGCTGACCTGACCTGTTCGGTTCGATCAAAACGACTCTGGTGCGCTTGTTTGTTCCGTCTATCTTCAGTTCATTCGCTTTTCATTATCAAACACTTGTTTTTATCAGCACTTGTTAGTACTATTAGTATGGAACCTAAAAAAAAGTATAACGTTCGTTTTCTAATTTCTGATTGTGTGCTCAAATAAAAAAATGGGAGAAAAAGGATAACAAACACTGACTTTGCATTTTTGTTTTTTCATGATGTTTCCCTCTTCAGTAACCAGTACAGACAAACACACATGAAAAACTTTAAGGAACGCTCGATTGTCACGTCTACCAGCCGTGCAGTACAGATAACTATATTCCGTTTAGGAGGATTATCCTCAGAGATAGACAAGGGAAGACGTGATTAGCCAAATAATTTCACGTATAAAACCTGCGTCTTTCCATCTTTCACACCACTTTGTGCACTTTGTGAGTACCGTATCACCAAGCTTCATATTTTTTTAAAAGATGACTTTTAAAAAAACAGTTAACGCTAAATGTGTAAAAGCCAAGGTTACATGTTTTGCTTCTTTACGCGTGTAAATGTTAAGAAAATTGTCATGCACCTCAGGTACAAACTATTTAATTCATGAATATATTTTTAAAAAGTGTTATTTAGCACCAAAAACGTCACATCGCTTGTGTCTGAGGAAATGAAAAAAATGTCAAGTGTTCTCTTCTCATCCGTTATTTCCATTTTTTATATGAAGACACCAGCGTTTTTGACTTGAGCACGCAATCGAATATCGGAAAACAAGCTGTTATTTGTTTATTTTCTTGGTTTTGGAAACAAACAAACAAAAAAAATTCATTTTTATATTGGAAAACAAATGAACGGACAACACAGACCGTGTCCTGGTAGTGGAGTTCGCTTGTATGTACGAATGTGAACGCTGCCGCCTGAACCTCGGTCTGCACCAGGCAAGTGATCCGAGTCCGCTGGACAAAAAGGAGAGTCTCGGCCCGTTTCCACACGAGCTCTGGGGTGGTCCGACTCAAATGTGTCGAACGCACCATGGACCAAAGATACATGAACAAACCGAGTCTGCTTTATTTGTGACATCTGAGGCTGAGGACGCAGGGTTTGGACACGCAGCGAAAAGTCCCAGCTACGTCAAGTGCGTTAGTTATCACGGTACTGGACGAGTCTCGAAAGCTGTCGAGTATAAATATGGGACAAAAATTTTATTCAAATTAATAAGGACATTAGTGGTTAGCACTGTCGCCTTGCACCGTCAGGGTCCAGGTTCGATTCCCGTCTCTGTGTGCATGGAGTTACTGGCGGTCAGCATTGGCAGCCGTTGGATAAAAGCCAGTCGCAAAATAAAACCATAAGGCACAATATTGAACGTTTTATTCTCCATCTGCAGCCGCGTGTGTGTTGTTCAGTGTGTAACGTTAGATTTGATGAACTTTTCGAGAGTTTTCAGCTGGTAAAGAAACCACTGTATATAAGCCACATGATTTCTGCCGTGTCTTTGGGTAGGATGTTGAACATGCCAGCGTGAACGCTAAGTGAACCAGGACTGTATACACAACTAGTGTATCATTTAATGCTCTGGTCTGAAGGAGGAGAACCGAACTACACGACCTGACCTACACGCTCAGAAACACAGATGAACATGAAATAAAATCAACAAGATCTCAAGTTCGTGAAGATCAAAGTGTTAATCAGGTGATGGGAGGGATCAGAGTCTGACGAGACATGAGACAATGAACACACACACACGCATACACACACACACAGACGCTGTACACACTCGACATGTTTGTACTTTCCCCCGTGTTTACACCAGACTCGTCCTGGTCCACTGAAATTCAACACACACGTCCCGAATGTTCCTCAGCCTCTCAGCATTCCACTCTGAAATACACACACACACACACACACACACACACACACACACACACACAAAGAGCACACCAGCGCAGCAGAAACTCTCCACGTCCCCGCTCTGGTACAGGACGTCGCCATAGCAACAGGTCACTCAAAGGACGTCATATAGGTTAAAAACCATGGAGATGTTTATTAGGTAACATGAAGGGAAGGAGTCTCCAGTGTCGGTGGAAGTTTTCAAGTGTGTGTGTGTGTGTGTGTGTTGAACACTTTTTTCCCTCATAAATTTGCCTTTCCTCACAAACCACTAATGATATACTGTACACTCCGCTTTCTGAACCTTGAAGACACAACTCTCTCCCTCTCTCTCTCCCTCTCCTGAGTCTCTCTCTCCATCTCTCTCTCTCTCTCTCTCCCTCTCTTTCTCTCCCTCTCTCTCTTACAAGATTCAAGGGTACTTTATTGGCATCTCTCTTTTTCATCTTCTGAACTTCTGTCTCTCCCATGATCATCATCATAAGTTTCTCCTGTTCTTCTCTCTCTATTTTTCAGTTTTTCTCTTTTTTTTTCTCATACCTTTTTTATCTTACATTGCCTATTTTCTTCTCTTTTCTTATCCAACACTCTCCCTCTCTCTGTCTCCCTCTCTCTGTCTCCTGTTTCTTATTCATATTTGTATCTGTTCTTCTAAATCATCTAAATCACATGCAAATTAAGACTTTTGATCACTTTCACTATACAATGTGTGTGTGTGTTGGGGGTGTGTTGTCGGACAGTTTAACATGCACCAAGGTTTTTCGTGTCCTGCTCCTAATCCTGTGCTGATTCAGCTACAGTTATATTAGTCTTTGTGCTTCATTTTAATCTCGAACCATTTAGTCATCACACCGGCCTCACGCGGCGACATTCTCCTATAGTTCTTTTCCATTTCTGTTAAGACATAAAATAAATAATAGAAGTCAAAGAAAGATTCAGCAAATGTTCTTAACCATCACTAATCTGAATGTACCATGGTCTGCAGTTAAGATAGATAGAGTATAATAATTCTTACCCTGACACGCCCATCGCTCCGGAATAGACTCAATCTGGACTCATCAGACCACATGACCTTTTCTCCATCGCTCCAGTCTTTCTGCTCAGTAGCAAACTGAAGCCTTTTTTCTGATGAGTCTCACTAACGTGTGCTTTTCTCATGGACACGCAGCTGTTTAATTCCTTACTTTCACCATTATGATAGCTGTTGGTTTTTTAACCGTGCAGCTCCACAGAGTGTTGAAGTGATCTCTATTCATGATTTCTTTCCACATTTCTCTCATGAAGTTGGCGGTTCAATTCTATCCATCCAGGTTTTAACAAGGTGTTAAAGTGTTCTTAACCCAGCTGCACTCAAAAAAATGCTGGGTTAAAAAACAACCCAACCTTAACCCGGCCGCTGGGTCACTATTGGACAGAACACGCGCTGGGTTGGTTTGACCCAAGTGCTGGGTTTAACCATTTAACCCAGAATTCTGGATTGTTCATTTGACCCAAACAGTGGATAAAATTAACACGCTTGCTGGGTGACACATTCCATTATTATTATTTTTTTCATTTTATTTTCAAAAAGACCCAAAATGGTCACAACTTCACATAATGTAAACAGATTGTCACAGAATTAGAAGATGTACGAATAACTCAATTTAGACAAAAATGTCCGACAGAGCCACAAAAAAATAGAAATATTTGCATTTAATACGATGTTTAAACACTTTTATTATAAATGTATGTAGCAGTATGTATAGAAGCATTTGTAAATGACTCACTATCTCATTTGACGCATCAGAGCAACCCGACAATGTGTTTAAAGTACCAGAAGTAACCCAGAATTGTGACCCAGCATGAACAACCCGACAACGTGTTTACAGAAACCCAGCATTGTTTAGCGTGTGCAGTAATGTCAAATCTCCTCAGTGGTTCTGTGCTTCATGCAGCCCCAATAATCTGACCCGTCTGTAATGGTGAGCTTTTGTCCAGGCAGTGTATAACTGTGTACATTGCATTTGTTTCTCCTCTTCACACATTTGGCTGAGCGTACAACACTCCTCTCATTCACACTGAAACTTTCTTACTTCTTCTGAACTCGTGTCTGTAGTGAGATGATGACTGTATTTAAATGAAAAAATGTAGCGGAGTAAGAGTAGCGTTTCTTCTTCACAAATCTACTCAAGTAAAAGTAAAAAGTATGCTGCAGTAAAACTACTCATAGATGTCTTTTTTTTTTTTAAAGTTACTCAAGTAAATTAAAATTTTATTTGTCACATGCACAGTCATACACAGCAGATATGAAGTGAAATGCTTATACGACTGCTGTTGACCTCCACTATTACAAAAAATATGAGAATTAAAAAAAAACTTTTAAATTTACATAATATACAGCAATAAGAATAAGAAAAATGAAAATAAAATAGTAGAATAAGATAGAAATATAAAGAAGTAAAGAAGAATATATAATAAAAATAGAAATATATATATATATATATATATATATATATATATAGTAAAATGAAATATAATAGAAATGTAATGTAGTGCAGTGTAGAACCGTGCCCAGTTATTGGCAAGATAATGTGCAGTTCACAGTGGGCAAAATGTGCAAATGTTCCATGTGTAAACGGATTGTGCGTCCTAGTAAAAAGTTAAAAGTTTGCTGTCCTGAGGTGTGCAAAATGTGCAAGCGTGTGAGTGTTAATTCCTATGTGGTGTTGTAATTGAGAGCTCGTATAGCCTGTGGGAAGAACCTCCTCCTCAGTCTCTCTGTGTTGGCCTTCAGGGAGCGGAAGCGCTTTCCTGACCGCAACAGAGAGAACAGTCCATTGTTGGGATGGCTGAGGTCTTTCACTATCTTCCTGGCCTTGGTCCAGCACCGCTTGTTGTAGATCGATTGAAGGTCAGGGAGCTTGGTGCAGATGATGCCTTCAGCTGATCTCAACACCCTCTGTAGGGCTCGTCTGTCCTGCATGGTGCTGTTCCCGAACCAGGTTGAGATGTTTCCCGGTAGGATGCTCTCTATGGTGCAGGAGTAGAAGTTCCTAAGCACCTTAAAGGGCAGTCTAAAGTCTCTCGGACGTCTGAGGTGGTAGAGACGCTGCTGGGCCTTTTTCACCACGGTGTTGATGTGACAGGACCATGACGGGTCCCGCGTGATGTGAACACCGAGGTATCGGAAGCTGTCCACTCTCTCCACTGGGCTCTTGTTGATGGCGGGGGTCTGGTGGTTCTCTCCTGCTTAGTACTAAAGTCTTCTTCACCAGTTTTCCAGATTCCCAAGTGGCTACGCAGTCATATGTGTACAAAGAGTACAGCAGGGTGCTCAGAACACAACCCTGGGGGCTCCAGTGCTGAGAATAAGGGAGGCTAAGACATGTCCACTCATCCTTACTGCCTGTGGTCTGCCAATTAGGAAGTTGGAGATCCACTGACACAGAGATGAGCTGAGCCCCAGGTGCTCCATCTTGGTGGTGCGTGTGGAGGGAATTATGGTATTAAATATCGAGCTGTAGTCGACAAAGAGCATTTTAACATAATTCCACCTTCTAGTGTCCAGGTGAGGAGTGATGTGTGAGGGAGATGAGAGATCATCCGTAGAGCGGTTTGGGCGGTATGCAAACTGCAGTGGATCCAGTGTGTCCGGTAGTGAAGAAATGATGAAGTCTCTGACCAGCCGTTCAAAGCACTTCATCAGGTGAGGGCTACAGGTTGATAGTCGTTGAGGGAAGCAGGATGGGGTTTCTTTGGAGATGAACTACCCACCTCTGGTGATGCACTATGCGGCTGTATGCTTCACTGTACATTCATCTTCTAGCTCCAGTGTATGACTACATTTGGGATGAAGTGGAACATGATGTATATTTCATGTTTGTTCAGATTATCACTCAATAAACTGATATCACTATAGATCATTAGAATGTTTCTCCTAATCGGAATGCATCAACCTGCCATGACAGATTTCATCTGTAGCTCACCTACTGCAGTCAAAGACATAAAGCCATGAACGATGCCTTGCTTAACTCTCTATCCCAAGGCTAAACTCAGTGTAAAGTGCAGCTTTGATATAAGGGGGAAGAAAAGGGGGCACATTTTTAAAGAAAACATGTTGACGTCGTCATGTTCAGGCATGTCTAGACGATCAGGATGGGTGGAAAGAGTCCAAATATGGTTGAGCATGGGTTAATCTGAGTGTTTGAGCTCAGGGCTTTAATGTCAGAGCTGAGGAAGGCTCAGGGCGAGCGTCCCATGCAGCAGCTGCACATGAAAAAGCTGTGAAAACCTTCTGTCATTTCTTCTGTCAATAGATTTTCTAATACTAAGGAATAAAAGTGGATTGTGAACAGGAAGCCAAATCTAGATAGAACTGAGTGTGTTAAACTTACAATTTATTCTAATAAGCATGCAATATAGTAATTACTCTAATGTGTTAAATTGATGGCGTAATTTAATATGTTTTAAATGTATAACTTATTCTAATGAGTGTCATATTTACAAAGTTTCTTCGAAGTGTCAAATTTACATATTTGGTAATAAATGACAATTAAAATATATAAGAATCGAATTAGAAAATGGATGTATTGTAATATATCAGATTTATAAATTACTGTAATTATAATAAGCATAATATTTAAAATTTATTATTAAAATGTGTGTTTTATGTCAAAACCTTATAATTTTCTAATTATTATTATAAGTATCAAATGTACATTTGTACATCATTTGCTTAAAAGAAAAACCTTTTCTATGTGGAAAATGTAAAAGAAATTCTTCTAACAAGTGTCAAATTACTAATACTATTAATTAATACTAATTTACTCTAATAAGTGTAAAATTTAGAACATGTTCTCAGTTTACAGTTTACGAATTGTCACAATGTAACAACTTTTTCTAATAGGTGGCAAATTTACAATATATTCAAATTTACAGCTTACTTTTGCAAACCTATTTAAAAAGTGTTATATTTTTGTGTTACATTTACAGTGGTTTGTTATTAGGTTTATAACAATTTATTTTAAAAAGTCAGTTTCTATGACAAGAAATTTGTTTATGTTTACATTTATGGAAGAGTTTACTACAACTGTGCAACCTTAACCTCAAGTTCAAATGAGAGAATAAACAGGGAAAATCATGTAAAATACGTACAGTGGAACCTTGGATTACAAGCATAATTCATTCCGAAAGTGGGCTCATATTCCAAAAACACTCGTAAACCAAATCGAATTTACCCATAAGTAATAATGAAAACTCAAATTATTTGTTCCACAGCCCCTAAAAAAATAATAATTAAAAAATAATGAATGCAATATATAAAGTAAAAATAAAACAAATTAACCTGCACTTTACCTTTAAAAAAAAGTAAAAATAAATCTGGACAGATAAGTGTTTCAGTTTGTGCGCACAGGCGCTGTGTGTGTGTGTGTGTGTGTGTGTGTGTGTGTGTGTGTGTGTGTGTGTGTGTGTCAAATTACGGTTAATTGTCGTTATTAGGACTAACGACACACTGAAACAGAGAGGAAGATGTTGATTTTACCAGTCAGAGACGAGCACTAAGACACAGCATGGGAGACGATTATCCACAATTCCGCAGCGCAAGAGAGAGAAAAATCATTGGCTCAGTTGTGATCATGTGACGCTCGCTGTCAAAACAAGAGCGCATGAGTGATACATGATACTCGGCAGTCATAAACCAAAACTTGCTCATTTTTCAAGTCAAAATTTATAAAAAAAATCTTTGCTCGTCTTGCGGAACACTCGCAAACCGCGTTACTCGCAATCCGAGGTTCCACTGGATTGCTGTAGTTAATGAATTGGTGTGGTATAAGTGGTTTGTGGTATAAGAGGAAGTAAACTCTATATTATAGTCAAACGTCCAACTGGGAACAGTATCTCCACTAAACCACACCACCTGTCACTGATTGTTTTCCAATAACAGCACCACGAACCATGTTATATTCTGTACACACTACATGCATTTTGATCTCTCTTCGCATTTATTCACTGGAAAGAATTGGATTTGGGACTGAAGCCAGGAGAGAGCTGAAACACGGGAGGGCATGAAAAACAATGCTGACTGTTTTCCACTTCTGCCGTTCTGTTATTTCCACACTTATCCACCAGGATTTTAGGAAGTAATCCAACAGTGATCAGCAAATTTTGAGGGCCAAATTAGGTGTGTTTATGTGTGCAGGTTTTATTTAATCAGAGTCAAAATCGCTGAGCTGGAGAACTAAATAAAGAACAGAGACGTGTCCAGACTGAGAAAATAATAACGCGTCCCAGTTTAGAGCTGAGCGTCTCAGATCTCACTCAGTCCACTGAAACGGGGGAATGTGATTAATTTGCTGTTGTCCTCACTGACTCGAACTGTGCATGTGTGTGGTAATGAGTTCATGGCTCACTGCTTCATAACGTACACGTTGAAAGTAGAGCAGAGAAAAATAAAAGATTTCTTTGGGATACAACTTTTACCGGTTCATTTGTGTCACACACAGACCACACAGAGACAAAGGAGGCGAGTTCAGTCCGGTCCTGTCTCATGTCTCATCAGTGTAGGAATGATATTCTTATAATAGGCTCTTGGTCAAATACAATCACTCTTTTCTCTCTCTATGAAATCTATTATATTTTGTAGTGTACACTAACAGTCAAAAGTTTGTACACTCCTTCTAACTCCATGGTCGTTCCTGATGTTTATTTCTTTCTACGCTGTAAAACAACACTGAAGGCGTTTATCCAAAATACACAATAATCTCCTCTGAACAGTTGATATTGAGATGTATATCTGCTACTTCTGCTCTGTAAAGCTTATCTTATGTATATCTGCTACTTCTACTCTGTAAACGACTCTAATCTGAGGTGCTGGTTGAGGTTAATTGGTGATTTCTGAGGGTGGTAACTCTAAATGAATTTCTCCTCTGCAGCAGTAAGTTTTGGTCTTGCTTTCCTGGGAAGATCTTCATGAGAGACAATTTCAACATGGAGCTTGATGGCTTTTACAATCGCACTTCTCTTCTTACAAGAACTGTTCCAGAATAGCTGACCGTCGTGTCTCAAAATACCAACAAAATAACTGACTGTTAGTGTTGTTGTTGTTACATAATTACCTAATTCTATATGTGTTATTTCATAGTTTTGAAAAATAAAATCCAGTATTGTTGTAGAATGTAGAAAATTAATCACTAAACAAAAACAAAGAAATTTGCAAGTGATCCCAAACTCTTGAGTGGTAGAGTATATGAAGATGAAAGAAAAGATCTAGAAAATGGCATTTTATTAATTGATTGATTCATTGATTACTTAAATCATTCATTCATTCATTAAAGGAAAACAAATTAAAATATTTAGTAAATAATATTTTATAGATATTTTTGATTAGATTATTTTATTGGATATTGTGCAGTTTAAATTTTTTACATGTAATATTAATTAAATATTTTTGAATATGAATTAATAGTAATTAAATCCCTCCCATCAACAGTGATATATCATGATAAATAACATATATATATACAGTATATACATTTATACATATACACACAAATTATATAATCTAACTATTAAATAATAATTAAACATATTAATAATTAATACATAAATAAACACAACTAAATTGTGTAAAAAAATCCTCTTTCAATTGATTTTTACATTTTTAACTTAATATAATATTTTATTGGAAATTGTGCATTTTTTTATTAAATATTAATTAAATGTATCTTTTTAAATACGTAAATTATGAACTGATAGTAATTAAAGTGCAATATATCATAAGATGTATATATTATTATTATTATATATTTTATGATATAATCTAACTATTAAATAATAATAAAACATTAATAATTAATACATAAATAAACATACAAAGAATAAATTCTATCTAAAAAATGGTCTTTCAATTGATTTTGCAATTTTCTTAAACATTTATTTATCAATGTGTGAAAATACATAAACTTAAGCTCTTTTATGTTTTTTTTTTAATTTCTATTGAAATATTGACAATGGTGCAAGTTTTTAAATTTTTAAAAAAATGTTTTCTCATGGATAGATAAGTGCTCTCCGTACATTAAACAGACTTTATTTATCACACACTTTGAGGTGCCAACGTGCCAAAATGCCACACTGCAGTAGGTTAAATGGTACAAAATGAAACCCAAAATATTTTAAATCAACATGGTGATCAGACCTGCAGTCTGTTGGGTTATGGTTCTTCTGGAGCATTGCTCCCCGTTCCTTTCCTCAGTTTGCTTCTTAACTAGCATGTCTCTTCATTACTCATTCCCTCTCGAAAAGAAACAAAAGCTTGGTGTTAAGTAGCGCTCACAGAGCCAGGAGGTTTTTTTTTTTTATTATTACTTTGAAGAAAAAAAACAGCCATGTTCAGAAAACCCGGAGAAGAAGCGGAACCGTGCTTTGGATGCAAATCAGTGAACGGATGTATAATTGCTTGGCTGTGTTGATGGGTTACTGTGGAGACGACGAGAGCTCTGCGCTTTTAGAGGACCAGGCTTTTCTCACAGACCTCCCGTGCAGACATGGCGCCTTCATCCGTCCTCCCTCCTTTCTGTGGAGCAAAGTACAGTGCCGCCTTTCATCCGCACCATTCAGGCTCCGAGTGAAAGGAAAAGAAACTGTTGCGGTGGACGAAGAGGGTGGACAGACGTCTTCGTTTAGGCCTTTAAACAACCGTTCCCTTACCAGTATCTTTTTATTTTCTCTCTTTAAAAAAAAAAAAAGTTAAGGTTTAAGAAGAATGCAGAGAAGGTGCAGCTGGTCATGTTAGTGAAAAAACACAAAGCATAAACTCATCAAATTTGAAATGACAGTATTAAGCAGGTGAGATTTAAGATGATGTTTATGATAGAGAGTAAATTTAGATCTAGGGAATATGTTTAACTTTATATAATTTTGTTAAGATTAAATTAAAGTTAAACTTGAATTTATGACTAGAGGACTAGTAGATGACCCTCTCAACTGACAACAGCGAAAACAATGCTAATAAGCAAAGGTTAGTAAATAAGCAATGTGCTGAAAGAGAAGCAGATTTAAGTACACACTCTCCTTCTGTTTGGTATGAGCGTGAGTCTGGGAGCTGTGTTAGATGTTGGTATGTTTGCACATCTGGTCAGAAATTCTTCTCATTCTTAAGTCATTTGTAATTTTTTGTAATTATCTTTGGTTCAGATGTACGGGAAGTTTTGAACTTGTTCTGCTTTAGAAATGGCTGCACAGCAGGAATTCTATTACATTCCACAAAAATGTTGCAGCTTTTGAACCTTTTTCGGTTAAATTAACACACAATACGTGCAGTACATACGCCATACAAGGAGTCTTCACCTGTAGGAGGAGTGTGCACCTGTATCCTAGCAACCCAAATACTCATTTTGATATATATATATATATATATATATATATATATCAAATACACACACACACACATCAATACAGATTCAGTTCTTTGGAGATCACAGAGGAAGCTTTGGAACATAAAGCCTGGCTGTGAAAGTCCGCATGTCCGCATAAGCAGATATAAAGCCATACAGTCTGTTTAATGTCTCGAAAGCTTTTTTCCTGCTAATAAAGAACACTCGATAGGGTTCTCTCTTTTTTTCTCGAGTGGGAGCGTTTCATGTCCTGGAGTGGGTTTCTCACGCTCTTGGGTTTGACTCGGTCCCACTTCTCATGAGAGGAGCGAGACGCTGCCAAAATTCTCCACCGTTAGCTGAAAGAACACAGTGCAAATTTCAACACATTGCACTCGAGCACAATGGGAACATTATTGCATTAAATTCATTCTGTAGGTTATTTTATCCAAAGTCGTACTCTCCATGCTCTCCGTCTTGACCAAAGATCCAACACTAGGTGTAGTTCAGACTTCCATACTTAAAGAGGCGACCCAGGTGGTTCTTGAACCCACAAACCCCACCACCACCACCGGCTAATGCATCATCCATTTGGCCACTAGGCGAGTAACACATGTAGTGTGGGTAGGATTTGGCCCATTGTGAGGCAACAGAAGCTTTTCACTGCAGTACGGTAAAGATTCTGCTGGAACTGCATCGTATGGATGCAGAGAGGGAGGGATGGAGCGATGATATTCTCTCAAAACATGTAATGATTTTGTGATCCTGGTGGTAAAGATGATGCTGTCTAACACATTCCATGTTCATCACACCATTCAGTAATCAGGTTCGAAATGTACCCATCAGACATGATCCTTAAGAATAACTTTGAAATGGAAATCTGAGAGATTTCCTTTGTTTGTTGTTTCCGTCTTGTTTGTCCAAATCCCTGTGGTGAAAAGAACCAGTTCCTGTTATTGTCACGGTCCATCAGGAACTGTTGATTGTGTGAAAAACCAGACACACCACCACATGTTCGCTCACTTTGTGGCATTTGTTGAAAAAAGTAAGCTGGTGGGAATGATGATGATGAGATTTGTTTTTCCAACAGGTGCTGCCTGATGTAGATAATGAAAGTGCTATGACATCATATTATATGAGGTCATGGGCAGGGTCAGGAGTAGCTCAGTGGCTCAGGCATTAGATTATGGTTCAGAAGGTCCCAAGTTCAAAACCCCACAACCACAAAGTTGCAACTCTTGAGCCAGACTCTTAACCCTCAACTGCTCAGATGAATAATGAGATTATGTACAGTCAAGTCAATTTTATTTATATAGCGCTTTTAACAATTAACATTGTCGCAAAGCAGCTTTACACAATAAAAAGAAGTAAGTTTGTATGTAGTAAGTGTAAAAAATTGTAAATCGCTCTGGATAAGGGTGTCTGCCAAATGCTGCAAATGTGTGAGATATCAGATTAAAGCTGTCTTTGGATGGATTCATTTTACACAAAGAGGTGCCGTAATTTAATTATTACTGAAGTATCACTGGTTATTTTATATGCCCTGTCTGTAATTTTAACATGGGTTGTGTGTGAAAGATTACACCATGATTTAGACGGCAAACAACAAGCAGTAGAAATAACTGCATGTCATATATTGTTGGTATATTGTGTAGTGTTATATACTGTAGGAAAAAGAGACACTACAGGAAGTGCAATCTCTGAGACACAACTAAAGATTGACACTTCTCGGGATACAAGTTAGAGAGAGAGTAGTCGTGCAGTCGTGACGGCAGCCAACCTCACCGATGCCATCTTGGAGTACTTGGGTTTACAGCCATGTTATATATTAATGCGAGCTACTAATTATTAAAATATTATAAACACTTTACCAACAATAGCAGTCAGTTTGTATTGAAATGAGGTGTCTATACTTTAGACCATTTTATTCTAATGAGGCTGTGCACACGTCATGAAGACACGGCCATCTCTGTAGAAGAAATTGTTTATTCTAGGTGAAACAAACTTAATTACTACAAAGATCCTCCAGTACATATTATACTATACATTGATCAGCATGATATTAAAATGCAAAACATTAAGTCCAATATTGTGTAGGTTCCCCTTGTGACAGTGAGGCAGCTCTGGCACCTCAGGGCGTGGCTCCACAAGACCTGTATGTGCTGTGGTGTCTGACTCCAGGACGTTGGCAGAGGATGCTTTGGGTAATGCGAGTTGTGGGGTGGGACCTCCATGGATCAGACTTGTTTGTCCAGTTTATCCCATCGGTGCTTAATCGGATTGGGATCTGGGGAATTTGGAGGTCAGGTCGACAGCCTTGGGCTCTGTGCCTACTGGGCCGTGTATACGGTGGGCTGTGCTGCACTAGTAGTTCTGTCTGGTGCCCTTCTGTCATGGCTGTTCTGTAGGATCGGATCATGGCTCCCCAAGGAAATGAACCTTGGCTACCCATGATCGTGTCACCAGTTTACTGCCATATGTTTGACAATCAACGCTAATGTGTTAATGTTATGTGGTGCTAATATTATGTCTCATCTGTGTACGTCTCGAGCTCTCATCCCATCCAAACACTATTTAATGAGAGGAAAATGCAAGGGCATGAAGCAAGCACATCTTTCTCATGTTCTTTTGGGGTTAGAACAAGAATCTGTGCATGCCTTCGCCTATCCAACAACTCCCACAAACAAGAATGTGAAAAATCAGGAGGCAAGAATGAAGCCTCGGATTAAGGTTAAGGGTTCATTTTGATATGAGGACATCATTTAGGTCCATCAGATTTCTTCTCATGGAATTAATCATAACCATTGAACCACACAGATATTTAGGTGAGCCCTGCCTCCTGACACTTGCGCTTGCTCACTCCCTTTACAGCGTTTTGTTACTTCAGTATTCAAGAGATCAGTGACAGCCACTGTAACAGATCTGTCCAGAGGTAGTCAGGCTCAGGGGCCACAGTGTAAGGGACATCAGGTAGCATTGCAGCCTCAGAGGTCCCTGAATCGATCCTGTGTGTGTGGTGTTTCACATGAACACCATGTTCTAGTCTCCAGCTTGTTGTACTAAACTTGTTTTAATGTCAGCTGCTTTAACAGCTCTATGTTTAGATTGGACTGTGGCCTATTAAAAGTCACTTGGAGTTAAACCATCTCCAAGATAAATGTAAATAGTATTTAACCCATGTCAAGTCTCTGTTGTATTAAAAACAAACCCAAACTCCGGACCAAATCTGTGCTTCATACTGTGCATAAACAGTCTTATCTTCAGTAGTTATTATAATATCACAAAGCATAACTAAATTCATAGATCAAACTTCTTTTGTATTTTTGTATTTATTTTTTTTTTACTTAATGTCTGGCATAAGTTGTCCTTTCCGATGAGAACGTGCATGACCAGACATTTTCATTGTCCTGTTCATTCTTATAAAAAATATTCTGAACACTAGGAATTTAAGGAATTTCTGATCTTATCAAACATTTCTCGCTTCAAGCTAAGCAAAGCAGCGAGAAGTGCTTGTTGGTTTTAGGTCTCTATAGAACGTCTGTTATTTGAAATTTGTTAAACTTTACATTAACATTTGATTTGAAAATAAGCTTCTGAAAGTTGTTAAAGCCTGATTCTGCTCTACTGTTTGTAACCATAACTTCTGTACATTTTATAAGCCATGTGAGTTGATCAGGCTGACTGAATGTGGGCTGGAATTTAATATTGTATATAGCATGGATTAAACCTTTTATCTGTATAATATTTACTTTCCATGTTTTGATCCTTTTTTTTGGAGATTTTCTTTCACCCCAGCATCCACATCTTGTAGCAGTTTATGGAGGAATTAGGGACCTTACTAAAGGGTGCGGCACATTATACACAAGTTCTTAACCTGTGATTTAAGTTAAGTAGCAAGTTACAAAGAAGCCTTCATTATTCAATCAACAGAAATACACTGATCAGCCATAACATTAATAAATTTTTTTTTTTTTTTTTGGATTTTTCCCCGATTTTCTCCCTAATTTAGTCGTGTCCAATTCCTCCCCGTCACTAGGGGGCTCCCACATTAAGGCCAAAGACTATCACGTGTTTCCTCCGAACCACGTGACGCATCTTTTCGAACTGCTCGCTCGCGCACCGTTGGGGGCGGCGTAACAGACTCGGAGGACAGTGCTATCCACTCCCTCCGTTGTGCGAGCTCACAGACGCCCCTGACTGGCTGTAGAGCGTGATTAATGTAGAAGCACTATGTACCAGCACCACCCGGGATTCGAACTGGCGATCTCCGGATGATGGGGCGAGCACTTTAACCACTGCGCCACTCGGAGGTCCCATAACATTAATACATTAACACTGATCGTCAATTATATACCAGTAAACTGATGATGGGAACATGGGTACACAAGGCTCACCCATGTCTGTAGGGCACAAGATCTGCTTGCCTGCCTGCCTGCCTGGTCTGATCCCACAGAAAAGCCAATGCAGCACAAATTGCTGAAAAACACGGTCTAGAGCAGTGCTTGTTTCTACTGTCCCTCATTGAGCATGGTCGAGTAGTGTTTTCTTTTTGCTGTTGCCTTCTAATCAGGGTCTATAGCAATGGGTGGTTCTGCTGTTTCTATCTGATCAGAGTCAAATCCAGTTCCAGGTTCTGCAATTACCATCTTCTCAGAGTCAAAGGTAGTGTCTTGTTCTGCTGTTCCCACCTGATCAGATTCAAAACCATTTTCTAGTTCTGCATTTCTCACCTGATCAGAGTTAAAAGAAGTGTCTTGTTCTGCTGTTCCCACTTGATCAGAGTCAAAACCATTTCCTCATTATGCTGTTCCCATCTGATTGGAGTCAAAACCCTTCCCTGGTTCAGCTGTTCCCATCAGATCAGAGTAAAGTCCAATTCCCAGTTCTTCTGTTCCGATCAAATCAGATCCAAATCAGTTTCTGGTTCTGTTGTGCCCATCTGCTTTGTGTCAAAACCAGGTCCTGGTTCTGCTGGTCCCATTTAACCTGAGTCAAAAGCAGTTCCTGGTTCTCCTCTTTACATCTAACCAGAGTTGAAACCAGTTCCTGGTTATGTTGTTCCCATCTCATCAGAGTCAAAACCAGTTCCTGGTTCTGTTATTTCTATATGAGCTGAGTTAAAGTCAGTTCCTGTTTGTGCTGTTCCCATCTAATCAAAGTCAAATTCTCTAGATGCTCTAGATCCCCGGTTCTGCTGTTTCTAACTGATCAAAGTCAAATCCAGTTCCTGGTTCTGCTGTTCAGATCTGGGCCTGGTACAGTTGTCCCCTCTTCAACCAGGTCAAAAGCAGTGCCTGTCACTGCTGTCCTATAGTGAACAGGGTTTACAGCCAAGCCTGGTTCTACTGTTTTCTGTACTAATGTCTATTGCAGTGGTGTCCAATCCTGGTCCTGCAGTGTTTTCCCTGCCCACACCCAATTCAGGAACAGTAATTATTTAGCTTATTAGTTAAATCAGATATGCAGAGAAAAAATACTACATTGTGCATTAGCTCCTCTAGGAAGTGGGTTTGGAACCACTGGTCTATAACTGTGTAAAGGTGTTCAATTCCAGTCCTATAGGGACAGTGTTGTGATTCTTCTGCTTAAGCAGATTCAACTAGCTCTAGGTTCAGAGGGTGTATTTTAGTGTTGATGCATTAAAAACCATTCCGTGAACTTAAATTTCAGGACTGGAGTTGAAGAGTGCTGATCTAGACTTTATGGTGCAGTACCATCAGACATGAAACCTAGCAGAAAACCTGAATACCATCACTGACTGTACAAAGTAACTTACTCAGTCTTCCAGCTATACTTATGTAGATATTTCACAGGCACTTAATAAAAAAAAATAGAGAAACAAAATAAGAAAAGGATTGTTAAAGCTTTTGTTTAACATTTACTGCAAATATATTATACAGGAGCCTTTTCATGAGACTGAGTTAGTGATAGAAGGCAAGAAAGAATGAGAGCAGCCAAGCTGGTTCACTGCCAGCGTTCTGTACAGGCCTTGGGTAATAACTCAGCGGTTTTTGTCTCCTCTTTGGGAAACGAGATCTTGATTGTTCATTTGCAATGGCTGAGTAATTTCCCCGAATATTCAACAAGAAGAACGACATGCCATTATACAATACACAATGCCCATGCTACCAGTGTGGATTAGGACACTGGAGGGCTTTTATACTGGAGCAACAGCCTGGTTCTTCATCCTGCAGCAACATGTCAGTCATTTTGTATGTGCAGGTGACTAAAAAAAGGCTCTTAGAGGTAAACAAGACAGGACCTGTGGGGCAGTTTTATTCTTCCCTATTGCTACCATATTCCAATCAGCATTCCTGCTTTCTTCGCAGTCAGCCTCCTAGTTTTTTTGCGGCGTCTTCTTTCCCACAGGAAACAAAATCTCAGTGCTGCCACAAAAAAGAAAGGCTGTGTAAAGAACCTGTAAAGAAGTCGGCCACAAAGCAGCGGCTGGCATTGATTCCTCTCTTCTTTTGTACTCATAATCACCAGAAGGCAAGACAAACCCGCAATCCGGCACATCCCTCCGAAACGCACACAAAAGAGCCGCGCTTGGTTATAATCACACTCGTGAATGAGGATAACCTCTACACTGTGCACTCTCACGAAAGACACCCGGAGCATGAAACTGAGTGCTGTAGTTCTCCTCCCTCAGGGGGAAATGACTTCATCTAGCATCACTTTTCAGTGCCTGTGGGGTGTGTGACTAAAAACATCGGCTATGAGTGGCTGTCAAGTTCTGAGCTCTGATTGGTCAGAAGGAATTGAGTTGTTTTCTATACGAGCAGCTTGGAAAGTAGTCCAGGTTTATATTAATGCGCTCGTTCTGATACAGTCATTTCTATAGTAACAACTCATTCATGTGGACTTTGACATGGACGTTTTCTTGATGTTTATTTACAGCACTACTGTATGTAAAAGTCAAAGGTCAAGCTGCAGACTTTTAGAGGCTTCAATTTTTAGTTTCTTGCTAAGATGATGCTACTTTTTTTTTGTCTTGTTCATTTTAAGCAAGTCTTGGAACATTTTTAGGGCAAGAGGAACACTTTGGGGATTTTATTGGAAAATAATTAGCTTTGGATGACAACTGTAACTCTGCTTCATTTCACTCAGATTAGTGTCTCGTAAGAGCTTAAAGAACACATGTTCAGCACACATGTTCAGCACCATTTTTAACCTAGTTTGAAAGCTCGGAAAGAGCTCATAGCTGTACGGCAGGAAATCAGCTCAAAAAGGGAAGCAGAACTAAAGGTTCAGGGCATAGAGAAAGTCAGCAGGCAAGAGAACGGTAATCCAGTGGGTTTCTGAAACAATAAAAAATTTGCAGCTGGACAGTGCAATTATGAAAATAAAGAAAGGGTATTGCAAGTTTTTTTTTTCTTTCACATGTACCAAAAGAGAAATCAGGAAGAACACAAAAAGGCATGAAAGTGAACCAAAGGACAGCGTTTCCACAGCGTATTGTAAATCAATCAATTGGAAAGAAGCACATTATTTCTGCCCCATGTCCTTCCTGTGGTCTGCAGCTGTGCTCCCAAAACATCTCTAAAAGATTAGCAGAATGTTGAACATTCGATCCAGGAATAAAGATGACCTCAACCTTATGATGTTCAGAACATATCTACAGCTCCTAACAGGATCTTTATCTGACATCTGATCTTTATATGTTAGGAGCGTTCACGAGAGTTCACTGAACCCTATCATGTGTTAAAATAACCAGAACGATGACTAAACAGGCGGCTGTTTTTACCCGAGCGGAAACACCTTGTTGGCGAAAGTTCTGTTTTCAGCTGACGCGGCCGTCCTGTGAGAGCTGACGTGCCGTTCATGCTTGTCTGCACCTCTGATCATGTGTGCTGTCAGTGCCAGGCTGGGATCCTGTTCTGCTGAGGGATAAAGCGGCTTTAAACCAGGAAACGTGCGGAGAAGCCAAATAATCAAAAGTGACGATGATGATGATGTTTTCAAATACGAGTAATATCTATATATCTATCTATATCTATATATATAAAATGTGCTTAATAACAACACTATAGTGTAGCTCAATGAAGGACAGAAAAACACAATGCAATGTCTTTTACATTATAATGTATGTAATTATCATAAAAAGACATAAACAGTGTCTAATGCCTGTGTTTTTTCAATTTAGCACTTAATGGATATAATAGGTCTCTCTCACTGAGAAACTTGAAGGTCAAAAGTATTAAGACACCATGTGGCATGTATTGTAGTTCTCCCTGTGCACAAAACAGGTGATGTCACTAATTAGCTCTAGCCAATCTATCTGAAGAGTTGTGCTGATTAATTGAACTAGATAAACTAGTGAAAACTGTCTATGTGACAATGGTATTGAGCTTCTGGAACCTCGAGACCTCACAATGGTGAAGAAGGCAGGAGGAGTCAAGAAAACATCTTCTGGAAGCGATCAAGCAGGCATGGATTGACCGAGTGACACCAGAGTACTGCAGATGTCGTTTTGACTCTGTGCCCAGCCAGATCCAGCAGGATTCGAAAAGTAAAGGATTCAGTACTATGCATGGAGTTTGCATGTTCTCCCTGTGCTTGGTGGGTTTCCTCAAGGTACTCCAGTTTCCTCCCACAGTCCAAAGACATGCAGATTAGGCTAATTGGCGTTCACAAATTGCCCGTAGTGTCTGAGTGTGTGTGCTCTGTAATGGATTGGCACCCTGTCCAGGGTGTACCCTGCCCTCGTGCACGAAGTCTTCTGGGATAGGCTCCAGGCCCCTCGTCGGCATTACATTAATCTCTTTAGGAATGGCGTCCATCCATCCTGTATACAGAATAAAGATGCATAAATGTTGGTCTTTCGGCTGCTCCCTGCTAGGGGTTGCCACAGAGGACCATCCAGTCCACACATACAAGCTTGGCACAGGTTTTACACCAAATGCCCTTCTTGACACAACCCTCCCATTTTACCCAGGCTGGGGACTGGCACTGCATCCAGTGGCTTGGGTTTGAGCACTGGGCTGGGAATCGAAACCAAGCCTTTCGCATGGCAGACGAAACACCTACAACTGAGCCACCAGTGCCCCAGACAATGGATGAATAAATGACCTGTAAAAAAAAATTAAAAAAGGTTAGATGATATTCCATATCACAGGAAATGACCGTGTTAGAGGTTTCCTACTAAACGAACACACTTAAAGGAAATTTGTACTTGGGTATTAGAAGTGTTTGAGCTGATAATTGAGCAGCATGCTGTTTGTCCAGCAGAGGGTGATATTTCTCCTCATTCCCACTGTTCTTCTACATTCACCATTTCTCCATATCCCGAATCCTGAGTACAGCTGCTGTGTGATTGTAGAATGAGCTACAAATCATTAATAGTCCATAATGAATAGATGAATAGAGCAGAACATACAATCACTGAGGGAAAAGGTGTACAGATGTTCCCTGATGTTTTGCCATGCGATTCTTCAGCTTTGTGGTGCGACAGCAATACACATTCAGAAGACATTACAGGATAGTGATACACCAGGCGATATTCTCTCATGATGCCGTAACCGCTCCATATGTTCAGGAACTTCTTTACTGTGAAAAAAAATTAAATAATAAATTGTCCATTTGTGGGTGAGTCAAAAATGATCCTGATTCTGGTTATATTAAAACTTCTGTCTTATCAGCACTTTCTGTTCAAGGCTACAGTCCCCTCAGCCACTACTGTGCAGGTGTGAATGTGTCTCAATCAGTTCATTTAGGGGCTTTGTGGTCTGAGGGTGTACGTGATGCTGAAACAACTCACACAAGATTATAAACAGAAGTATTTGAATATCTGAAAAAAGAATTTGGGGACTCTGAGGAAGGTTTCTTAAAGAGAATCATTACTGGTGACGAGACACAGAGTATGGAACTGAAACATCCTCACAGACCAAGAAAAAGTTCAGGAGACGACCATCAGCTGGAAAATTCATCAACGCTTACAGTTTTCTGGGATACTCAAGGTCCATTATTGGAATATTATCAGGAAAGTTTCAACAATCAACAGTGCTCGTTACAGTGAGACGCTTATTGAAACACAAAAAACTTCAGATTAAACGCAAACGACTGCTATCCAAGGGCATCGTGAACTCAGATGACAATGTTTCTTCGACTTGGTCTTACAAGGACGAATATTCACTTCTGATAAAGAAGTGAAGACAGCGGTGCATTCCTGGCTCGCAGCTCAGCCTCATTTTTTAATGAGTTAATACGAAAGCTCGTTGACAGATGGACAAAGCATATTGAAGGGTGAGGAGATTATGTCGATGAATGATGTATTTGTCTTTTCTAAAAGTTCATTAAAATCTATTTTACAGCTTGTGTGCGGATATTTTTTGACTCACCCATGTTATACTACAGCGTTTGTATGGTACATGCTACATGCTTGGAAATGTTCAAGCTGAACCCTGAGGGCTGAGGCAGGACATAAGCACAGATGTGTCTTTATTAAACTGAATAAGATGGGAAACAAAAACAAGGAGGTTAAGTAATAAGGGTGACGCGCATGAAATTAACAACACCTGAAACGGGAAAGCAAGAATCAAAGCAGAACAGTGATGAGCGTCAAAATAAGAGTCCACGAACAGACGCCTAGAGGCCTGGGAGGACCACGACAGGAAATTCAACCCTGATCCAAATCTATAAGCATATATATGCATGGGAGCATGGGAATTAACAGAAAGGTAAATCAGGCAGGAATTTTTACATTAGCTAGATAACAACTCTTTCATTCATTTTCATTTTTATAAATAATGAGACAGTATCTCATCCTGCTAGTGCCTTTGTACTGATTCCAAGGGTACGAGGCTTACTTATTTCCAGCGCATAAAATATTGTCGCATGTACAGCCCAGGGATGAACCTCATGAGCCATGTGGCAAGACATTTCAGAAGTTACCAGATTCACTCTTCCAATCTGCAAATTTAACATCTCTGATCCATGAGCAACTGATCCTAGATTTTATAAATCTGCAGAGCACTCCAGCTCATCAGAGATGCCTAAAAACACAAATCAGGTACTGATGATGTCATATCAAATGACAAACATTGTTCACGACCAGTTTAACCAGTCTGTAAGATAAGGATTGGATAAGAGTTGTTTTTTGACCGACTCTGTTGTCACTAACTCGCTCTCCTCCCTTTTGGCCGGCTGCCCTCTGAGCGGTCCACTAAGCCAATCCGAAATAGCAACAGGTTTGTGTATGTATGTGTGTGTGTGTGTGAGAGGGAGAGAGCAACAGGCTTTGGTTCTACAAGGCCCTAGGGCCAGCCACAGAGAGCAAGAGTGTGTGTATGTATGAGAGAGAGAGAGAGAGAGAGTCTCTCTCTCCCACGGCGCTCTCAGAATGCTCAGTGTCATGTATTTCCTCCGAGCATTCTTCACGGTAAGAGCTTCCTAGCTTTTCTCCGATGCTGGTTCTGTTGTGTTCTGCTCTCTTCATGTTTTGTGGTTCTCGGGAAATGATGGTAACACCAAAGGACTCATGGATGAAGTATGTGGATGTTCAGGTTTAAAAGTCTGGATGAAGAAGCGCTGTGAGGAGATAAGCTATAATGCATGGATGATGATGATGATATGTGTTTCATAAATAGCACAAAAGGTGGACGCATGTTATGTTAAAGGACAAGTTTAAATGAATGTTTATTTTCACTGTAATTGCTCAGGTAGTTTAGTGGTAGCACTGTGGCCTCGCACCTTCGGGTGTTCGGATCTCACCTGCGGTCTGTGTGTGCAGTTTACATGTTCTCTCAGTGGTTCACCTTGTTGTAAGCTGATTGCTATTTCTGTAGTTTACTACTGAATTTGTGTGTGCTCGTGCCACACCAGTTGCTGCTTAGTGCCCTGAGTTGCCAGGCATGGACTCCAGGCTGAATGTTATAGATAATAGATGAAAGGACAGTCTCAGAATGGAGGTCTAGGGAGGTTAGAACCAATGTCATCAAGCGAGAAATCCAAACAACAGGCTTAAAAGCTTCCAAAGGACAATTTGCTGCTGCATTTCTTCAGTTCCCTCATCAGAACTTTACTTCCTACCTGCAAACAGTTCTGAGTTCGCAAGAAAAGCTTCCATTCTAACCATGGATTCATTGTATTCTGTCATATCCAAGAAAAGTAAGACATGTAAAGAAGTCAGAGAGCATTGTCTCCTCTGGTGAGTGTATCTAGCTGGCTAACATTACTAGCTGTATACACTCACTAGATTAGCTGGCTAACATTACTAGCTGTATACACTAACTAGATTAGCTAGCTAACATTACTAGCTGCATACACTCATTAGATTAGCTGGCTAACATTACTAGCTGTATACACTCACTAGATTAGCTGGCTAACATTACTAGCTGTATACACTCACTAGATTAGCTGGCTAACATTACTAGCTGTATACACTAACTAGATTAGCTAGCTAACATTACTAGCTGTATACACTCACTAGATTAGCTAGATTAACTAGCTAACATTACTTGCTGTATACACTCACTAGATTAGCTAGATTAGCTAGCTAACATTACTAGCTGTATATACTCACTAGATTAGCTAGCTAACATTACTAGCTGTATACACTCACTAGATTAGCTAGCTAACATTACTAGCTGTATACACTCGCTAGATTAGCTAGATTAGCTAGCTAACATTACTTGCTGTATACACTCACTAGATTAGCTAGCTAACATTACTAGCTGTACACACTCACTAGATTAGCTAGATTAGCTAGCTAACATTACTAGCTGTATACACTAACTAGATTAGCTGGCTTACATTACTAGCTGTATACACTCACTAGATTAGTTAGCTAACATTACTAGCTGTATACACACTAGATTAGCTAGCTAACATTACTTGCTGTATACACTCACTAGATTAGCTAGCTAACATTACTAGCTGTATATACTCACTAGATTAGCTAGCTAACATTACTAGCTGTATATACTCACTAGATTAGCTAGCTAACATAACTAGCTGTATACACTCACTAGATTAGCTAGCTAAAATAGCTAATTAACATGTTACTTTAGTTGTGTTTAACTAGTTGCTTTTAGAACTTGTCCAGGTTTACTTTTCTCATTGAAACAAAGTAAAATGCTGGACAGGCCACACCCACAAGCGGATTCTAGATCTGCAAAAGTGAACATAGATGCAATATTGTCTTCAATTCAATGCAATTTTATTCAATTTTATTTCTATAGTGCTTTTAACATTGTCTCAAAGCAGCTTCACAAAAATGAAAAGAAAATTTAAGGAAGTGTGTATGAGTGAGAAAAATGTGTCTAGATAATGAGATTGTCCCTGATGAGAAAGCCAAGGGTGATGGCGACAGTGGAAAAACTCCCTGAGATGGCAATAGGAAGAAACCTTGAGAGGAACCAGACTCAACAGGGAACCCATCCCCATCTGGGTGATAACAGATAACAGAAATTATATAACATCATGTGTGTTATGCAGCTGAAAGTTCGATATAGCAGAAGTTATTTAAATTAACATAAAGTCCAGTTCAGCTCAGGGATGAGTCAGCAGGTGCAGAGGGCAGATGGGGTCTGGATCACTGGGAGCTCATGAGCAGCATGTGTAGATCCAAACCATCATGAAGCAGAATTCAGCTGGAGCAGGTCCTTCTCTGGATGCCTCAGGAACCTCGCAGGGTCGGCCTCTGTCTACTGAAGCTGGAACATCCAGATGCCTCGGGATGGGTAGAGAAATAAGAATTAGCGTAGTTGCCATTCAGGATAGATGTACTGGAGTATGAGGTTCTGGGATGAGTTATGTTTATGCCAGATTAAAGAGATGTGTCTTGGATCTACTTTTAAATTGGGAAACTGTGTCTGAGCCCCGAACACTGTCAGGAAGGCTATTCCAAAGCTTAGGAGCTAAGTATGAAGATGCCCTACCTCCTTTTGTAGATTTTTGATATTCTTCTTGTCTTGTCTTTCCTTATTCTTCATCTTTTTGCTAAATGAAAGTTCGTTTCAGATGTGAAGTCTATTTCAGATGTCAAAGTTGAGTGGTATTTTCACGCACCTCCAGGATCAAGGGATCGGGTCCTGTCTTGGGTCTGTGTATGTTGAGTTTGCATGTTCTCCCCATGTTTGGTGGGTTGCCTTCCACAGTCCAAAGACATGCAGATTTCCAAACTGCAATTAGTGAGCACTAGGAAGGATTGGCACTTCGTTCAGGGTGTACCCCACCTCATGCCCCATGGAGTAGGCATCAGGCTCCCTGTGACACTATACAGGATAAGCGATATAGACGATGAGTGAGTTTTTTGTTTTCAATTTCATGAACAAGGATCGACCTCGCTGATAAGAACACTCGAGGGATTCTGCATGGAGCAACAATGATTACAGAGGTAATACAGATTAATCACGTCTTAGAGAGTGCACTGGGAGTACACCAAATCCATCAACACTCAAGATTATTCTACATTCTCATTGGTCTTACGGTGTTCTGACAATAGCGCTGGTGTATATATAATGTGCTTGTTTTAGTCATTCATTATTTCTTCACTTCACATGGACTTCACAGATCACTTAGATTGATCTCTCACTCATTTACTCACTCATCATCTATACTGCTTGATCCTGTATACAGGCTTGCCGGGGGCCTGGAGCCTATCCCAGGAGACTTGGGGCACAAAGCGGGGTACACCCTAGACAGGGTGCCAATCCATTGCAGGGCTCACACATACACTCATTCACACACTGTGGGCAATTTGGGAATGCCAGTTAGACTAATCTGTATGTCTTTGGCTTGTGGGCGGAAACCAGAGTTTCTGGAGGAAACCCACCAAGCCCCGTAATCGAACCTGGCCGGGAATCGAATTCGGACTCTGGAGATGCAAGGCGACAGTGCTAACCACTAAACCACTTTGCCGCCCTTCCATTAGATTCGAATCGTGAATCAAATAAATTTACCCACAATGCTTCACATTTCTTCCTTTCACACTCACTGTGTCATTGTTACTCGCTTCACAGGATTTTATACCATTTATAACATTTTTGCTCATAATATTTCTCAGTGAACATGTGACTCTTCTTCTTTTTTTAATTTATTTACTAATTATTTAATGACTCTGTCCCATAAACACCGTGTGTGTGAACAGTAGGCGAGATGCTATTATTTGTGTTTTCCCATCGCTTGTGGTCTCCGTCTGATCCGGAGCAGACTCGTTTTTCTTTTACCAGGATCCTTCATCGTGATCATTAGGGCTTATTAGAGGAAGTTGGTTCTATTGGGTGCTTTTGTGCTTCAACAGACGTGCCTCTCTATCCCCTGTCGTGCACCATAAAGATTATTATGAAGCATGCAGGACTTCAGAGCTGCTGACTCTGATTAATAAGTGTTTTTAGCCTGACTGAATTCCCTCGTATCATAAAGCTGATCACGTGTGAGTGCTGGAGTTTTTTTTTTTTTTTTTTATAATAGACCGCAGCTTTATGAGCCATACCTGTGTTATGAATGTGCTTACAGTATGAGTCTCTGGGTGCTTGTAACTCTGATCTTTATGGACGGTTTGTTAGTTACCTCACTGAGGGTGGGACTCGTTTACTTTCAGCTCTCATCTCTGTTTCTCTCTCTGATCATCTGTCTATCATTTCTTTAACAGAAAGGAAGGATAGACAAAAAGATAAAAGTAAAGACGGTAGGTAAAAGGAAGAATGGTATATTTAAGGAAGAAAGGATGGAAGCAAGGACGAAGGAAAGTCAGGTACAGGAACAAAAAGGGAGAAAGAAAGGACAATGGAAGATAAAAGAAAAAGAATAAAGAAAGTAAGGAAAGGTAAAATGAAAACAGGCACATCCAAGGAAGGAAGAAATGAAGAAAGGTATACAAAAGGGAAAAATGTATGATGATGAAAGAAAGAAGGTAAAAAGAAGGAATGAAGGAGGAAGGTAAATACAAAAAAAAAGGAAAAACGATTGGAAAATATATAGTGGGAACGAAAGGAGGGAAAGAAAGAAGAAAACTGAAGTCAAAAGAAGAAAGTAAAGAGAAAGCTAGGAGGAAGCAAGGATGGTATATAGAAGGAAGGAAATAATGAATGAATGTATACAACAAGGATAATGGAAGAGAAATAGAAGTATGGAAGAAACTAACGTACACAGATGGAATGAAAGAAGAAAGGTAAAGAAAAAATAAAATCAGGATGGAAGATACATAGAAGGAAGGAAGGAAGCAAAGAAAGCAAAAGGAAGTAGACGGGTAAAGAAATAGAATGTGTAAACCCCAAAGAATGCGATGTAATAACAGAGGAAATCAAATTGATATTTTAATAACTTTAATTCTAAAATAAAATCTAAACCCTAAAACCAACCCAGGATAAAAAAATAAAAAAAATCTTGTTGTTCTAGTTGTTGTTGATGTTGTGGATGACGACGATGATGATGATGTTATTGTCCTTGTGGATGTTTTAGGGGAAATCCTGCTCTGATTAGCATGTTAGCCGATACGATCTGATCCACTTCCAGTGCCAGACGTCAGACAGGGCGCCGGCTCGTCAAGCCGTTTCTATAGACCCGTGTCATTTACATTTACTAAGTCTAGACTCCAGAACCCGAGTCCAGACGGCTCAGGCCTTAAGCCATTCTGGAGTGTTTCTGATATGGTGAGAAAATGGAGAAATGTTCCTGCTCTGAGCATCCCTCTACCCTCTCCAGTACACAACAGATTTTTGGCTAGATAATGATCTCTACTGGGAGCCATAAGCAATTACTCCTACTTTTCCCATATAACTGACAACGGCTGGAAGTTTTCTTGTGTCCGTGAGCTATTTTCCATTTTCTGTGTATGTGTGTGAGCGCGTGTGTGTGTGTTTGTGTACTTTGCTGCTGATAACCACTGGGGATGATCCTTATAAGGACACATTACAGGACATTCCTTCATTTGGGTTTACATGTTTGTGTGTTAGACTCCTGCAGCGTGCCATCCCCCTGTCCTTCAGTGCTGAAAGGAGAGCTGAGATACGGACATTAACTCTACAGCTGTGCTAGAGATACTTTTAGAAGCTCTTTATAATTCCAGGTGTGTGTTTAAATAGGAGTTCCTGCTATTTGTTGAATATTGCTGCAGCAGCACACTTAACCACATCTCTTATTAATAAATCCATTTATCACTTTTGTTTGCACAGTGATGCTGCTTGTCATCATGTTACGGAATTATAGCCTGATACAGTACGTTATAGTTTCCATAGTGATCTAAATGGACTAGTCTAGTCAAGTGGCCAAGTGTTCTCAGAAACAATTAGGGAATCATTCCTGGGTACGGTACAAATGAATTGTTCCAAATGTGAAAAAGACTTAAGGTTCTTGCATATAAATAAATAAATAATACCATTTAAATTATGATACAACTATATTAAACAAACAAACAAAAAAATTGGGAGGAAGGAAGGATGGTATGAAACATTAAGGAACATGTACGGAAGTAATTGAGGAAGGTAAAAGGAAGAACAGACAAATGGGTTAAAGGGTAAAAGGAGTGGAGAAAGAAAAAAAGGAAGATAAAATTAAAATATGTTTAATTAAAATTAAAATCAGGATGAATGACAGTAAAATGAAAGTAAGGAAGGAAGGCAAGAATGAACAAAGTAAGTTTAAAGGAAGGGAGGGCAATTTAAGTTAAAAAGCAAAGGAAAATGTAAAGTGAAAATAAAAGAAGAAATAAAGGGAGGAAGGAAAGTAAAGTGAATACATGAAGGAAAGAATGGAAATAGTAAGGAAGAAGAAAGAAGGATAGATGAGATCTTGTATAATCTAGCATAACAGAGTTGAAGAGATAAAGAATCTGGCACGATCTTTCATTCTGTAATTGTATTTACTGAAAAGGCCACAGAGGAACATTATGAATTTGCTTCAATCAGCTTGGACGTGCTCCAGGACGCTGGCGACTCAAAAGCCGGCTTTGTTTCAGTCCTGATCAAGTCGCTGTCTCTGTGAACGTGACTGTGTGTTGACCTTTCTGCTCAATGTCTTGCTTTTTTTCCCATCGCTGTAGAATTCATTGGAGTTATACTGACCTCGTCACTGCTTTACTCACGCGTTGGTGGCTGCGACCGAGTCCTGCTGCTGAGCCATGAGGTCGTCCACAGAGTGGGCAGGAACAGTGGAAGGGTCTTTTGAGGTAGAAGGAGTGAGGGGTGGCTATGAGGAAAGGATGACGGATGACAAAAGGCTGGTGAAAATCATAATGAGCAGGAATTTGCTGTGGTTTGGGAATATTAATGGGAATCAGGGCAGAGCAGTCTGAAGATAACCACCTCGAATCTGAGCGTGATGAAAGGATCTTTGTTTCACTCTTTATTGCCGTTCATTTTAGTTTATAGGTTTCATCATTATTACACGGGAGTTTCCTGGAATGCTGAAAACTGTTCTGCAAGATCCTTTCTCTGGAGTGTGTCTTTTTTTATCCAAACTTAGGATACAAGAAAATCCAAGATTAGGATTCAAAGCCCTTACTTTATAAAACAAACACATGCGTAGGCAGATTTCATTAGAAGAAGCTTAATTTGTATAAACAAATAAATTTTTTGTCTGGATGTTCCTCAGTTTTTTTCCCTAAATGAGTCATATCCACTTCCCACCCCACAACATCAGGGGGCAGCATAACCCCCTTTTGCTAACCACCTGCTTAAATACACAACTGGCTAGGACAGGAGATACAACTTTGGATACAACTAATTAACTGTCCGTGGTAACACTTTCCCAAAAGGGATTACAATCTACAAGACTACATGTTGAGAATTCAGTAGGTCTCCATGTACAGTGTTTCAACAGAATCCTAGTGTGATGCTCCTCTCAGTGAGGTTCTACAAGCACCTCACTAACTCTAACTCCGCACTGTACCATCAGCGTACCCCCTCAAACATATGCAGAAAAGTTCCTCTTTTTTTTCAATCAAGATATACACTGATCAGTCATAACATTTAACCATAAAATATTAAGCCCAGTATTGTGTAGGTTCCCCTTGTCCCACTGGGGTGGCTCTGGCCCCTTGGGGTGTGCCTCCACAAGACCCCTGGTGTGTGCTGTGGTGTCTGGCACCAGGACATTAGCACTGGATCCTTTGGGTACCGTGGGTTGCAGAGTGGGGCCTCCATGGATCGGACTGGTTTGTCCAGTGCGTCCTATGGGTTGGGATCTGGTGGGTTTTGAGGCCTGAACAACAACCTTGAACTTTTGCCTGCTAGCCCCCATAAGCTGAGATGCATTGGGTGTTCTGGAGCCTTTCTATCACAGTCAGCATTGACTTCAGCAAATTGTGCTGCAGTAGCTTTTCTGTGGGATTGGACTGGACATGGTGGACTCCACAGACATATATGAGCCTTTCGTTCCCATGATCCAGTCATCAGTTTACTGGTATATAAGGAGAGTTGTATGAAAGGTAAGGTTGTATGAAAGGAGAGAAGGTTAGCACTCCCCTTGACAAGGATGGAAGAGGTTCTTGAATTGAATTGAATTTTAGGGCAGTGGGAGTTCAGATGGTTGAGGCACTGTGTTACTGATTGGAAGGTCAGCAGTTCAGCTCCACAACGTTGACATTGTGGGGCACTTGAATAAGGCCTTTAACTGTTGATGTTGTGACTGATTAGAGTAAATATTTAATGACTGACAGTTTGGTAGGTGTTTAAAACCCTCTGATATTAACCGATTCCCTGGAATTCCATCCAGAATCTCATATTAGCAATGTTTTTTTCGAATCTCAATTTTCCCACTTGAAACACAAGTTAATCTGATGTTATGTTCATTAAAGTTAATCATTTTAATGACCCTAATGTACAAAACAGTTTAACAAATCAAAAATTGCATTAGCAAAATCAAAAATACAAGAAAGTCAACTGAATACAGAAACATTAGGTCCTTAGTGAACATCATGGATATGCTCATTTCTGATGGGTTACAGCGCCCCTGTGGTTACTTAACTATAATCATACGCGATGCCAGTGAAAACATTTACCTGGAAAAGAAAAAAAGAAATTAAACAGGTCTAAATTTTAGGGATTTCTCTGCATTATGAATCTTAGAACAGACATTGAATGATGTCGAAGCTCATGATATACCACTGGGTGTTGATCAAACTGCCCCACCCTATGACTGCATGACTCAAAGAACTGGAGCGTTCCTGCCAGGCATTGTCAGACGCTTAGTTAAATTGTGTTGGATTGAAGCAGTGGAACAAGTGCATCATGGGAAGATTGGTTTGAAAAGGAATGAATGACATTCTCCACTGGGGGGTGGGGGGGGGGGGGTGTTGTGGTCTGTGGGTGTTGGTGTGGTATTTATTCATGTGGAATATATTAGCAAGTCTTTTCTGCTTCAATTTGAATGCTGTGAATTTTTTTGTTTTTAATTTTGAACATACAGTTTTTGCTAGATTTGCCAATGTTCTTGCCAAAGCATGATGATGATACATCCTCTAATGTACTGTATACTCAATCTTTCGAAAGCAGAATAAATATCAATATCAATAATGCAGTTTGAACCCCTTGAGACCACATTCTTCTCAAATGACGACATCAGACATGTGTGCATATTCTTGTAAGATCCTCATATTTCTTTTGATTGTGTAAAGCTGCTTTGCGACAATGTCACTTGTTGAAAGTGCTATACATATGAAATTGAATTGAATTGAATATGAGGACTATTGAGTATCACTGTGATGCCAAGCCTCTGTCTGTTTGTCATGGATTAGTTTGGATAGTTATCAGGTGATAATTAACATAAGGAGAGGAAAGAAATCATGAGGGGAGGCTCAAATCAGAGTCTGGATCTAAAGAGGTTCATCATAAACCTTTTTTTTTTTTTTTTCATTGTCCCATCTTCGCCAAACTTAGAACCTCTGGAGTAACAATGAGGCACTATTTGTAAATGTTACTGAAGTCCCCACTTTACTGCTCTCACTTTTCTCAGGGTTATCACCATGTCTTCTCACTATGTTGTATGATATTGTTTGCTGGTAACTTGGCTTGAACATTCAGCGAGTTAAACGTCTGAGCCAACTTGCAGAAGAGACGCATCTGTCAGTGTGAGCTGTACACACACACAATCATTCACCAACACCACGTGCACATTACAGGACTCGGCTGGGAGTTATTGCCACACACCCTGTACAGTTCTGACCTCGCTCCAAGACGTTTCCACATGCTTTGGCCATTAAAAGAGTTCCTGGGAGGCCAGTGTTTCAGACTTCAATAAGGAATCTGGCGTGCTTTCTACATTGAGTGCGTTAGTGTATCAGGGGATTATATAGAGAAATAAAGTGAGTTTTAACTCTCAAAACTGTGTTTTTTTATTCTGCACAATCAAAAGTCCTGGTTTGACTTGAACTCCCCTCACATATTTGGTGCACATTTCATGGTTTCATTTATATAGCGCTTTTAAGGTCGTCACAAAGCAGATTTACAGATTCTGGTTATGAATGTAAAATGTAAACAATGTATAAATTTATAGTGTTATCAGTTTGCCTCTTAGTTAGATTATGAGGTTTATGTGGGGAAAAAAGAAATGAGCTAACACTAGCTAGGAAAGTAACAATTAGCATGCTAGGGTTTACCCCAAAAATCTGATTTTCTAATAGATTATAATACACAACATGGTTTTCCTACAGGGCATCAGTGGCTTAGTGGCAGGCTTTATCACCTGCCATGCAGAAGGCACTAGTCACTGAGATTCTTCTTCTTCTTGTGTCAGGAGGAACCTTGGAGGTCAAACCTGAGGCTTAATGAGAGCAACTGAAACAACAACAGTAGTAATGTAATACTACTGTAGATTTTTTTTTTTTCATAGCAATATGGAAAGATTGTTTAGGGGTAATTTGTGAATTACATAAAGAAATGAAAACAAAGCCTTTGTTCCTGCTGCTGTCTGAAATAAACCTGAAATACATGAGAATACAGGACGTGAAAACACTCATGATTTTACTGTATATATTTCCACTGCTGAATCAACACATGATGTGTGTTTTTAAAATTTTTTTTATTGCTTTTAGAAGTTGTGTGACTTGCGTCTAGTGATTAGAGCCTGCGTTTCAGCACTGGGAGATCTGAGCGTGCACACGTACGCTATATAGAGCATTCAATTGTGAATACGCTGGAAATGTTGCGCAGTCATAGACGTTTGTTGAAATGAGGCTGCTGAGTGGATCTGGTTCACAGGCCGTGTCTCTGACACATGTGGTGTATTAATCAGGAGTTAACACGGAACAGCTGAACACAATCAGGAAACAAACCATGGACAGGATGGAGTGGAAACCAGACTAGAGACTAAAGCAAAGTTCAAAGCAAGTTTTCCTTCGCCCGTTCATCCTGAGATCACGTGATTCCCAGGTGATGCTGTTTGCGTGTGTTCTCTCTCTCAGGGGAAGGGACGGCATACCCGCGCTCTCACGTCAATCATAGCGACACTGACCACTCTTGGACGTCAAGCGGACGGGGCAGATAGCGAGTGTGTTACGCTGTCCTCAATGTTGTGTGAGCAACAGTTCAAAAAGTTCACACACACACACACACACACACAAAAAAAAAAACGTTTGATGTGACTTATCTTTAGTGGTCTACAGACTTGTCTTGGTCTTCAAAGACTCTAAAGCTGGGCAACAACAAGCCATGCAAAATTCTCCTTTTAAAAAAAAACAACAACCCTTATATGAGGTCATAAAAGTACGCTGTAAACCTTAATGCTCAAAGTAATTAAACATATTGAGTACTGTTAACTTAAATAATTACAATTAGATCAGCTTAATCAACCTTGATGAGTATTTAGAACTTTTTGGTATTTACGTATGAGTTGAAAATGACACTTTTCAAGTTAGCTGAACAAATTTGATATTTTAAGTAACTGTAAGTTTTTAAGTAACAGTAACTGTCACCTTAAAGTTCCACCAACTTAAAATCTTTCAGACTAGCGATTTTGTGTCTGATGTCATCAGGGCAATAGATCACTGGTGGATCAGTGGGAGGTGTTTCGTCTGCCATGCGAAAGGCCCGGGTTCGATTCCCAACAACTGGATGAAGTGTCTGTCCCAAGCCCAGATAAAATGGGAGGGTTGCGCCAGGAAGGGCGTCTGGTGTAAAACCTGTGCCGAGCTTGTGTGCGGACCGGATCGTCTGCTGTGGCGACCCATCGCCGGGAGCAGCCCAAAGACCAACAACAATTTATTTGATTTGCAACAACTAAAAATAATTATAATTGTTATTAAATAGTCTGAGTTAGGCGACTTAGTAATGCAAGTAAAGAACGATTAATACGAATGAATATGAAACTCAAAAACTGATGGTTCTGTTTTGAAGATTTCAAAGATTTGATGTAAATAAAATTGTGAACGTCTTGTTTAAATGTCTTGTTTACACATGTTGGAAATATATACAGGTTGGGCAAAAAGGCAGGAAATGTATACACACCATATTAAAGTGAACTTTGCATATCAGGTCCACCTTTAAGTTGTCCATTTTATCTCGTTACACGGAGTGTGTAAGCGTTTCACGCATTAGACAGTTAAGTTTCAGGTTATGCTTCACCTGGACAACACAACACTTCTACATTTGTCTGTATATACTGTAGCTTTAGCATTGCTTTTTAGCAGTAAATCCTGGACTTGTTTTTCTAGTTTAAATGCACTTCCTGGTTTAGATGTTACGGTGTTACGGATTCGCTAATGGAGCTCCACCAACCGAGCGCTACATACAAGTACATTATTTCTTATTCATCACTTTCTACTTTTATCCCAAGCGAGGTGCCATGCAGGTTTAAGAGTTTTAAGAGAATTTTGCCTAATAGCCTTAACCATAAAATAAAATCCCTTGATCGTAGCTCTGAAGTGATGTCATGCTCTGTCTTTGTCCTAACAAGATTAGCTTTATAGACAGCTAGTTTATTCTTTCTCTTTTTCTCTTTAAGAAATAAAAATCCAGTAGCAGTCATGTGACCCAGTGATTCAGATTTAATATTAAATTATAGTCTAAGATATTCGATTATGGAGAGCTTCCATCCCGGCTCAGCTGCCGATTCGCTCTCTATGCCAAAGTCCACTTCAGACGGAGCAAAAACGAAACCTTCGAATCTCAGCGTTTCTCTGAATTCTGTGGCTTCATTGTGCTGCTGAGCTGCACGCAGAGGCGTTACAGATCTGCATCGGCTTTTCACTCAGCCAGAGGCCTCCATCTGCTTCTCAATGCCTCTCATTTACAGCCAAAGCGGAGGAGAGACAGAGCGAAGACACTGAATGCTCGACATCCCTCTATTCCTCTCTCCATCATTAGACTGGTGTAATCTCTTCATCTGTGCGTGTAGGTTCTCATTCACACAAACACACACACATGTCGGTTCGGCACTGATTTCAGATCTATGTGCAGGGATTCAGTGTCGCGACAGGCTCTGAGGACACACACACAGAAACACACACACAGACACAAAGAGCAGAGCTCAGGTTACTCTCTGCTTGTTTGGAATGACCTCACACACACATAGATACACACTCTGGGATCAGTGAAATGGCATCCATTTAAACATGCACCCTTGCACCAAAAAACAATAAAACAAACTTTAAAATAACACATTCTCTCATATCTACATGTACTACATGACCTGGTCATATGCTGCACTTATAACATTGTTTTTAATGAAGCACATTTTTAATTATAATCTACAGTTTAGAGAAAGGTTAATACGCAATTAATAGATTTACTTGTATACTCATGTTCTCATGGTATTGATTGAGACGGCTGGAAATGACTCCATCATACATTAGTAACGATCGTGAAACTGATTTACAGTAGCTTGCAAGATTCAGGACGCAACACTCGTTTATCATGATTAATAATGATACGGGTGAGTCAAAAATGATCCGCACTCCGGTTATAAGCTTCTGTCTCATCAGGGCTTTCCGTCCAAGGCTCCTGTCTCCGCAGTCACTGCTGTGCAGGTGTGAACATGTTATATCGGGTCATTTGTAACTGCGGTGCGAACAAAAATGTTGTGATTTGCATTAAAGAAGAGCAGCGTGCCGTGATCATTTTTTTTTTATAGTCTGAAGGTGTACCCGGTGCCGGTATTTATCAAAGACTTTGTGCACAATATGGATAAAGTGTTTTGTCTTGAGGAAGTGTGTATAAATGGATGTAGAAGTTCATGAAAGGTCGCTACCCATCAAGGAGGAGCCGGATGCTCGTCCAACATTACCTCTTACCTCTGGTCCCGCTCTCGCTCCGTTGGACTTTCGCCTGCTTGGTCCCCTGAAAGCAGCCCTACAAGGATGAAAATTCACATGGGCCTCCGAGTGGTGCAGTGGTAAAAGCGCTCGCCCTGTCATCCGGAGATCGCTGGTTCGATTCCCAGGTGATGCTGTAACCTCTCACAGCCGGAGGTCTAGAGAGAGCTGATTGGCCGAGCTCTCTCAGAGGGGAGGGACGAGAGGTACTTAGTGCTCCCACATTAATCACGGCTCTACAGCCAATCAGGGGCGACTGTGAGCTCACGCGAGCGGAAAGAGAGGACAGCGCTGTCCTCCTTGTTGCTCCGCCCCCAACGGTGCGTGAGCGAGCAGTTTGAAAAGAAGCTGTCGGCTGGCGTCTTCGGCCCTCCCGACTGAGTGGTAGTAGTAGCCTTAATGTGGGAGCCCCCTAGTGACGGGGAGGAATTGGACACGACTAAATGTCCAACAATCCATCCAATAGATTTTTACTCATCTTTATATTATAATTATTACTGGTAATTAGTAGCTCGGCCATTGAGCTGTTGGAATACTGGTCTGCATGTCCCAAGTCGGCACCAATCTGCCACCAAGGCCCTTGTTCAAGACAATGTGTAGTGAGATACACGTAAATGTTAGTCACTCTTGATAAGGACGTCTCTGTTGAATGCCATCCATAGCAGAGTCTCCATGGGCAAAATTGTCCAGGGAAGGGGTGGTGGGATAGTCTAGCCCAGAGGTGACCAAACCCGGTCCACCAGAGCTGCAGCCCTGCATGTTTTCCAACTGTCCCTGTATTACTCACTTCTGATCACCTGGGGAAGGTGTGTTCAGGCAGTTCACTTTGTCTCACCCAACTCCAACCAAGATGGTATCTTCCAGCTTGTGACTGACAGAACACAACAAATAAAAGGGAGAATTAGAAAATATGCAGGACCGAGGTTGGAGACCGCTGACCTAGAGTATCCCACCACCCCCTCCCTGGGCAAGTTGGCTCCAGGACTCTCGGCTAAGGATGGCTGTGGCATCATCTGTGATTCGAACTCGCAATCTCTGAGTGAACTCTGTTCTGTTGCTCCACTAGTGAGCCCCTGGATTACTGTTAATGACATTTAAATTTCCGACATCTGGCAGACCCCCTTATCCAGAGTGACCTACATTTATCTCACTACACATATGAGTTGCAGGTTACGGGCCTTGTTCGACTGCCAAACAGAGGCAGATGGTTGGTGCTGGGGGTTGAACTTGGGACTCGCCGTCCACTAGTCCGACTCCTTCAGTGTCGCGACAGCCTCTAGGGACACACACACACACACACACTTATAAGCTTCTGTGAGCTCATCCAGGCGGAAGTGGGTGGATTGTGAGTGTGTTACCACACAGTCAGGTGGTTTCACATGCTCGTACTCGGAGGGGACACATGATAGCCGTCGCCTTTGCTGGGAGTCATGTGATACGGGAGAGATCTCAGTTGGTCTGAATGCAGGATAATAATAATAACATTATGAAAGAGTTTAATCTTTAAACAGGAACTTAATCAAAGCTCTGAGCAGGGAAATAGAAAGGGGAATCTGTGATGTGTAAGAGTGTATCCTCCCTCTCCTGCCATGGAGAACACCCAGTGTTCGACTCCACTGCTCCAGGTGGTGATAGATGAGGTTTTATTCATCTCCTTCAGGGACATCAGGACCCCGGTTTACGGATTTGTCTCTCCTTGAGAGGTGTTTCAGCCATCGTATGATGCACTGGGTTATAAAGAAGAGGCATGGCGTCGGTTTATTAATAATTAATGAGTGAGCAGATGTCATGCGTGCTTGTCTTCATGGAGGGGGACAAAAGCCAAAGCGGACCGTCTCGGATCTCAGATCTCCCGCTCACTCACAGTCTGGGATTCCTTCCTGATTGGCGTGAACTGATTCACTCCTCAACACTGTACAAGAGAGAAGAGTGTGTGTGTAAGTGTGTGTGTGTTGGCCAAGGATCTCCCAGGGCCGTTTGGTCTGGCGCAGTGCCAGGGCCACCCTTCATTTAGAAAACTGAACTCGCCGTGCAGTCCGTCTGTCCAGCGTGTGGATGTGAATGCTTGTTTGAGCATGCCCAGTGCTTGTGTATGTATGTGTGTGTGTGTGTGTGTGTGTGTGTGTGTGTGTGTGTGTGTGTATGTGAGCACTTTCTTCTTTCCATGTCTGAATGAACAGCACCCACGTGCATTCCCTCTGCTTGACTGCTATCCAAGCTGGAGGTGGAGCTCCGGACTGGATGCCTGACTGGACACTGACGGGCTAAATAGAGAAAGAAAGACAGAGACAGACAGAGAGAGAGAGAGAGACAGAGAGCTGGAAGCACCTGCTCGTGGTTTCCTGAAGGATTTAGTCTGTAACTGGATAAGTACAGGTACGTGTGAATGAGGAGTGAAGAGGGTGAGTGCTCTTGGTGTTTGGGTTTGTTTTCTGTCTGAGCATGAGGGCAACTTTTGTTCTGAGTCACAGAGGCGTGTGTGTGTGATGAGTTTATTAGTAATGCATGTACAGAACAGTATAAAGTCTTATTTGTATTAGTTGCTGTTCATTATGGTTAAATTAAACATTGGTGTCTTTCATAATAATAATAATTAAATTACAATTCAAATAATTTATTTAGTATTAAATGTATTAAATATAGGTATATTATGTCATATACCTATAACAGCAGCTTTAATCGAGGTTCAGATACGTTATCATTTCTATAGTAACAGCTCATTTACGGTTGCCATGTTGACTTATTTTATAAGCGGATGTTTATTTTTATATTTTTATGAGAGAGAGAGTGATAGAGAGTGAGGGAGAATCTGGAGAGGGAACGACTGGTGGTAGCTGCTGTAACATAAGTGACAACAGGAAGTGACTTGTCTCTGGTATGTCATGTGATCTAATCAGAGGTCTGTTCTAGCTGGTTTCAAGAGCTTAAATATTAAAATGTTATTCTAAAAGGTGGGGACAACTTGGTGGTGTAGTGGTTAGTGCTGTGTGTTCTCCATGTAGTCAGGTTTCCAGTCGAAAGACATGCAGATTAGGTTAATTGGCACGTACAATTAAGGCATTTGTCATTCTCATCCAGAGCGACTTACATTTTCATCTCATTATACATCTGAGCAGATGAGGGTTAAGGGCCTCGCTCAAGGGCCCAACAGTGGCAATGCCTTCTAATCAGTAGTCCAACACCTTAACCACTGAGCTACCCCTGGCCCATAGAGTGCGTGTGCTGTAATAGACAGGCACCCAGTCTAGTGTGTACCCTGCCTAGTACCCTTTGGGATATGCTCCAGGTTTGCCATGACCCTGTACAGCATAAGCGCTATAAAGAATAAGTCAGAGAGTGAGTGATTTATTCTGAAAGGGCTGCTCTAGGTTTGTTCAGAGCACTTTACAAGTAAGAGTTTTGTTTGTTTGCAAGCCCCTGACTCAGCAGTGGAAGCTTGGTGGTGCTGGGGTTTGAACCCATGAGCTTCTGATCAGTAGCCTTCACCACTGCTTCTATATACAGTAGCCTCTCTGGAATCACAACACGAAGTGTGAAAACACTACATGTTTAAGTTCTAGTCTTCTCTCCACCCCTGAATTGTCATTACAGCGTTTCCCGACTATGTCCATGTGTTCTGCGTTGAGTCCGTGATTAGGATGTTTGTGGATATTTATCCTGCTTGTTCTTCATCCTGCTACATCAGAGACCAACTTGTTTCTTGTGTTTGCTAGTCTTTGCTCTGAATTCCATGCGTCTGAGATCATTTCTGATTAGAGCTATGCTGGATATTAAGCAATTTAACCGGGAATCTACGTGATGCTGGACGATTCGATTCCTTGACTCGATCAATTCATACTGTATATTTACTTTTTTTTCCTATTGTTTAGGTAAACATAAAAACATTAAAGTATCTAAAATGTGTATTTTCTGAAAGTATAAATATGCTCGATGTGCACGATTAGATTATTCTCTTCACAATTCATAATTTAATGGAACATATTGATTTTACAGAATGCATGTAAAATGGCTTAAAGGAGTTTTCTAAATCTTGACATTATTCTTTTGTATATACAGTCAGCCAAGTTTATTTATTTTAAAGTCATGTTGGATCACGTTTGAGAAATTGCACCTGATTTCCAAAGTCTGATATCAACCCCAGGTGCTGGCAGTTAGACAGATTACATCATTGTGCCTTCTTTCTGCACATTTAAGACACCGAGTAAACTCTTTAACTCACCGTACATACAGCAATACAGTACATAATAATAATAATAATAAAACCGCTACCAATGACTGATGGCATTTCATTTCTTTTCAAGCACATTATTGTTTCCACCATTCTTGTTTTTGCATCGTCAGCACTTGGATAGGATTTACACCTGGGTACCAAGGTGAATTCATTCAAAAGATAAACCAAATACAAAGTTTCACACTCAGAGCAGTGTGGGTTAAGGTGTTGGACTACTGATCTGAAGGTCTTAGGTTTGAACCACCTAGTTGAACAAGGCCCTTAACTAATGAGAGAAAACGTCAGTCATGCTGGATAAGGGCGTCTGCAAAATGCCGTTAATGTTACTGGGATCTGATTGACGACTGTGGACAGCGTTCTCCCTCAATGAACCGCTGGCAATCCAGTTTGTAACTCGAGGGACGAGGTGTAGTTTACCAGATTTGATTAAAACTCCACTTGTCTCAATGCGGTACTTCTGAAAACCTCCTCCATTCTTGTTCTATTTGTTAATCCATACTTTACCACCCTGCTTTCTCCAATCATAGTGTTAAAACATTACTTAAACTGCCTCTACACGTCTACTTCTGCTATCACAGCATCGCTGCACGCATCAGTGCTTCTGAATGAGATCACCACTTCCTGGTCCCGCGCCAGCTGTTAGCCCGCTAGTCCACAGATACAGGCGTTTAGATCAACGTGATGCAATGCATTTCAGAAATATATATATATATATATATATATATATATATATATATATATACACATGTATTTCTCTCTGATGGTGTAAGGGTGTCTCCACCCGTTTGGTGTAACTGGAACTCAGCACCCGGTCGGTGATTATTTTACCATAACAGCAGAACATCAAGTGTTTTCTTGTGGACTCTGTGTCTGTCTGGTTTTGTTCTTTTGTAACGTAACACATGCTCTTTCAGGCTCTTTTCTTGTCTCTGTGTCGACACTTTTGTAATCCGGTCGCTGCTGTTTGTCAGTGTGTAACACAAAGCCTTTACAATCTCAAGGATTTTTTTTCTCCTTTAATAACACACAGAGGTACAGAGTGTTCAGACTGCTTCTCATGATGGGATTTTTTAGCGCTTATCAGAACGCGGCGCAGACGGCCGGGTGCAGCTTCCTCTCGGCGAGTGTGACTGGAGGTGACGAGTTTCACACCAGCCGGCTGTAACACGGCCAAGACAAGCTTTCTGATCATGCTTCATTTATTAGTAATTAAAAACGGATTTTTTTTTTTTTTTTTTACTTAACCCCACTGGAAAGATGTGCGTTTATGCATCTTGGCTTACACTTGAGCTTCATAATAGGATATAATGTTGTTTAATTCAGATTGATGCATCACTTTCTAGTTAGGAAATCACAGTTACTGGTTAATTCGCTGAAATCGGCCTCGTCAAAGCCTTACATCAAAGCAATACTGTACTACACCTTACTTTTATCTTGACACCCCCTTCACATTTTTTCATATTAAATGAAATAAAATGATGTAGATTAAATGGAAGGAACAACTGTTTCCACCTGTTTTAAGAACAATTAAAAATTGGTGGGTTATATAACAACCTCGGCAGCAACTCCATTTCCCTTCCCATCTGTTCCAACCACTGAGCATTCAGCATCAGCACCCGATTGTATCTGAGCACTTGGGGGTGAAGGACCTTCCTCAGCGGTCCAACAGTGGCAGCCTGATAATATCAGGGCTTCAAACTGGGGACCTCCTGATCAGCAGTCCAACACCTTAACCACCGAACTACCCCTGCCCCCATTCAGGTACAGGGACTCGACTGAAAATGAGAGGCGGGACTCGAACTCTCATTTTCAGAGTGTGCACAGAGGTTCCGTGTACTCCGGTTTCCTCCCACACTCCAAAGACATGCATATAGTCAGAGGTGTATTCATCAGATTACATTCTGCAGATATAGAGTGTGTCGCTGGCAGGTAACATAACATGAGTGTAATCAGAATGTAACAGAAACAGATGAGGTGAACACATCAGAGAAACGAAAGCAGAGAATCTGAACATGAATCTGACTGAAAACTACATGGAAATGAAAGCACACGCACACGTAACATGAAGGAAAAAGCAACAATGCTTATTATTTGAATTTATTTCTATTTTCGTAGTGTTGGACGGCATCTTGGCACGGGGTACAAACTGCGCCTCCAGGGGTACTTTTGTAAGGACAATTCATGGGAAATAGCACAAAAACAGGAAGTGTTAACGATGAAAAAGAGGCCAATAAATTGCTGGGGCAAGCTTCAAAGATGTTGAGTGAATCCAGCGGTGATGGTGGTGAAGGTGGTGCTTAAACACTGTGGGGGGGGTTTGAACTGTGTGTGTGGTTGGTGTTTTATTTTGTAGGAAAGAGAGAGAGAGAGAGAGAGAGAGAGAGTATGAATGAGCCTACAAGCCTGAAGGTTTTCTCACATCTCCAGCAGGGAGGGACTGGCTCAGATTAAGCCAGGCTTTGAGTGTAGAACACAGAAAGCCCCCCCCCCGGCGTACCAGTCACAACCCTCTCCCTCGTTCTCCCGGGCTGGGGGAGGTGGTGAGGGTTTTTCCGTTGAACTGGTTGACGCAGGTGACTCCGACTTCCTCTAAGACTCTGCTCCTCACGGGAACTCCTGAGCACCTAAGAGGGTGGGAGATGGAAGATAAACGAAGAGATAAAGAAGGGGAGGAAGGCGAGCTGACGTGTGAGGGGTGAATTGCAGTAAGAACAACCCCGAGGCGTGTGTAAGAGACCATGGGAGCAGTGTTCAGCTGGATATCCACACACATTTGCATGCTTATCAAACACGCAGCAGTCATCTCCATGCTTTGGACTGTAAGTAATGTGACCTTATACAGCTACTTGAGAGTGCGTGTGTGTGTGAGTGGGTGAGTGAGTGACAGTGTGAGTGTGAATGGGATCCAGAACCTGATGAAGTGTTTGTGTACAGTACGTGTTAAATACAGCTTCCTTCCTCTGGGTGTGTAATGGTCTCCACGCGTCTCTCACTTCACTGTGGATTTGGGTCATGGGTCAGCACCACTCTACTCCACTCTGTTTACTGACTCATTTTCTGCAAATAAATCTTCACAATCTGAAAAAAAAAAATATTGTACACATGGTGTGAATGGTTACTTTATAAAAAAAAAATACTTTTTTTTAAACGCTCACAAAGGAAAGTCCTGTGAGTTGCTGAAAATAGGAACGTGGTCACTGTAGGGTTCACCTCCGCTTTATTGCTTTAAGGAACAGATTCAGTGGGGCTGAGACTTTGCATTAAAAGCATAACAGGCTGTTATTTGTTGCATCATAAAATAGAAAAGCTATCAATGTTAAAAGTTTATAAATGCAGACCAGGCAGCCAGTGTTGGCTTGAGAAGGGGTGGACTACTGTGTACTACCATTACTAATACATATGCTACTACTCATACTAATACTAATACTAATACTACTCCCCGGGCATCTACTACTAATAATAATACTAACACTACCAATACATCTACCACTTCTACCACTACTGTTACTACTACTACATATGCTACTACTATTAATAATACTAATACTAGCAGCACGTCTTCTACTACTACTACTACTAATAATAATAATACATTTAATAATTTCAATACTAGTAATAACAGTAATACTACCAATAAATCTACTACTCCTATTATTACATGAGCTTCTCCTCCTCCTCCTCCTACTACTACTACTACTACTAATAATAATAATAATACAAGTACATCTACAAAGGCATCAAGGTCATGTAGTGGTTAGCACTGTTGCCTTACTCCTCCAGAGTCCGGGTTAAATTCCCGGCCAGGTTTGATTCCCGTCTCTGTGTACAGTATAAAGCGGTATAGATGATGAGTGAGTACACTACCACTGCTAAAACTAACATCATATCTACTAATACTACCCTTAAATCTACTAATATTAATACTAATATTACCATTATATCTAATACTACTGTACCACTGTAGTAGATGTACTGCAATTACTACTATGACCACTACTACAACTTATACAGTATGTCACAAAAGTGAGTACACCCCTCACATCTCTGCAAATATTTAGTTATATCTTTTCATAGGACAACACTTCATAAACGACTCTTTGACACAATGAAAAGTAGTCAGTGTAAAGTTTGTATAGCAGTGTAAATTTATTGTCCCCTCAAAATAACTAAGAATACAGCCAATAATAGCTGAAACCCTGGCAACAAAAGTGAGTGCAGCCCTAAGTGAAAATGTACAAATTGAGCACAATTAGTCATTTTCCTTCCCCTTTGTCATGTGACTCATTAGTGTTACACTGTGTCAAGTGTCACCAGATAGCTGGTGAGTTAAATTTGGTATAAAAGCTCTTCCACTCTCTCAACCTGGCTACTGAAAGTTCAACATGGCCCCTCATGGCAAACATCTCTCAGAAGACCTGAAAAAATGACTTGTTGCTTTACATAAAGATGGCCTAGACTATAAGAAGATAGCCAACACTCTGCAACTGTCCTGCAGCCCAGTGGCCAAGACCATCCAGCGCTTTAAGAGGACAGGTTCTTCTCAGAACAGGCCTCGCCATGGTCGGCCAAAGAAGCTGAGTGCACGTTCTCAGCGTCAGATCCAAAGACTGGCTTTGGAAAACAGACGGATGAGTGCGTCCAGCATTGCTGCAGAGACTGAAGGGATGCGAGGTCAGCCTGTCAGTGCTCAGACCGTACGCCGCACACTGTATCAAATTACTCTTCGTAGTTGTCATCCTAGAAAGAAGCCTCTTCTAAAGATGATGCACAAGAAAACTCACAAACAATTTGCTGCAGACATGCAAACTAAGGACCAGGATTACTGGAACCATGTCCTGTGGTCTGATGAGACCAAGATAAACCTATTTGGTTCAGATGGTGTCAAGCGTGTGTGGCGGCAACCAGGTCAGGAGTACAAAGACAAGTGTGTCTTGCCTACCGTCAAGCATGGTGGTGAGAGTGTCATGATCTGGGGCTGCATGAGTGCTGCTGGCATTGGGGAGCTACAGTTCATTGAGGGAAACATGAATTCTAACATGTACTTTGACATACTGAAGCAGAGCATGATCCCCTCCCTCCGGAAACTGGGCCGCAGAGCAGCGTTCCAGCATGATAATGACCCCAAACACACCTCCAAGATGACCACTGGCTTGCTAAAGAGACTGAGGCATCCTGAAAAGGAAGGTGGAGGAGCACAATGTGTCAAATGTCCACCACCTCCGTGATGTTGTGATGGAGGAGTGGAAGAGGATTCCAGTGGCAACCTGTGAAGCTCTGGTGAACTCCATGGCCAAGAGAATTCAAGCCGTGCTGGAAAATGATGGTGGCCACACAAAATATTGACATTTCACATTTTCACTTAGGGGTGTACTCACTTTTGTTGCCAGGGGTTCAGCTATTATTGGCTGTATTTTTAGTTATTTTGAGGGGACAATACATTTACACTGCTATACAAGCTTTACACTGACTACTTTTCATTGTGTCAAAGAGTCGTTTATGCAGTGTTGTCCTATGAAAAGATATAACTAAATATTTGCAGAGTTGTGAGGGATGTACTCACTTTTGTGACATACTGTAATAGTACCACTATACTACAAATAATGATAGCAATACATCTTTTCCGAGGGTGAATACTACTTTTGCTGCAAGTACTAAGGACCAACATTGGTAGCATGTTGGGCATAGAGTTTGAATTTGGGACCTTCTGAACTGTAACCCTATGCCTTAACCACTGAGCTGTTATCACAATCAGGTTTCATCCGCTAATAAATGAGCTGAAATAGAAAATATCAAGAATATTGGGAATTAATTCTGAGAGGAACTGTGTATGAAAAGATAGATTCCTTTGTACCTTGAAGAAAGATAGTGGCATTATAGGAATAGGTTATGAATGCCTTATAAATGTTCTTTGACCTTTTAAACTTAAACGTTAGTGTTTATTTGCTTATGTGTTTGTCTTCCCTGCAGGTTCAGGAAGCTCTTGAGGCCCCGAACGACCCTGGTGGAGCAGAGCAGACCAAGTGTGAGCTCGATTCAGATACATCAGGATGGACAGAGCAGGAATCGGACAGCTTGAAAGAATCGTGTAATGATGAGGACGGGTTTCCGGCTCTCCTGGGAGTGGAAGATCTTTACCCAGGATTGGATTTAGAAAATGGACCTGAGGAGACGGATGTCTGTAAAGTGCAAGGAGAGGTGAAGGGCACACACTCCAGCGAACAGGAAATACAACCCATCAACACACTTAAGGCAGAGAAAGAAGAAGTAAACAGTTATCATAATAACATAGACCTTGGAGAGGTCACAGATGTACCACAGGAAAGACTGTCACTCCTGATCAACAGTCTCAGTGCCGAGGAGCTCAATCAAGGAGCAGGAGAACTGAATACGCAACATGTAAACACATTCAATGCAGATTTACAAACTGCCGAGGAAAAAGACTACAGTATAGTAGAGGAAGAAAAAAAGGATAACAGCTCATCAAGAAAAGACTGTAGAGAAACATATGTCAAAGTCAGCACTTGTTCACAAAGGACAGATTTGTTTAGTTTAAACAGTTCTGCCGCACACAAATTAGAGAGCACAAGCACGTGCAGTACAGAGATACATAAAAATATCCACAGTAACATAAACACACACCTTGATAGGTTACACAATACAGATGACAAGGCCACATGTGAACCAGAGAGCCCAGAGGTAGAAATCAGAGATACGGGGACGCAACGCTGCTCTCAGGACGCAGACCTACACCATAAAAAGAGCAAAGGACAGTGTCCAAAACCTACAGACTCAGAAGGCACTACATGCATCCAACAAAGACGTAACATCAAGTCAGAGTGTGTAAATTTCCACCACAAATCACTGCTGTCTCAGGATGATGTATGCAGTGTACGAGCAGGTGGACTTGACTTGCTGAGCAGCAGTCGACTGGTGCAGGATAATGGTCGTAAATTGTCTTTGCACACACCCGCGTCACATGAGGACAAAGATACAGGTTCCTCAGGTGTCAAAGCAAATGCACTGAACTCTGAAGACGCTCTGATTGTTTGCACAACCTACCAAGACTGTGATATAAATAATACAGCCCCATGCAAACTATGTGTTTGTGCAACACACCTTAACTCCTGTAATGGTGACACAAAGCTACACGACACGCCGTGTGTATCAGGTGCCCACTTGCTGCATTTGGAAACCGAATCTGTGAACTCTCCAGGTTCTTCTGGATTTCCTCACCACTTAAACGGCAATGCATTGCCTGTGAGCTTATTACACACTGGAGCAGAGAATCTACTACAAAAAGAAAAACATCTTGACCAGGAGTTATTGTCATGTTCTAGTGACTGTCATGATGTCAATGGAATTTCTGAGCTAAACACACCGGTCACTGAAGCAGAGAACATCGATTCCACACCGTCTTGTTCTGAAGGGTTGACAAGCGAGGACAGGAGAATCAGATTTAAAGAGAAGGTTTGGGAGGATTCCTACTTTCCGCTTAGCCACGCACCACTATCTTCGTCCGCGGAAAGATTTCCAGAAGACATCACCCTCCTCCAAAGACACAACGAGAACAGGGATTTTAACCCTCAGTTCTTGATATCCTCCAGTCACTCCTGTGACAGATCACGTTACTCCCTTTCCACAGAGAACTTTTTGGATCGAAGCCAGAAACCGACAACCTCTGAGGAAGTAGAGGAGAGTCTGCCTCCAAAACTTGCCCGGAGTATAGAAGATGAGCTTCATCCTCCACTCCATTCAGCCAACTTAAACCAGCCTGAGATTAGGACAGAGACTTGTGTCTTATCAAAACCTGTTGAAACACACGCTCCACTTTTTACTGTTTGTCGGCCAACACACACACATGAGCAATGTGTCAATGCCTTGAATAGTCACACACTGTTTATTGATTTAAAGCATAACAGAAGCATCTGTTCTCCACAAGGGAATGCCACTGAGGTCCTGTTTCAAGAGACTAGCGCTATTCATGACTCTGAATCGAGTTTTGTTGTAAAAGATAATCCTCAATCAGATCAGACAGAGTTATGTTGGAATGTCAGTGTACACAGTAACACAGCTTTTGAAAAATCAGCAGATGCCAAAGAAGCTGTAGGAGACAGTAACCCGTGGCTGGAACCTTTTTCCGATGGTCAAGAAAGTGATTCTGAGTATAGTGATCAAACCAATGGCCTTACCTCAAACAAGGAAGTACTTCAGCCAGGTTTGGAGAAGTTAGATGGTTTAAAGAAACGTTCTGACGTTTTGTCTCCTGTACACTGGAGCAGTGAGGATTCAGCTGTTTCTGGGCTAGGTGAAGACTTGGACAGCATTCACTCTGATTTCTACCCATCACCACATGAGAACCTTGAGCAACCTACCCGGATTGAGAACACTACATGTTTACGCTCTGAAAGTAATATAGTATGTCCAAACGAAAAACTGCACAATGACCAAAACTGTCACGTGGACTCACACTTGATACCATTAGTTCCCAATGGACTCGGACCGTTTACACAATGCACAGATATTAATCACACACATATACACACTTCCCTTCGTGGCAGCATACAAGACACTGATTTAGACTCTCAGCCGCATATTAAAGTCTTTACATCTTTACCAGGTCACCTGGAAACACCGAATCCGGTCAAGCAAGACAAACAGAAAGAACTTTCTAGCTCAACTCCTAACAGCACCAGGAGCAGTGGAGACAAAGACAACAGTTCATGTACACTTTCTGGAGTAAAGACATTACGCTGCACCCAACCCGAGGTCCTACTCCCCGCCCGGAGCCTGGAGCCTATCCCAGAGACAGAGTGCTCCCTGGATAACTTCCCCAATGCTGATGATGCCACGTTTCTAGAAGACAAGAAAACAGTGACTGCGAAGTTTGGAAGTGAGATAATGAAACCTTCAGAGTCAGACCAGGACATTTACAGAGTCGCTTCCTGTGATTTCCGTATGTCTCTCAGCAAAGGTAACACATTTTTCAACACAAATTTTATAATTATTAACAACATCATAAGTAAACAATTTGTTAATATTTATATAATTCAAGCAAATACCAAATGAAACAAACAAACAAAAAAATCTTAAATAATATCCAACATACTGCAATACAACACATAATTATAATTTATTTGACCAGCGCCATAGTTAAAGGAAGTGCACAGACTGTTCAAGTCTTGATAATCCCCTGCTATGTTAATTTACTTATCCCAACATTTGATACCATCAAGGTAGAACGTTTTCTCAGTACACCGGAGCCATGATCAGAAATGCTGGCCTCTCAAGAACTCTAATGGTCCTAACATGTGTTACATGGGAGATGGGGCAATAACTCCCAGCTGAGTTCCTGTAATGTGCAAGTGGGGTGAATGATTGTGTGTACAGTTTCCACAGACAGATGACAAAATATTTAACTGTGGCTAAGAGTCTCATCACTGTACTGTGCTTGAAATGTTCTGTAAATATTAATTTACGTTTATGCCTTCACCAGAAATTGTAACTAGACGTTGTGCATGTAAAAAGAATGTAGGTATTGGGTCAAGAAAATAATACATTTATATTTATTTTATCACAAGAATCACTTAGTAAAACTAAAATAATTACAACAACAACAAAAACAAAAATCATTCATTAATATTCAATACAAAGCAATACGATTCCAATGTATTTCTCTGATGTTTCATAGTATCTTGTTGTAATGTTCTACAATGTTCGGAAATGCTATGGAACATTCTCAGAATATGTCTCACGTAAAAAGAGTAGCTGATTTGTAAACTATTCTTATAAAAAGTAAAAATTTAATCTGACTTACATAAACTACCTTTAATATAGTAAGAAATACAAAAAATATTACCAATAACGCATTTCTGGAATTTTTACATTGCTCAAAATATGCTCTGTGGGTATGACTGGACCTCAGGTGGTATGATTAATGTTAACATAATTTTATTCTCCACCCAAGCCCAACCATCTCCCCAATCAACCCCCAACACACACACAAATACACCTTCATACATAAACACATTCTGTATTACATAAATTACAGTATTAGGTATTTAATGAATGCCAATTTCTCACTTACTAGTCTTGTGTGTCTAGTCAAATTCATGGAAATTGATACCTTTGTACTGTTCTCAATTAATAACTGATTTAATTACATAGGGAGTACCAAAGTTTATTTCTAATGGACTAAAGAAATCTGTTTGAAATGTTAAAACACCGTCTAATACAATACTCCATAAATGTTAACCTACCTTGTAAAATACCTATGACGTTAAATGTACTGTATATAAAAAAAATGCTATATGTGTTGTAACTTGGACAATCATAAAGTGTTTTAGTTATATTTAGTTCTTTCCTGTGCAACACGCTTTATTTTCCAGCTAGCATAACTACCTGAAATTGTAAAATGTTCAAATACGGGAGGCAACTCACAATACCACAACTACTAAAAGCACTGATGTAATTTTTAATGACTGTATTGTTTACTTGAACACCAGACCAGCCTGAGGACCAGCCATCCTGCACTCCTTCCGACCTGAATGAGGACAAGTCCCCACAGAATGACGAAATAACATCAACTCAGTGTCCATCCACAGGATCCTTGGAACTGGACACGAGCAGCATTAACAGTGATGACCAAGAGGAGCAGAGAACTCTGGCTGGTCCCGGTGTGAAATCACGTAAAGTAAAGCCATCTAAATTCTCAGTTTTCTCCAAAATGTCCTCATTCAGACTAGGCAAAAGTACGGGGAGAGATGGGAGGGTGAGTAAGGGTGAAATTTCACCCAGGGACTCTCAGGACAGAGGGGAGGAACCTCTTTTCTATAGGAGTCACCTGAGCCAGGATGCAGGACGAGACGCAGAGAGAGAGAGTCAGCCAGACAACTCGGATGATGAAGTCTTCTACAAAAGTGAGGCTGGAAATAAGCAAGCAGGGCTTCAGGTAGATACAGAAGAGGATGAGGAAGAGGATGGTCATGTTCAGGGCACAGGGGATGTTGAGGGTTCGGAGATGCCACAACTTAAACAGGACACGGGTGGTGAATGCGCAAGCTGCAGAAGAAGCAAAAGTACAGAAGGCCTAAGCTTCCGTTTGCGTTTTGCCCAGGCTCACAAGTCTTTGTCAAGCTTATTTGAGTCTCGTTCCATGGATAAGTACAGCGAGTGCCCCGAATCAGAAGATACCCGAGCCAAGCTTTCATGGAAGAAACAGAAAAGGATAAAAGAGGTAGATCTCCTAAGACGTACAATGTCTGTTCCAGAGACTGATGGAAATAAAGCCACTCAGCGCCACACTGACCCACTGAGCAAGCGTGGCATCTTGCGAGATGGAGTTAGTGCATCCCTGCAGGACGGCAAATCAGATGGGCGCACTAGGAGGTGCTTGTCGATTACTTTTATTGATTCCTCTGAAGCCTCGCCTAATGGTGACTCTGGTCCCCTCACACCTATGGCCCCGCTAGCCAGGCAGCTGTCATCGTCTTGTTCCAAAATGCCAGCAGGGTCCAATGAAAACTCTGAATCTCCCATGAGACCAATGAGTCCCAAACCAAGCAGTCCAAGATCGGCCGGGCAGAAACAGCGATTCCGTTACCCCTCTTCAAGGGCAAACACACTTTCTCTGATTATTCTCAGCCAGAGTGTTAGTGTTTCAGATCCCCCTGAGAGACCACGGTCCCTCAAACCTAAAGTAGGGCGTCAGGGTTCCCTCAGTCCCCTGGGTACCAGCAGCCACCTGGAGGATGGCAGCATAGACAGTCCCTCCCCCATCAACATCATTACCACTGTTACACAAAACGAATTTGAGGTAAGCTGTATTAGTCTGTATTATTGCTGCTTTTAATTTGTTTCTGTTTCATTAATGGTCCACATAATTGTCTGATGATGTATAGCTGAGAATTGTTCACCAGGTAACAACATACAGCCTACAGGAACCTTATACAATACCAGTCAAATGTTTGGATACACCTTCTAATTCTGTGGTCTACCCTGACTTTTAAAATATGCAGTACTCTCCTTTGAACAGTTGAGTTTGCTTGATTATAGTCTGATTCCTCAGACATAGCTTTGAAATACAACTGCGATGAAGTACGATGAAACACGTTCCTTGATTCAATCCATCAGCATCGAGCATTTCATAGGCAAAAGTATGGTGGAGCAGAAAAACTGAAACAAGTCTGACCTCGTGTTGGCTTTAAGTTGCAGAAGCAAATAGTTCAGTCATAAACAGCGACGTGCCTAAAACTTTGAGAATATCGCCATCTAGAGGTGGCTTTGAAAACAGATAATGGAAAGAACTTGATGCCTGTACTGTTTGTTGGAATATGAGATATTTTAGCACTATTAGGGACTGATTATAATACAGAACATTTACTCACATTCATTACATTTCCTCCACAATCTCTGCAAATGGTCTGAGTTCACTAAGAGCCATTTTTAATCCATCAGCTCCTTTGAGAACTGGTTCTTCTTCTGTGACATGCTGAAAGTGAAAAAAATTAGTAAATTATGATTAGTTGAACATTACATTTATCTATTTTGGATCAGTTAGTCATGCTACCACCAAATTCAATGATGCTTATTAGTTAAGTTCTTTGCCTAATGATACTGTAGTGGTCCGATGATGCTTTTTCATGAAACAGCCTAGCGTATGGATGAAGGAATCTCCTGGAAGTCCTTGTCCCTCCAGTCGCACTACAGTAATGATGGCGGTGAATTCATCTCCTACCGGATCATCCGGTCTGAGGACCGGATGCGAATACAGCATCAGCACTACTGTACCAACCCAAGCTGGATGGCAGACACACTGCTTTAGAGACGATCTGTGGATCGAGGAGGAGAAGAAGCGGCAGAGGAGAATGATGAGGGCAGCACCAAAGAGGCGCATTCACCCTCTGGAGGAGCTAGAGGAAGTAAGAGTGACCATCTAGTAGAGCAAAGACTTCTTCACTTCTTTCTTCCCTGCGTTTTTTCTCTTCTATCATCCCTGTTTCCACATGAAAAAAAACACACACACACACACACAATTTCTTCTCTTCCCCTATTGTTATCAGCTGCCAATGTCTTTTGCACTCTGCCTGTCTGTACAATCTGCATTATTGGTCTGTATTGGTCTGTATTATGGATTCTACTCAAGTTCGTAATGCTCATGCCAAGTCCATCGATATTTTTCCTGAAATTGTGCTAGACTCCAGACATGTAGGACCAGCCACACAGGATCTACTTTTCTCCAGAAGCTTTAATGTGTTATTTAATAAACCAAAACTTCAGCTCCAGTCAGTCCAGATATACTTTATCTGCTCTTGATCTTCTATACACCAGGTGTGTCAGCACATGAAGTCAAAACACAGGACAAAACTGATATACTATCAGCACCTGCATGTACATATGTGTTTGAAAACAATCTATCTATCTATCTCTAATCTCTTTCTCTAGGTGAGGGGCCGGCTGCCTCTGTGTGCACTGAAGGTGTTTCCTGGAATGCCACTCCGAAGTCTAAGCTTCTCCCACAGCACCCCCATTGGGTTGGATTGCCTCGACTGGAGACGACGCATGTCCTCTCCTGGTGAGTACTGAGGCTTTTACTGAGATGCTTGTGTTCGTTGATTAAGGCCTTGCTGACGCCTTACACTCAACGTTAAAACCATTATCATTAAAAATATCTAGGTTTTAGGTTTCTTGTGCCGCCAGGTTGGTCTGGGCTCCATGGCCACTCTGGAGATGTGCTGGAATTTGTGGCACCAGGGGGGTAGTTGTGGATCCTTTGGGTGCTATCAGATTCTGTGATGTGGGCGCACCATGGTTTAGACTTGTTTGTCTAGCGCATCCCATGGACGCTCAATTGGTGTTTGCATTGACTTTTTTCTGTATTTTGTGCCGCATCGGCTTTTCTTTGGGATCTGACCCCTAGTGGTTGTTAGTAAAGCATTCCAGGGGATCAAACTAAGCATTCAAAATAGACTATAGAAGAAAAAATAAAAACTATCAAGCACAAATTAATGTGGCCTCTACAGATCCTCAACACTCTTTCTCTGATTATTCTCAGCCAGAGTGTTAGTGTTTCAGATCCCCCTGAGAGACCACGGTCCCTCAAACCTAAAGTAGGGCGTCAGGGTTCCCTCAGTCCCCTGGGCTTATTGTACAGTAGCCAATTGTGTGTATTCATGGACATTTACATAAGAGAAAGGATAGATGCACCTTTTATAAAGTTTAATCAAAAACACCAGAATTAAAAGCTTATAGATCCAATATAGATATTGTTATGTTTCAGACGAGCACCCGAATTGTTACCTTTTAAGATGAGTTAAACAAAGGAGAATTATTGCTCGATGTGTCCACCACACCTCAGTATGTGTAACCGGGAGGGAGGGACAAACGCACATGTGTATGAGGTGTCTGAAGATCTCTGTTTATTATCAGCAAAGAGATCATATTTGGGCTTTTGGCCAGGCAACCTGAGTCATGTGTCATTAACATGTATGACAGACATAGAGCGAGCAGGAGACAGACAGACGATAGGAAATATATTAACATTTTCCAGTTAGACAAAGGGTTCAAGCAGACACTAGGTATTTGTATGTATATTGGTCTTAACATAGGACTATAGGAAGTATTACCATGTCACAATGAGCGGATTGTTTCATGGGCATGGGAAAGTTCATACAATGCCAGAAAACCTTACAGATATTTCTTCACACACATTCTTTTTCTGGCAAATCCAACATCACCTTACTGGAGCCAGTTAATCCAGTGTTATTGTGATGTGGACAGATTACCAGCAGGAGGCAGCAGAACTGCGGTATAAACACTCTGTGCATAAAAGAGCCCATTATGTTTCTCTTGACAACAGTGGACTTCTAAACACCGCATCCTTCCTGTTCATAAAAATGTGTCATGTTCCATAAGGCTACGGACAGCTGGTGTGTCTGGAGGTTGTTTATCTGAAATTTAAAGCAAGACATGAGAAGTACCACTGGAACACATTACACAAATTCATCAGTTGTGGAAATGTGATCGTGTGGCTCTCAACACGTGGCTCTCTGGAGGTCCTGAGGGACTGAGAAAGTCCTTTAATCAAGTGTGTGGGCAGCTCGGTGTTGTCTACGAATTGACATTATTTAAAAAAGATTTCCGATACAAGGCTGTCAGCATACACACCATGTCTTGTGCACCTCCACACTCGACTGACCCTACTTACCCCGAGAGTGAGGTCAGACCTGTCGTGCCAGATGTCGCCTCTCTGTAATTAGATCAGTTTGTTTTTATTATATTGAGCGAAGAGGTTTGGTTCTGCCTTGCCAGGAATTACTTTGCGTGTGTTTATTATGACTGCCATGCCGTATGTCTTGTCAACATCAATCCTGAATCTAAAATATTTTAAAAGTGTATAGTTCTAGGACGGCATGGTGGATTAGTGGTTAGCACTGCCGCCTTGCACTTCCAGGGTTGAGGGGTCGATTCCTGCCTCGGGTCTGTGTGCATGGAGTGCTTGGTGAGTTTTCTCTGGGTACTCTGGTTTCCTCCCACAGTCCAAAGACATGCAGGTGAGCCTAAATCTCATTCCCAAATGATGCCTGCAATGGCTGGGCACCCCATCCAGGGAGCATACCCTGCCTCATGCCCTTAGTCTTCTGAGATAGGAGCATTCAAGTAGGTCGATTGAGAATTCCAAATTGCCCCAATGTGTGTTTGTGTGGACGATTCATGTATTCATTCCTCATAGCAGTTGCTAAACTGTACCAATGCCAAATCCATGAAAAAGCAGTATTTACTTTATTTTCGAAATGTCCTGGCTTTAGATTGCGCTAATAAATTTTGAGCTGGTACAGAGTACACAGGGAGTATCCCATATCAAGTGTGTAGGAGGGTTGAGAGAATCTCTGTTACTCTACGCCTGGAGTTTATGAACGATATTTATACCCAGCGCTGGGAGAAAAAAGCCTGGCATGACATTAGATCACATTTCTAGCGTGCATCATATAATATGCATGTGGTGTATACAGTGTGTGTGTTTGTGTACATTAGTATATAAGAGCTCCATTCATCTTCACTCATAAGCAGCAGCGCCATAAAGTCCTGCCATAAAGTGCCTTGGGTACACACAGACAGGCAGGAAATCCCATCATTCCAGCTTCCTGTGTGACCCTCCGCAAAGCACCAGGGCTTCATCCATTACAGCCAGGTTTCTGCAGGAGAGATAGATGGAGCGAGGGGAAACAAGTGAGGGGTGAAATGCGCTGCTTTCAGCGCCGCTCTAATGCTATTAGTGGCTCTTTTTCATCTCCTGAGTTCCCCCTCAAAGCCCCCCACTGATGAATGGTGTGCTGCTATGGGAAAGAAGTGACACAGCAAGGGAGGGAGAGAGAGAGAGAGAGAGAGAGAGAGAGAGGAGGAGAGGAGGAGCTGCAGATCCTACAGCAGAAAGGCTGTTGCTAGTGACCAAGCAGCAGTATCAGCTAGCACTTCTTCATACACATACTCTGTTTCTGTTGAGATCGCAGCAGACAAGGGTGTACGCCTGTGCGCTGCCATGCGCACCCAGCAGGGCGGCGCTGAGGGCTCCGTGCCCCTGCCCGGGGGTAGTTGTGGCAGTAGCAGTGGCAGTTCTGGCTTGTCACCTGGTTCGGACTCGGATGCCAGTTTTGGGCCTGGAACTTACACTGGATATGGGGGAACCCTGAGGGGCATCTTATCCCGATATTGGAGCCTTGAGAGCCTTCACTCCACCACGGGTGAGATAAAACACATACTAGGCATGTAACTCTGTTCTGTTTAGTATGGTCAAGCAACTTCATCAGCAATATAATGAGCATTGTGTAGTTGTTGTCATTCCTTTTATGTCATGATGGATGGATGGATGGAGATGGTTGAATGGATGGTTTAATTCAAAACAACAACAATAATATTTTTATTATTGTTGTTGTTGATTTCAGTCAATAATAATATAAACAACAGGTTAATGGTGGTATAGTTTTTGTTCACTGAATGTCCAAATTTGCAGTATATACAATTATAAGTATATGGGTTTATGGATGTATGGATGGATGGATTGGTGCTTTCAGGTCTCTGAATGGAGAACAGTGATTGATGCATTTTGGTTCTGTGGCTCTTTTGATGGATTGGTGTTTTGGTGTTCTCTGCATGGATGGGAAAATTTATGCTTTTTTGGTTCTCTAGATCTCTGGAGGGATTGGTGTACTGGGTTTCTCTAGATCAGTGGAGGGATTAAATGTTTGGTGGTTCTCTTTATGGAGGCAGAGACTGATGCTTTGGGGTTCTCTGGCTCAAGGGATTGACATTTTGGGGTTCACTGCATGGATAGAAGGATTGACTCACAGATGAGTGGAGAGATCAGTGTTTTCTGGTCCTCTGAATTGATTGAGGGATGGATAATTTTTTGCATCTCCTGAGATGGAAGAGTGGGTGGTTAAACAAGTGTATGAATGGACTTTTTGTAGTTTTCCAAGGTGATGGAGGGATTTTGTGCTCTCTGGTTTTCCACAAGGATGAAATAATTGCTGCTTTTTGGGTCTTCTAATGGATAGGTGATTGGATGGATAAAGGGCTGAGTGGATCAACTAATGTTTTGTGGTTCTTTGAAGTGATATAGTGTTAAAGGGATTTGGTACTTGATGGATAGATGGATGGATTGATGCTTTGTGGTTCTCCAGATCTTGGAAGGGTCTGTGTAATAGTAGGTAAATATATTAATAGGTGAAAGGATGGATGGACGGATGGATAGACTGGTGGTTTACTGTCATCATGATGGATTGAGGGATTTATTCTTTTTACTTCTCAAGAACTAAATTAGTTAAATTCTCAAGAACTAGTTCTTGTCAAGAAATCTGAGATTAAAGCTTTTTGATTCTCTGATTGGATGGATGAATGACTGGAGGGATTCTCTGTGTGAATGGTTGGGTTGCTGATGTTTTGATTCTGTGAATGGATAGAAAATTTGATTGTTCATGGTTCCCTGCAGCAGGAGATGATTAGATGATGGGTTAGATGGATGAATGGATGAATGCATTGGGTTACAGCATGCTGTTCTCGTACTGTCACAAATGAAAGAATAATAAGATATCGTATACAGTACATATGAGTTAGTTAATTTTGCTTTGTGATGTGTTTTGTTTTGTCTTGTGTCCATCAAAATGTATATTTAATCTCAGGATATATGAATATGCAGATTTTTTCTTATATATGAGGTTATTCAGCGTGTTTAAAGTTTGTGAAGAATATGATTTCCATTAATATTAGAGACATATTTTATTAGATTTGTAAATAATTAGCTGAGAGCATCTGTTGCTTCAGTGATCGAAGCATGTGTTGATGCTGTTTGTCCAACTGTGTTAGTTCAGTGTGTCATCTCTCTCTCTCTCTCTCTCTCTCTCTCTCTCTCTCTGACACTTAAGCACTCTTGTCACATTCACTTCACTCGTTCCTGCATCGTCATGGTGACAAAATTAAGGTGGACTTTATCACACAGATCAGATGATGATAAATGCGTCCAGGTTCGCCCCATGTCCTCTGAGACTTCTCTGGATCGATATCGAGCTTCGATTATTGCGCAGTGTAAACGACGAGCATGGCGTCCCTGCATCGTTTTCTGCAAGCGCCATTGAGTCACGCTTTCGTGACCTGCAAGGCAGCGTCTGGTAAACCTCAGGCTCTTCCAGCCGTCGGCGATTTTCTTTTATATTTCATAACACCCCTGATGGTGAAGAGTGTGTCGAAACGTACGGCATGGTAAACATGCCACTGTAATCAGTGTGTGTCCACTGATGATTTGCAGGAACCACTGACAGAGACCAGAAACACGGAGATGGAAGCAATCAAGCTTCATTCACAAAGCAAACAAACCTCATTCACGCTCTCAGTCTGTGTGTGTGTGTTTTGTGCTGAGGATTTAGGATCTTGCTTTAGGCTTTTTCAGGTATTATATGGAAAATAAATGTCTTTCTTATCTATGGTGTCTATTTATTCTATCTCTGGCCGTGATTTAAGATGGAAAACATTGGGAGGAACCTATAGAACGTTCATAACACTATACACTATAGTAACACTATATTCTGTATCATTGTGCCACTCTAAAATGGATCATGCAGTGGCTGTAATAAGGTATCCAAAGGAGACAAAATAAGGTCCATGTACATGAATGCCAGTTAGCAGAATCCAATCCATGTAGATCTTCATGGATGTTACTTATGTGAAAAGATAGTCTTGGATAGTGGACTAAAAAGTTTTAAGGGCTTTGTATTTGTATAGTGTCAGATGTTCCTGATTCCTGGTACCAAAACACTGGAATTCCAGTAACTTGTGTTTGTGCTCATTTTGAGCCAAATCCAAATATAACACAATCTATCAGTGGCTCAAGTACAACTCTAGTTTTCCCATTTTCCATTTATTGTATCTGCAGTAAAAAATGTTCCTTTCCTTCTCGTCTTGCTTTTTCTATCATACATGAGCACACACTCGTTATAAACCCTGCAGCATGGCGTTCTCCTACGCCATACTCATGTCTCGTTAGCAGTGAGTCACTGTCATGCTGAGCATCCGTCGCTTCCGATCAGACAATCCCACTATAGTGAAATCCCACTGGATTGATTTTAGTGCTTGTGGTCTTGGCATTTGACCCTTTTGAAAGGGTCAGGGTTGAGGGTCAGGGTCAGGGCTGAATTCAAACCAGCTCAGTTTTCATTGTTGTCACACACAAGAAAGATGAAATACTGAGTCTTCAGAAACAGGTAGCAGCATACAGCACAAAAACTGTTATTGTTATCTGATGGTTCGCCTCGTGACCAATGACATCATGCCAGGAGTCAGTGCTACACATGGAAGATACGTTGCTGGAGACCGCCACCATTCCTTACATTTGAATATCATACAGTACAGTCAATTTGGAACCACCAGTCAGCCTGGAGTCTATGACTGTAGGAGGAAACCCACCAACATGTCAACTCCATATGCGCCGTCCAGAGGCAATATTTGAACCACGACCTTGGATATACAAGGTGACAGTACTAACCCATAGTTTTGCCGCCATACCATAATGCATACAGATATATTTATAGACCAAACAGCTATAAAATTTTGGGATTCTCGTTTGCCATCAGGGCCCCTTGGGCTCTGCAAGGGCTGTGGGGGTATGCTGTGGTGTCCGGCACCAGGACATTGGCAGCACACCATTGGGTGCAGTGGGTTGTGAGGTGGGGCCTCTGTGGATCGGACTTGTTTCTCCGGTGGGGAGTTTGAAGGCCGGGTCGGTCATTGGGTTCTTTACCTGTTGGACCCAGTGTTCCCAGTGGGTGTTTTGGTGCCTTCCTATCATGTCCAGCCCTGATTTTTTTTTTATGATTGTGCTGCATTGGCTTTTCTTTGGAAATGGATTGGGTGATCTGGCATTTACTCCCCCTTGGCGTGGGTGACCATTGGGCACTCATGATCCTGTCACCAGTTTACTTGTGCCTGGTTGGCCCTTAGCCCTATCTGCTCCAGGGCGCTCTGTATCCTGGCTGTCCCTGTGCTCTGACTTCAGCTTCCTAAGGTACACGTGACGAATAATTACATTTTAATTATAATTGGTATAAATAAGCACAAAATAGTGATTGAGTAGAGATGTCCTAGACTAGCTTAAACACCCCAGATATAAATTCTGTCATAACCAGGCTCTGACCTCTAGACTTACAGTCTCTTGGCATCATCCTCACACTTTTCCATTCATAAAACGTTCAATTTATATGTTTTATTATTATTATTATTATTTTTATTTATTTTTTTACAATTCTCACATTATTTACACTACAGTTCTATTAATAACTATTTTAATATTTCAGCCTAACGTGTGAATATGCTCGCTTTCCCCGTACACTGACACACAGGTAAATTTTGTGCCGCTGTAGTGTGCAGTGTGTTATGACTCATGTCACCGTAATGAGAGCTTTCGCACCAAAACACTGAGCTGCTGACTCAAACCACCCGAGATAACGATGATGTCATTTTTCTGTTATGAAGGCCAGGGATTTGACCAGAAACACACAGGGGTTCCTGATCCTGCTTCGTTAATATGCCCACTGCTTTACTCATGGGTAGGGTAATACTGTAATACTGTTTATGCCTAATTTGTTTGTGGCTTTGTTACTATACTCTTGCGAGGTGTTAATAGGGTAATAATAATATAAGAAGGAGAATCTTTGAATGTGACTATTTATACCAGGGTTGTTCAGCGAAAAAAATAAAAAAAATTGGTAATTGGTTTGGAGAAATTATTTTGATTATTACTAGAACATACATATACAGACTTAGCCCTATCAGGTCATATCAAAATTCTGTCTCCTCTTCTTAGACTCATTAGCTTTGTTTAATTTTGGCAATATGTCCACAATATGATTGAAATGCTCCTGGATCGAGATTGCAACTTAACTTCTATTCTGATCTGATAAGATGTACCTTTTCATGCTTAAAATACTTAATCTGAATATTTTTGACAGGTGTAAAGTGTTTCCGCTCGCTGTGAAGTGTTTAATCTGCTGGAATGTATTTGTTTTCCCATCTTGTATCAGTCTTCCCATGTTTTTAGATAAACCCCGCCTTCTACATTATGATTGATTTCGTGAATTCAGTCTCAATTTAAGCTGATCGGTTAAATGTTTTACTGTGTGAGAAAATTGAGTCCACCAGCGCTCCTATGTCAGACAGAGACGTAGTGGATGGAAGTCTGATGTAAAGACAGGTGAGAGGGGAGTTTGTTCTCACGAGTCAGGAACAGAAGGAAAACTTTCCTCCAAGAAACTTGTCTTGTCACATAACGTGTTGGAAGCATGTGCAGAAGGACTGTATTTATTTCAACAAGAAAAGTGTTGCACAGGTTGTGCCGGGTCGGGTCAGAACGTTCTGATTGCGAGGGTTACGTGATGCGTTTTTATTCTGACCGGGCTGTTATTCCCATTATTAGTGCAGTATTAAGGCCTAATGTTGTTTACAGTAGTTGTGGTGGAAACACAAGCTCCTACAAGCAACAAATATCTGCCATGAGCCAACAAATGAATAGATACAAGAAGTGCATTCTCATAATATCGTTAACGCTAATAGCTGTTGCTCTAATAGGTTTTTTTTTTTCTGCGTCTCATGCTGCTGCCTCTTTGCTTCAGCATCAGTTTCTCAGCCTCGTGTGTGTGTAAGCCACCAGCTCTCAGGGCAAACATGAATCATTTCTGGCTGGTTTGTTGTGTCACATCGTTACCAGCGTGAGTACGGGATAACATGTGCTGTTCTCATCACAAAGAACTCCAGTGAAACCTGGAACGATTTCAAAATGTTTTAAGTGTTGTAAATGTAGGCCACTGCGAATAAAGCTGTATAGACACATTAAAAAAGGAAAAGTCTTTAGAACAAATAATTTAGTGGAGCCTTGGGGTAAACCCCTAACACTTAACCCTTAACCAGGCGAGTCACATTTGGTAACTTCTGTGGGATTCTTTTTTTTGTTTGTTTTCTTTTGTTTTTGTATATTTGCATTTTCATATTTTGCATATTTTTGTGTTTAATAAAATGTGTCGATAACATTAGGTGGTCTTTTTTTTTTTTCAATAATTTTTATGTACATGTTTTGGAAAAATACTGCCCTAGATGGACGAGGAATAATATCCCTTATCCCTTCATACGGCACTCACTGAAATAATTCAACATTTCAATCCTTTTGAAGATTTCTTTTCTTTTGTTATTGATTTTTTTTATTTTTTTTATTGATTTTTTTTTATTTTTTTTTATGTTTCATGAAATGATTGGAACTGGGTTAAGAACCCTTCAACACAGTATTAACACCTGGAAGCAAAGTGCTAAACCCTCTGAAATACGGTTTGGAAAAACTCACAAATGGAGATCACTTATACACTTGGTGAAGTTGCATGGCCTAAAAACCAGAACTATGTTTAACAGTAAAAGTAAGAGCATTTCCTCACACACATACACACAGGTTATCACATCTATGGAGCGTCCCTTCCCTGATGCCATGGCCATATTCCAGGACTGAGGGAGCGTAGGGAATCACTTGCACTTTACTGGAACCTAAGAAGCATTAATTAAACGACATAATAAGTAAGAAGCATTAATTAAATGGCGATTTAAGACGTATGTGTTTTTTTAATACTTTGGTTAATACCCCACGAATGAATGAACAAAACCTCCCCAACAGTGTTTGACTGATGGTGCATAGTTGGTCACCTAGTAACCCAGGATAAGAGCGTCTGCCAAATGCCTAAATATAAATGTAATTGCCCAACTAAGACTTGAAGAACCCATTTCTCAGCCATTTCTCATACCAATGTTGTCAAGCCTTTAAAGGTTCATCCAGGCGAATAACCTCAAATAAATTGGATTCTTGTCAACAACAGGATTAATGTCTAATAATCAGAAAGCTAGACTTGGACTAGAAGACAGCATGTTTATTTATTTATTTAAATAAAAACAAAAGTTTTTTTTAATCTATAATCCATATGAACCTTCGGGTGCTCCTGTCTCCTCATAAGACATACGATGTAGAGGTCTACAGACTGATCCAATGCTGTTTGATTCAGATTCAAAGAAAGCTTTAAACTGTTCTAAATATGGCACACAGATCGATATTTTCTTCGAACGTCCTTTCGGATACTCTGAGCTGCATCTGAGGTGTCTTGTCCTCCCTGCAAAGTGGCCTAAAGTGGCCAAATTTAAAAGTGATGTCATGCTAACATGAGTTTATGTCATCTGAGCGCACACACAGAGCCGCCTTTCAACCAGAAAAACAAGGCAGTCATGTCTGAAAGCATTCATCTTTCTCTCAAGACAGAGAGAGACAGAGAGAGAGAGAAGGAATGAGAGATGTGTGCATTTAAAATAGGTCGCGTTTCCCCAGTCTCACAGCCATACAGCGTCGTACGCCACCACCGAGCCCGAGAGGACCAGACCATGCGTGAATAACACGCCGTGATTTCACCGAGTGCCGATTTTCTTCTCTGAAGTGACACAACCTCAATAGAACAACTTTAATAAAGCCCTCATACACAGAATTGCCTGTTTATTTCTCTTCTATCGCACCACTCCAAGAACGACAAGTTTTCATTTAATATTGAGGAACAACATCAGTGGAATAAATTACTTCCCGCTCTCACTTATGTGCTGTAAACACTAGTTCCATCAACGCACTGGACTTAAGCGCAGGCTTATCTTCTTTAATTCTTCTAACATAGGGAACAAACAAAACAAACACCAAACTACAGCCAGAGTCTAGGACCAGGAGCTGTGGCACTTAGCAATAGCACGATCTAGGAACAAAGACAGAGACCAGCGTCTCATAAAGCAAGACAGAAAATAACTCAGAAGCGTGGTCCTTAAATAATACTAGTACTACTACTGATAATAAACTAAATACTGAAGTAAGGAAGGACGTACACCCAACCAAAACAGGCAGTCCACTCAAACACAGAACTCTGGGAACTAAAGACAATGCTAACATAAAAGTCCTGACAACCACAAAACCAGTCGTGACAAATATCACAAGAAAGCAAAAAATACTCAACTTATCATGTGACAGTTGTGAGTAGTTAGCTCCGTGGCCTCGCATCAACAGGGTCGAGGGTTCGAGTCCCGCCTCAGGCTCTGTGTGCATGGAGTTTGCATGTTCTCTCTGTGCTTGGGCGGTTTCCTCTGAGGGCTCCGGTTTCCTCCCACAGTACAAAGACATGCAGAAGGTGTATGACTGACTATAAGAATGTATAGCAGGTGAATGAATAACACCCACTCCTTGCTTGGATGTACTTGGCATATTAATTTTATTGCACTTAAGTACAGTATTTTCCATCCTCATTGTGATTCTTGTTTTTTGTGTCTTCTACTTTAGCTCAATAGCATTAGCCTGTTAATGAAATGAAAGTGCAGGTACGTCTTTAAACTGTTTACGATTTCCCAAGTAGTCAAAGCAGAAGACAACTATCGAGTTCATTATTAGATTAGATTAGATTCAACTTTATTTGGATGGAAATGCAGAGAGTATACTTATACACACATATATACATATATGAATATAAATATACAGTGGAACCTTGGATTATGAGCATAATTCGTTCCGGAAGTGGGCTCGTACACTCTTAAACCAAATCATCATTTCCCATAAGAAATAATGAAAACTCAAATTATTCGTTCCACAGCCCCAAAAATAAATACATAAAAATAATTAATGCAGTCTTTAATATGAAAATAAAACAAATTAATTTGCACTTTACCTTTAAAAAAAGTACAAATAAATCTGACAGATAAGTGTTTCCGTTGGTGCGCGCAGGCGCCGTGTGTGTGTGTGTGTGTGTGTGTGTGTGTGTGTGTGTGTGTGTGTGTGTGTGTGTGTGTGTGTGTGTGGAATTAGCCCCTTCCCTCGCCTCGTTTTACACAGTAACACTCCTCCTCCCTCTCCCCACCTCGCTTTTTAAGATTCACAACAAACACACACACACACACAACGGAAACACCGTTTTAACAGGAAAAAAAGAAATCTTTCTGAGACTGGCATGAGCGTATATTAACGGACTCACTTTTTAAGTTTCACAACAAACGCATAAACACAGCAGAAACACCGTTTTAACGGAAAAAAAGCGAGACCGGCATGAGCGCATACTAAAGGAATCACTTAAGTTTCACAACAAACGGACACACACACAAACACGGAAACACCGTTTTAACAGGGAAAAAAAACAAATCTCTCTGACCTGGCGTGAGCGCATACTAAGGGAATCACTGCTGTAAAGTAAAAAAACAAACAAAAAAACAAATGAACCAGCACCTTACCTTTGAAAAGAATCAGAGCAGAGTTTCTGTGTGTTTATGAAGCCGGGAGGGGGGGAAGGTGAGAGAGTGACGCTCGGTGTCAAAATAAGAGTCGCATGTGTGAAGCATGATATTCGGCGCTCGTAAACTAATACTTGCTCGGTTTCCGAATAAAAAATTATTAAAAATCTTTGCTCGGTTTGCGGAACACTCGTAAACCACGTTACTCGCAATCCGAGGTTCCACTGTATTAGTATACAGTCTGTGTGCAGACTATACAAATGAATGAACAGGAAGTATTTACAGAGGTATTATACAGGAATGTTGGGTTATCAGTGATGGTGGTACCGTCCATGTAAGGGGGTCAGTGAAGTTGTGTTCAATAAGGTAACCGCTGTGGGGTAAAAACTGTTCCTCAGCCTGCTGCTTTTGGCTTTTAGGCATCTGAACCTTTTTCCTGAGGTAAGGAGAGAAAACATTTTATGTGCAGGGTGAGAGGTGTCCTTCACGATGCTTCGAGCTCTACGCAGATACCTCTTCTTATAGACTTCCTCAATGACAGGAAGTGGGGTACCAAGCTGGGCAGTTTTCATCACCCTTTGGATGGATTTACGGTCCGAGACAGAGAAGCTTTCTTGAGGAGACTGGAGGTACTAGTGTACCCAGTTAAGTCCTCAGAAATGTGTATCCCCAGGAACTTAGTAACACGTTCGACCATTGTCCCGTTGATGTAGACAGGGAAGTGTGCGTTACCTCTTCTCCTTCTAAAGTCCACAGTGAGCTCCTTGGTCTTACTGGTGTTCAGGAGCAAGTGATTGTCAGCACACCACTCGGCCAAGTGCTTTACCTCTGCGCTGTAGTTAGTCTCGTCGTTGTCATTGATGAGGCCAATCACTGTTGTGTCATCTGCAAACTTAATTATGGTATTTGAACCATGCATACGGCTGCATCATGTGTGTACAGTGAAAACAGGAAGGGGCTCAGTACACAGCCTTGTGGAACGCCAGTGTTCAGGATGATGGTTGAGGAGAGAATTTTATTGGATTTAACATTCTGTGGCCTGTTGGTCAGAAAATCCAGTATTTCGGAGTCAACACCTCTCTATGCAGCTGGATCCCGGATTTTATGACCAACAGGCCACAGAAAATGCATGAAATTGTAGAAAATGCAAATTTAGAGTAAATATTTCAGTGGTTGAATTTTGCCTAATGCATCTCTTCAACATCAAGAAACAAATCTGTTTGTGTTTTAACATTTACCAGATATTTTCATCATGTGGTTTTATGACAGTGTTGTTTATCCGCTGTCTGGCGATGGCTGACCAATAGCAGAGAGCCTAAGACATGGTGTGTCTGTGAGAGTAATTATCCACCTAATGGATTTGTAATAGGTCCGCAGTGTTCGATTAGCCGCTGCCACGCAGTACAGAATGGCCCATCAACGAGATTTAACACCCTCCTGTCTTTTGTCTTGGCTGCCCTTTTGAATGATGTCATATCAAGGAGGTGGAGGAATCGATGGCGCTGAGTGTATTTAGATTGATCTGATTAAATCCGATGCTCAGTCTGTTATCCGGGATGGTCAGGCACAGACATGGCTCGCCTTTGCTCTGTCGGATGTCTGTTCGGTTTGCTTCCCTCCTGTCATCTGATTAGATCACATCAGATCAGATCAGACTGGCTTCACAACTCAGGGAACAGACCTCTTTATCCTCAGGTCCATAAATGGTTATAAGATGCCCCTTATTAAAACCTCTTATTAAAACTGCCACGAGGACAGAAATCATAATGCTCAGGGTCTTGACTCAAATATTGCATTCAGACTTAATGAATTCACCCAGCCATCTAAGGGGACTCTCTCTCTCTCTCTCTCTCTCTCTCTCTCTCTCTCTCTCTCTCTCTCTCTTTTTCCTGTAGCTGCTTACTTTAACGTCAGTTATGTAAGACATCACAGCCAACCCAGGTTGCGTCCTGACCTCACATCAGAAAATAATAAGCAAACTCCATAATTGTTGTTTTATGATCTTGGGATACATCTCATTTACACCAGGGCTGGGTCATAATAATAATAATAATAATAATGAATCTGCTTACTCTTGCAGGCTCAGCCTGAGGCAGCTCAGTGCATTTTATTAAAACGTTAAAAGATTTGCATCTCCTGCAGCTTCATAATAATTCATTCATGATTAATTAAAGCAATGCAACATAACAATCAGCTACAGTATCAACATTTTATGGTATAAAATAAATCTGAGATGATTATAGATAATTAATTTTAAAAAATTTATTACATGTAATTACTATTTAAAATAAGTAACTAAGTAAATAGACGGCACGGTGGTGTAGTGGTTAACACTGTTGCCTTTCACCTCCAGGGTCGGGGTTCGATTCCCGTCTCTGTGTGCATGGAGTTTACATGTTCTTCCCGTGCTTGGTGGGTTTCCTCCGGGTACTCCGGTTTCCTCACACAGTCCAAAGACATGCAGGTTAGGTTAATTGGTGTTCCCAAATTGTCCGTAGTGTGTGTGTGTGTGTGTGTGTGCCCTTCAGATTGAGTGTATAAATAGACCTCAGCAGGAAAACATGATATAGATGGAAACTATAAATTAAACCCTGTTTAATTAAGTGTATCTGCTAATGCTTTAGGTTCTAAATAGAGAAGCTTCTTCTTAGTTTTAAACTAATTCCTCTTATTGATGGTTCCTGTTCAATGTTAAACCCACTGAGACGTAAGACGAACACTTAACCGGAGCGACTGGCTGCAGAGGTAAACTACAACTCTAATGAACACATGCACAAATACTACATATCTTTCTTTATGTCATTACTGGTATATTATATTATATTATACATTTTTGATAAGGTCTTTTGTAAAAAAAATAAATATTGCAGCAATATTGTAAACTATAAATCTGACAAGATGGAGTTTTTTAATTTTGGCACCGGTGTACTGTTTCCTTGTCCTCGAGTAAGCTTGGACAGTTTATTTTTATTTAAAAATAAATAAATAAACATCAGCCGCCTCCTTCAGGCCAAGTGTACGCAGTAATTTAGCAGCACAGGGTTTCATTTCCACACACGCTGCAGACATTATGAGCTTCCTGGCTCAAGCAAACAACAGAACGATAATTCCGTGTCGACTTGTAAACATGCCCACACGCTTTCTCATGCTCTCTCAAGTTTTGCTCTCTCTCGTTCACTCCACTTACTTCGGAGATTCTTTCTCCATAAATAGACAATTCTCTTGCCTCCCTACTGCTCGCATTGTGATCCCCGAGAGCAGGAATGCTTGTTGAAGTGAAGAGGAGTTAGAGGAGTTGACATGACAGCAGCGCTACACACACACGATAACGAAACAGAAGATATTTCCGTGAAGCTTCTCTTCTGTAAAAAAGCCGAACAAAGCTCTGCCAGCGGAATCACAGAGCAAGAATCTGACTCCTGCATTTAGAATAAGATACTTATTAAATATTGCACATATATGTAGTTGCGTATTTGCATACGAACTTGTATACGAATCATAAATTAGACATGTGCAACTTTAATGCGCACGTGTTGTGGAGGGTTTCCCAAGAAGCATCTCATTATTATAACGGTTTAAGTCGAGTAATCTAACAAGAAGGAGACAGGGACACACACTCTTAACAACAAAAAGTTTGGGCAGTTTGTACATAATGGTGCTCTCTTAATACATACAATAATATATAAAAAGCTGATTAAATTATAACATTATTTGAAAACCCTTGACATGGACAAACTTGTGTCACAGATGTACAAATTAGTTTTCTTGATGCTTTAAAAAGGTTGACGGAAAAAAAAAAAATATATATATATGTAATATCAAGGCTTTGCGATTTAAACCAGATGTTTATAAACGTTTCCATTCTTACTTGTTTTCTCCTAAATAAATAAATAAATAAGTCTGAAAGCATGGATCATTAGCTTTATACTGCATTTCGTTTCCATGGCAACAGAGTCATATGCAAGGCTTTTGGTTGTCCTTCCTCTTTCCTGCCATTTATGCTATTTATTTATTAGTCTTTATTTTAAGTGTTCTTAGCTACCATTTAATTCCCTTGAGGCATTATTTAAACCTTATGTTTTTTTTTTGTTGTTTTTTTACCTTCTCACCTGAATCAGTTCTAGATTTTCAATCTTAAACTGAAGCCTCACGACTGTATCATGTGACTGATTTGTAACCTGATTGACGTTAGACCTTGAAAAGTCTCCCGTGTCTCTTGCTCAAGTGAACGGAAGAAGGGAAGAAGGTCAGAGACGGACGCAGAGTTCCTGCACTCATGTTCTTCTCCTTCCTCAGCTCGGTCCATCTCACTCCTCTTCTTCCTCTCCAGGGATTCCTCATCCTCACTGAGATCGGTGTGTGTTTTAGCTGAGACGATGTGAAGTGTAGATTTTGGTGGTAAATATTCAGGGTCTTTTTGTAGCTGTTCTCTCTCTCTCTCATACACACACACACACACACACACACACACACACACACACAGTGAAGGAGCTTATTATCAGTGCACTCACACCTCCTCTGTGCTAACGGATGACGCAGCAGTGTTTGTGATGTGTGTGTGTGTGTGTGTGTGTGTGTGTGTGTGTGTGTGTGTGTGTGTGTGTGTGTGTGTGTGTGTGTGTGCGCTGCCACTGAGACTTTGTGAGTGTTTGCACTTTCCTCTCTAAATTTAGGTTTAAGGGCTTATTGGCTCCCTGCAGGTGATACCATATGTGTGTGTGTGTGTGTGTGTGTGTGTGTGTGTGTGTGTGTGTGTGTGTGTGTGTGTGTGTGTGTGTGTGTGTGCACTGTTTTCCGATTCACTGCAGCCAAGCACTGCATAATGAACCAATTTTTGTTCGAGGAAAAGTGTATTTATGCATATTTTCATAAATGAACAGACTGTCCTTTATATAAATATTTCTCAGCCAATGTAGTGTAATAGACGAATATATATGTTTTCAGCTTTTTTTTGTAAAGTTGAATAAAGCCCAATCTGTATTAACAGTACCAATATAGCCGGTTTACTATTTAATATCTGACACAGCGGTACCGAGTGCAGTAGTAATACTATAGCGATACACATAGTAATAAGTGTCGAGTTTAGTATAGCCATAATTATAGTACACTATCAACATCAGTGTATACCATTTGTGTGTTAACAACAATCAAACTGTAGCGTGTACGATCAATCAGTGTGTAGTGTTATTTGGAAAAAGCTAGTACTTGTCTACTTGAAGCATTTATCATTTGTGAAGTTCTATAGTAAGACAACTTTAACAATAGTAACACACAACTTGTGATATACTATATTATAATGTAGTATAGTAATAAAATGTCCAGGTGTATCATACAGTAAAGTAGCATGACAGATTGTAGCTGTGTACTCCCTATTAATGCAGGTACATTAACAAATAGTTTTTACTTTAATACTTTAGTGCATTCAGTAGTAGTGTGATGAATGTGTGTGTGTGTGTAGTGAAAATCTATTACAAAGTTGGTAGTTTTAGTATTCTACTGTAGTAACAAGTGGTAGAGTAGTAGCATGTAGAACAGTAAGTTGATTAGATTAGTCATAATATATACAGAGTGAAAAAATGCACACACACTTCAGGAAAAGAGAAAAAGTTGTATAAATATTTCAATACACAATGTATTACTATACATTATATATTGATAATATTATCAATATTATACTATTATATTATATATACTAGTTTTCTTTTCCTGAAGTGTGTTATATATATATATATATATATATATATATATATATATATATATATATATATATATATATATATATATACACGTGGACAAAATTGTTGGTACCCTTCGGTCAATGAAAGAAAAACTCACAATGGTCACAGAAATAACTTTAATCTGACAAAAGTAATAATAAATAAGAATTCTATGAATGTTAACCAATGAAAGTCAGACATTGCTTTTCAACCATGCTTCAACGGAATTATAAAAAAAATTAAAACTCAAAAACTCATGGAACAGGCCTGGACAAAAATGATGGTACCCCTAACTGAATAGTTTGTTGCACAACCTTTTGAGGCAATCACTGCAATCAAACAATTCCTGTAACTGTCAATGAGACTTCTGCACCTCTCTGCAGGTATTTTGGCCCACTCCTCATGAGCAAGCTGCTCCAGTTGTTTCCGGTTTGAAGGGGGCCTTCAAACCGGACGGCATGTTTCAGCTCCTTCCAAAGATGCTCAATAGGATTGAGGTCAGGGCTCATAGAAGGCCACTTTAGAATAGTCCAATGTTTTCCTCTTAGCCATTCTTGGGTGTTTTTAGCTGTGTGTTTTGGGTCATTGTCCTGTTGCAAGACCCATGACCTGCGACTGAGACCCAGCTTTCTGACACTGGCCAGCACATTTCTCTCTAGAATCCCTTGATAGTCTTGAGATTTCATTGTACCCTGCACAGATTCAAGACACCCTGTGCCAGATGCAGCAAAGCAGCCCCAGAACATAACAGAGCCTCCTCCATGTTTCACAGTAGGGACAGTGTTCTTTTCTTCATATGCTTAATTTTTCCATCTGTGAACATAGAGCTGATGTGCCTTGGCAAAAAGTTCCATTTTTGTCTCATCTGTCCATAGGACATTCTCCCAGAAGCTTTGTGGCTTGTCAACATGTAGTTTGGCATATTCCAGTCTGGCTTTTATATGATTTGTTTTCAACAATGGTGTCCTCCTTGGTCGTCTCCCATGTAGTCCACTTTGGCTCAAACAACGACGGATGGTGCGATCCGACACTGATGTTCCTTGAGCATGAAGTTCACCTTGGATCTCTTTAGAAGTCTTTCTGGGCTCTTTTGTTACCATTCGGATTATCCATCTCTTTGATTTGTCATCAATTTTCCTCCTGCGGCCACGTCCAGGGAGGTTGGCTACAGTCCCATGGATCTTAAATTTCTGAATAATATGTGCAACTGTAGTCACAGGAACATCTAGCTGCTTGGAAATGGTCTTATAGCCTTTACCTTTAACATGCTTGTCTATAATTTTCTTTCGAATCTCCTGAGACAACTCTTTCCTTCGCTTCCTCTGGTCCATGTTGAGTGTGGTACATACCATGTCACCAAACAACACAGTGACTACCTGGAGCCCTATATATAGGCCCACTGACTGATTACAAGATTGCAGACACCTGTGATGCTAATTAGTGGACACACCTTGAATTAACATGTCCCTTTGGTCACATTATTTTCAGTATTTTCTAGGGGTACCATCATTTTTGTCCAGGCCTGTTCCATGAGTTTATTTTTTTAAATAATTCTGTTGAAGCATGGTTGAAAAGCAATGTCTGACTTTCATTGGTTAACATTCAGAGAATTTTTTTAAATTATTACTTTTGTCAGATTAAAGTTATTTATGTGCTCTGTGATTCATTGTGAGTTTTTCTTTCATTGACCGAAGGGTACCAACAATTTTGTCCACGTGTATATATATATATATATATATATATATATATATATATATATATACATTAGGGATACATTAGGGATGGGATTTGACCATGCCCTCCTGATACAGTGATATTATAACATTACCTACAGTAGATGCTGATTCAATTTGTATTGTGATTCTATAAGTATCATGATTTCATAAATATTACGTTAGATTTTTAATTGTAATTCATTCCTTACAATAACCTTAGCAAATAATTTGCCCCTACTACAAGGGACACTACTACGCCTGACAATTAGTGCACCACCTGTAGGATTAAAACTTAATATAAACAGTGGACACTATGCATGATGGGAGCATCGCTTCATGCGCTTCTCTTCTTACCCTGACACGCCCATCACTCTGGAATAGACTCATCAATCTTGACTCATCAGGTCACATGACCTTTTTCCATCGCTCCTGAAGAACATTTTTCTAAGGAGTTTCACTAACAAGTGTGTATGTGTGTGTGTGTGTGTGTATGGAAATTTTCTTACTTTTACTATACATTAGCTAAACATTACTGTATTAAACATAGTTCTGGTTTTTACTGTTGATTTTTTTTACCATGCCACTTCACAAAGCGTTTACTGTAAGTCCATTATTTTTTTCCGATCACATTTCTTTGATGATTGATTATGTTTCAAAGGATTCTTAACCCAGTTCCAGTCATTTCAAAGCTGCTTTGTTGTTTTCTTTGCTTGATGTGGCTCAATAATTTGGCCCTCCTGAAACATTGACTTTTTCTGGCCAGGATGTGTAAAAGAAAGAGAAAATGTCTATAAAGAACCTATTTATGATATGAAGAGCCTTTGTAATCAATAGTAATTAAGACCTTGTCAGGACCTTTGATTGGTCCCCATAAAGAAGAGTATGTGTGTGTGTGTGTGTGTGTGTGTGTGTGTAAGAGAGAAAGGACAAAAAGAGATCAAATGTCTCATCTTTTATGTAGAAATCATTATTAAAATGTTTAATTGCTCATTTGATATTGAGTAGTATCTCTTGTAAATAAAAGTATATTCGTTATTGCCTTACTGTTTTGCTAGGAAATAAAAACGTTATGCTAATGCGATCAGATGTTTATGCCGTTTCTCCTCATCACTTCTCGAAAACGGAGTGTTACTATTTCACTACTTTAACTAAGAATATCTGGTTGCAGATGCTGCTTGTCAGAACCTGTGATTGCAGCAGAATCACACTTTCTTCATTTGTTTTGGAGCAGATTTCCTTTTAGTGCGTGTGTGTTGATGAGTGGAATTAATTTACAGCATTTTGACAGACTATGTTAAAGCTTTTCCACAAGCTTAAGGAAATCAGCGATGATTCTGTAAACAAGAAACAAAACTTTTGAAAAGGGATTTTTTTTTGTTCCCCAAACAAAAGCATTAAAATAATATTTATCTGAAATGAATTCCAGAATATCAGGATTACACAGCTTAGCTTGTGTCAAGGACATTCCACAACATAAATGGATAAAAAGTAAGCAGGTTAATAAATAATAAAGTACTTCAGATGAAACATCTGGAACATGTGTGACGTGCTACAACATGTTAATTTACAGTGAGGGATAACGCTTATTTTTGCTCTGTGTTAGCTCGGGAATGTTTATAATATACTTACAGAGGGACTGGTTTTAGTTCAGCAATGCGTTTACTTATATTTTAATTGGACTCTGGTAGAAGAATATAGTAACTAGACATTTCTATTACATTCAGGCATTTGGCAGACGCCCTTATCCAGAGTGACTTGCATTTATATCTCATTATACATCTGAGCAGTTGAGGGTTAAGAGCCTTGCTTAACGGCCCAACAGTGGTAGTATGGTGGTGGTGGGGTTTGAATCTGGGATCTTCCGAATTGTAGTCCTATGCCTTGACCAGTGAGCTACCCCTGACCCACTATTAATAACTCATTACATCATTATAACTGCACTAATAGTCCTGTGTGAATCATCAACAAACTCGATTCATTTTGTTCTCCAGCAGTTCTGATAGTAGCTCGGGCTTTAACATACATGATTTACATTAATGCGCTTATTCAAACATGTTCATGTTTCTATAGTAACAGTTTATTCTCAGGCACTTGTACTATTCTCACCTCACTCGTGACATGAATTAGGGCTAATAAAAAGATTTAATAGGTTTTTCACACTTAAAAAAAGGTTTAAAATGCAGAACTTTGTCCATTCTGGTTTCTTAGTAACATGGTGAAAAATTACATGGCAACAAGTTAATGTAAACTCCGAGAATGAATAATAAAACAATTATAATAATGCCAGTAATTCACTATAATTGCTGTAACTGAAATGGCATAACCACTTATGCCATCATCTCACTGGCATCATGTACTTTGTCAGTAATTTGTGGTAATTTTTAATATAAAACTGTACCATTCAAACCGTACTGTCATTTTGTTTTTTACAGTATCATACTTTACCACATGCGAGGTCAAAAGTCCTAAGGCTGCATACACATGGCTCCTTGATGGTGGGTGTGCCTGTCATATGTGTCTTTAAAAAAATGAAAAAATAAAAACTTTGCTAGTGAATCACACAAAAGTAGCCCTTAAAGCCCAGAGCATTTTACATTGCAATGTTATATAAATGTATAGCTCAGGATTGTACATTATAGAGTGACACATCCTTTTTTTTCAGCACAACCCAGGCAATATGACCTATCGAAATGTATTTCATTTTAACCAAGTATACAAACATGACGGATAAGAAAAAATAAACATGAGTCACATACGCAAAGAAATAACAGATATGATCATGTGTTTTTATGGTTGTTTTAGTTGTTTCATGACCATTAATCATAATGATATGAGCATTTCCTGCATTTTTGCGATTTCATTCCCATATTCCAGTATGAGTAAAATATACACTCACCCATCAAACACAACACTTCTGTGTAAGCATTTCTTTTTAATCCGCCATAGACCAGTGTTGCATTGCTGGCATTGATCGGTGCCAATTGGGTTTAAGGGTTAAGAAGGTGAAGATTTCCTTCCTGAAGCAAGTAAAAGGAACACAGTAAAGTTCAGCTCAGAAACACCTGATCCATCAACAGAATCCTGTGAATGCGGTTTGTAGAATGGAGTAAATGTTCTGCAGCCGTGCTAACGTTAGGCGATCAAATAGACAGGAATAATTTAGGGTATAATTATTAAATTGATTTATTCCCACAATTAAGAACGCCAAGGCCCAGTATAAAATCTGAAAGTCATCTGACGCAAAGCTCTAATCACAACTGCAACAACAAATGGGACTAAGGTATAGTATGAATTTGAATTCATTTAATTCCAATTGGAATATTGGATATCCATTTTTTTTTTTGTTTGTTTGTTTGTTTGTTTTAATTCTTATCCAGTGACCTCTTGCAGTCAACCTGGTGTAGTTTTATCATCCACCAGGGGACCTTGGCTAGACTTTGAGAAACAACGGCTAAGGTCATCGGTGGCTAAACCCAGCCACCAGGATGCAGGGTATCCTTACTACCAGTCCCAAGCCTGGATAAAAATGTGAGGGTTACCCGAGGAAGGGCATCTGGAGTAAAAAACTGTGCCAGGGTAAATATTTGGATGGAAACCCTTTCACAAGACCAGCTAAAGAAATAATTAACCAGCAGATGCGGTTTTTAGCTGTTTGGGAGGTGCTTTTAAAATGCTCGGGGTGATCAACGTTCTTCTATATGTTCGCCTAAATTCTGTCATTTTTTGATAAAATCAATCGAGCACCCGAGGGGCTGCTTGTCAACAGGAAATGCAGTCAAGTGCTTGGCCCCCAGGCCAGTAGGGGGCCCTCTGAGGGCTGACAAATTTATGTATTATTTATATGATAATGGTGATGAATGCTGGTTGGAGATGCCCCCTGCAAATGTTTGCCTAGGGCCCCAACAGACACTAGAATCACCTCCTTGAGCACGTTGACACACATGACTCCACCCAGTCTGCCTTGACTGACAGGCCAAGGCATTCTGATGAAATGTAATATTATGAACTGGATTGGTCACAATGGAAAATGTCATAATGAAATAAAACTCAGTGACAAATGAGCTTTCAAAACAAAATAAAAAACTACAGGAATTCAATAAAAAGCCTCTGCAATAAACTGTAATATTGTGGAAATAATAACGGGTAAATACTCTTTCGGAATAATGAGCAGAATTTAATTCAGGTTATGAGCATTTAATAATAATAATAATAATAATAATAATAATATAATAATAACAACTACAATTTTCAAGTGTCTTTGATTATTTTGTAATTTGACATATTATATATTTGTTAGGCATAAATTATTTTTTTATAATGCCTTATTTATCCAATTTTAAGTTTAAACACAGGAGCTTATTGAGATAAACTCAATATTAAATCCTATCAGTCCTACTCTTATGGGTTTTTAAGAGTAACACACCGTATAATAGTTAAAACAGTATCTAAAAAAACAAAAAACAAAAACAATATCTTATTTATCATGTTTGCTATAAATTTACAGATATTTCTATTCTCTTGCTGTTTATAGCCGCTATTATGTAAGTCAGAACAGGAACTAACTTTATTGACATGTTGCTGAGGTCAGAGTGAAATACAACTCTTGAAACCGATACAAATCAATTTCAAGCTGTAACTGAAATGAGTGTTCAGCCATACTCTCTTTCTTGTGTCTTTTCAGTGACAATAATGATATCATGTTGTTTAAATACATTCCCTAAATCCTTTAAATGCACTGATGTTCCTCCAGTCAGTTGTACATAATGAGGGTTCTCAGAGTAAAACAAAGAGGTTTTATTTTAGTCAAAATGACTGTACATCCCCTTTGTTTTCTTACAAGTACTGAAGACTCTTTAGTCTTGTTTGGCTGCCTTGCTTTTCCTGCTCAGTGTTTTGAATTCTCTGCCCATCTGTCTCCCTCAGCGAGCATGCACAGAGAAAGTCAAGGTCAGGTGTGAATAAATACACTTTTCACATGCTTAGTGTAAGCATCTCTGTGAATAAAGAATCAACCCCAACCCTGAACAATGCTTCACTCTTTATTCAAGTAAGTCTTTTTTTCTCTTACATATGAATCTGACAGTTGGCGAGCCAGCCAGGAGTATTAAAAAAAAAACCTACAAAAAAGAACTTAAGGACATTTTAAAACTGCATTTGAACAAGAAGCAGACTCAGGCTGGTCCAGGTAGTTGTTATACATCCTTTTAGAAATAACGGGTACCAACTGAACAAGTCCTTATGACTGTGCTTGTAGCATCTAGCGTGCATCTTTTATATCTTCATATCCTATATATTCACTTACATAGAGAGGTATATGTAGTGCATATAAAATATTCACCTTATTTATATTTTATTGGAACAGATACCACAACGTCCACCATGACAAGTGCAGGTACAGTTTGGTGCACTTTTGTTTCTAAAAATGATGGTGCACTTGACATTATCCAAGATCCAAGAGTCATTTTTAAAGTCTTTAACTCTTAAAACCCAAGCTGCATGGATCCATGCAGGCAACCTAGCATTGGACAATAACCGATGAAAGGTTACACTTTTTTAAAAAGGTTCTGCTGATGGGCTCGATGGAGGAGACTTCAGACATCAAACTGTGCACCTGGGTTTTTAGATCTGTCAGGTAGAACCAAAGTTATAATTACTTAGCTACTGAAATATGGGTATGACCTGGCAAAATTGTCGAACTCTCCAAATGCCCGCATTATTATTATTATTTTTTTTTTGTAGAGGTAAACAATTGAAAACAACCATGCAGCCATTTTTTTTATGTTTGTATAGTTGGTTACAATGAATTAAACTTCAATTACTTATGTTGCTAGGCAACATAAGGAAAAAAAAGGGTGTGCTGAAAAAAGGATGCATAATGCTGACACAACCCTATATATTTAATTAAAAATAGAAATGCAAAAAAAAATACAAAATTCTTTGTAGTTTTGTAAAAGAATACAATTCTAGAATTTCTTTATGTAAAATCATCTGTGGGGGAAGAGAGAGAAAAGAATTAAGGAAAGAAAATCAAATGATAAATAAAAGAAGAATTTGAGAGAAGAAAGGATATATGCTTTCATAGTTAGATAGTTCATTTATTACTAAAATATAATTCATATATATATCTTATAAAAATACAATTGAAGTGGAAAACCAAGAGAAATCTTTCTATAAGTATTAATCTATAGAGTGACTTTTAGACATGCAGTTGTCTTGGATCTAATTTACAGCCTCCGTAGGTCATGACAAAGCTACATGTAACCTCACTGTAAGAATCTCCTGTGCTGGAGTGTCTGTTTTTTCCAGCAGCACTCTGAGACCTGTGGAGGAAGGCTTGGCTCTGCATGGCTGCTTGGCACTGAGTGCAGGGTTTAGAAGGTTGGAAGGTTCTCACTGTGCAATGTGAGAGATAAGAGGGAACGGTAATCTCCATACCTGAGGATATGCAGGCCTGTCAGAGAGAATGGAGGAGGGTGTTTCAAGAAAATGTCAAAATGTCAATGTGGACAGGAACTTGTGAGGACCATGATGTATAACCGAAAACCACTTTTCCTTTAATCTAAACCATTTTCTTTACCACATTGTCAAAGGGCCTTGTGGGGAGCTTTTTTTGGACCCCATAAACAACAGTGTGTTTGTGTGTGTGTGTGAGAGAGAGAGAGAGAGAATGTGTATCTATAAACTGATTATTAAAATGTTGAATGCATGTCTAAGTGTTTTTCTCCCTTTGTGAGGACTGTAATCAATAGAAACTATAACCTTTGACTCGTTCCTGTAAAGAAAAGCAGGAGAAAGTGTGTAAGGGAAGAATAAAGACAGGAGAAAGTCTTTTTTTTTTTTTTTTTTTGGAAACTTATCATTGAAATGTTGAACATACACTGAAGTGTTTTCATCCCTTTGTGAGGACCCGCATATGAACCATGGCCTTGTGGGAATGTTTTGTTCCGATAAGTGTGAGACGAGAGGATAAAAATATGAAAATGTGTGATTTTTCCTTTTATAATTGTACACCGATTTCCTCTTTCAGTGTGTGTGTGTGTGTGTTTTGTCAGAGCAAGTGAATTATCAGTAAACCGCAGACTGATGAACTGATGAAGTGAAGCTGACATTTAGAGTCTTGCTCTCTATGGGTGCGGCCAGGAAAGTGGCAGATTTTTTTGCCCACCACACCACACACACACAAACACACACACACACACACACACACACACACAAATAAACAAAGACAAAACACCGTGTGAGAAGGAAACAGGAGTAGCAACAAGGACAAACAGAGAAAAATAAAACCAGTGGCCCCATGATGTAGGCCTGGGAGGCTCTTGTGAGACGGGAGAGATAATAATAGCAAGATAGAACAGAGAGAAATAAAATGTTTAAGTATATTAGTTACAATATTATTGTTTTGCTTACATCTAATCTAATCATTTTATATTTCGTCTATGTAATCAGCAGGCCTAATTATTGCTTTACTGGTTCAGGTTGGTGGACAGCACGGTGCTGTAGTGGTGTAGTGGTTAGCACTGTCACCTTGCACCTCCATGGTCCAGATTCGATTCCAGCCAGGTTCAATTCCCATCTCTGTGTGCATGGAATTTGCATGTTCTCCCCGTGCTTGGTGGGTTTCCTCCAGGTGCTCCGGTTTCCTCCCACAGTCCAAAGACATTCAGAATAGGCTAATTGGCATTCACAAATTGCCTGTTGTATCTGTGTGTGTGCCCTGAGATGGATTGCTCCCCTGTCCAGGGTGTACACCGCCTCCTGGGATAGGCTCCAGGCCCCTCGTGACCCCGAATACAGGATAAAGCGGTACAGATATTAGTGAGTGGTTCAGATTGGTTGGATTCCATCTTTTGTTGGGTGCCTTTCACCAACGATGCCTTTCACCAAAGCTTGAGATTTTTACTTGGAACAGTTAGCTGTCTGGTGCAGTTCCTCTAGTTCGGAGCATTTTAGGTTTCCATCTGTCTATTAGTCCGTCTGTCAGTATCTGTCTATTTATCTGTGTCCATCTTTCTGTCTGCATATCTGCTTGACTGTTTCTCTATCTATCTGTGTCCATATGTCTACCTTTCATTGTATCTGTGTGCATCTGTCAATCTGTTTATTCATAATCTCTATCTATCTATCTATCTATCTATCTATCTATCTATCTATCTATCTATCTATCTATCTGTGTGTCTGTCTGTCTGTCTGAGAGTGTTATTATAGACTGAAATGCTAAATACTACAGAAACATAAGGAAACTCGCTGAATGTGGACGTATCAGATGGTGAATGTCAGGTATAGTAGGTTGACACTGAATCAACTGAGAGGAATAAGAGAACCATGGATGGCCATTTCAACACTGATGAACCTGTAATGTAAAGGTGAGACGTGAGCACATGTGCTTGTGTGAAACACTTCCCTCACTTCCTCATCCTACACTTCATTCCTCCATTCCTGCCATATCTAATTCCTCGGAGTGTTCTCACCCGTCTTCCTCACTCCCGGCTGTGATGTGGTGCAGTGGAGCGCTGATGATCTAGGGCTCGTCCTAAATGGAGTGCAGAGTTTAGGACGGTGCAGTGAGTCAGAGCGAGTTAGACTTCAGGACGCGGCATGGTGGTCCATCGTCAACTGCAGGGACATTAAACCATGGATGTTTTGTTCTCTCTGGATGTCAGATCTAACCCCATTTCACCTAAAGCTCTAAACAATACCATGCTTTAATCTTGCTTCTCAAAAGCAGCATTTCAGATCTAATGGGAGACACTACGCTCTGAAATCCTAACACACTTATGGTTCAGGAAACTTGTGTTTATAATGAATTTGTTTTGATCTGCTTCATTTTTTGCTTTGGTCCGATGCAGTGTTATAAAACACATTGTTAATAATCAGCTTAAAACTCACATCTCTGAAGAAATCTGAATCCTGATTGGTCTTGAAAAGTGATTAAGTTGCTACGAGGGCGTTCAAGTCAAAGGAGTCAAGTCAAGTACAGAGGATGTGGCAATAACTCCCAGTCACGTTCCTGTAACGTGCAAGTGGTGCTAGTGAATAATTGTGTGTGCAGCAGCTCTGACAGTAGTGCGGCTACAAATCACCGGTTAACATAAATGTTCTGGTACGTTATGGTTCCTATAGAAACCTGTAGTACTTAGGTGTTAATTATAACTCTGCCAATAAGTTTGCTTCATCACACCACCACGTTGTTAATTATTTTACTACTTGAATTTTATATTATTTATATGTTAACCACTGCTTCGCAAAAATCTCAGATGCCTCAAATAAATGATTTCTGTTATGGGTAATAAGTTACTTGATCAAGTAATATATTTAATATAGTGTGTTATTGCATTCTGTTATCACTTCATGGAGCACACTATTAAAATTTAATGATTCTATCAAAAGCCTGTTTGAAGAATTTTCTGCCAAACATATTAGCATATTTTCCCCCGTTGGTGATTGTCATGGGTCTAGGTCAGGGGTCTCAAACTCAGTTCCTGGAGGGTCGCAGCCCCACAGAGTTTTGTTCCAACCCTGCTCCAACATACATACTATGTAGTTTTCAAATAAGCCTTAATGACTTGTTTAGTTGGATCAGGTGTTTTTAATTATGGTTGGAACAAAACTCTGTAGGGCTGCGGCCCTCCAGGAATTGAGTTTGAGACCCCTGGTCTAGGTGGTGGTTTGGCTAGACCGGCAGATGGTGTACTTGCCGTGGGCATATATGATAGGCATGCACGCAGAGGGGTTGTTCAACAGAAAGAGTCCTTTTATTAACAAACTAAAAACAGACACAAACAAACAAAGGAACCAAAACAACAAACTAAAACTAGGGCTCTTTAAACAGACATAGGGACTACGGACTGACACAGGGAACCAGGAGCTGAACACAGGAGCTAGGAGCTGACACAAGGAACTGAGAACTGACACAGGGAACTGAGGATGAGGAAACATGGAGCTGGAACTAGCTAAAGACACATAGGGAAACTAGAGACAAGACTGGACAGGACGTGGCGGGAACTAGAGATGGAGACAGGACTGGAGAGACAGGAGACAAGACAAGACTGGAGACAAGACAAGACTGAAGACAGGACCAGGGGCACAGAGACTAGAGACCGGATGGGTTAGTGGTTAGTTAGATTAGTAACTACACTGAATACTGGGGACGCTGGATGCTGACCTAACCGGGTTAGTAGCTAATGGAGTTAGTGGCTAACCGGGTTAGTACTGACCTAATAGGGAAACAGATCACAAGAAGCAAAGCACACATGAGGCTATTCCAAACTAGCGGCTAACCTACTAGCGACCAGAACCACTAGCAGTCAATCCCACTAGAGCAGGGGTCTCAAACTCAGTTCCTGGAGGGCCGCAGCCCTACAGAGTTTTGTTCCAACCATAATTAAAAACACCTGATCCAACTAAACAAGTCATTAAGGCTTATTTGAAAACTACATGGTATGTATGTTGGAGCAGGGTTGGAACAAAACTCTGTAGGGCTGCGGCCCTCCAGGAACTGAGTTTGAGACCCCTGCACTAGAGGCTAGCCTACTGGAGGCTAACCCTACTAGCGGCTAACCCTACTAGCAGCCAAGGCCTACTAGCGGCTAACCCTGCTAGCAGCTAGGCCCTCATGTGGCTACACAAAACTAAACAGACAAAGAACTACACCAGAAGGCTAACACTGGGGAGACACAGAACAGTACTTACACAGGAGGAGACACAGCCTAACTAAACACTGAACAAGGGAGCTCCATGAATCCATCAGAACAAGGAACATACAGAAAACAAAACTAGAGCCCTCTTGTAAACAAAGGTTACAAAACAAACCAAAATATAAACTTAAAGAAAGAAAAACCAAACAAAAGGAATGCCCACTTGACAAGGATACAAAACATATACACCAACAAACAAACAACAATGCTCGACCCAGTTTCCCAGAACAAACTGCTATTTATAGAAACTTTAATGAGCCACCTCAGTTCAGGTGAGCACTCATCACCTGACTGAGGTGCCTCCTGGGAAACTTAGTCGACCAACAAAAACTACAGACAGACAAACAGAAACAGTGACCTCTAGTGAAGGTTCCTAACAGTGATATAACGTAAAGTACGCTCGGGAGGTCAAACGACCATCCTGTTCCTCTCTAATTATAAACTCATCTAGCTGACTGATTGAATTCCTTATGGAAAAACATTTGCTCCAGCAGTGCGTGGGAGAGCAGCCAGCTGTGCACAACTCGCTCTGGCATTCTACAGAGGTTCAGCTCGGGTAAAACCCCTCAGCTCGACTCAGTCACTGAACTGTGAGACTGGGAGACGCTATGGATAGAAATACTCTCTGAATAATAATCATAATCATAATAATAATAATAATAATAATAATAATAATAATAATAATAATAATAACAATACAAGATCTCAGTGTTTAATCGTGCTGCTTCATGTCATCTGATTGAGGGTGTGAATCTCACCTCCTGTCAGTGTGTGTGGAGTGTGTGGATGTTCTCCCTGTGCATTTTGGCTTTCCTCTGGTTTCCTTCCACAGTCCAATGACATGGGACATGATTGTCATTATCCAGCTGATTATGCAGCATCTACACACTACATATTGTTCCAAACAGTGATTACAGACAACGCAACATGTGCAAGCTCTGTTTACCAACAGCACATTGTGCACATCTACTCTAGCAGACCCGACAACCTTCACACATTTTCTGTAACTGACTCTAAGTGACACTTTGGAAGCCCCGCCCCCTTTCACTTTCTTTCGGTTATCTTTCAGGTGTACCATATTAACTAAAAAACCAGATGAGTAAGAGCTCGTTATGTATTCATCTTTTGGCACAAGAAATACAGTATCGTGTAAAAGTCTTGACCCTCCTTATTTCTTCACATTAAATTAAATTAAGTAGATAAAATTAAAGACATGGGAACAAATGTTAATCTGTTTAAAGATAAAGTTTAAAGACCTCATTCCCCCTCTCGTCTGTTCCAGCCATTCAGCATTGAGTGTCATCAGTATACTAATCACCGCCTGATCATCTGTCATCATCTGCACCTCTTTCTCACTGGCTCAGGACTTACGTTAGATGCTTTTTATGTTTGAATGATTCATATGTCACTTTGTGGCTTAACAAACAAAAACATACCTCTGAAACTGCTCATCAGCAACAAAAAGTTCTTCATTAAGCCTGGAGAACCTTAAGACTACATTAAACATACATACAACAACATGTCCTTCTCTTTGAAAGCAGAATAAAAGAAATGGATATATATATATATATATATATATATATATATATATATATATATATATATATATATATATATATATATATTGTGTGTGTGTGGAATTAGCCCCTTCCCTCGCCTCGTCTTACACAGTAAAACTCCTCCTCCCTCCCACACCTCGCTTTTTAAGTTTCACAACGGAAACACTGTTTTAACGGGAAAAAGGAAATCCCTCTAATGACACTCGCGTGAGCACACACTAACGGAATCACTGCTGTAAAGTAAAAAACAAAACAAAACAAATGAACCAGCACCTTACCTTTGAAAATAATCGCAACAGAGCAGTTTCTGTGTGTCTGTGTGAAGCCGGGGAGGGGGGGGTGTAAAGGCGAGAGAGAGAGTGTGTGTGTGTGTGTGTGTGTGTGTGTGTGTGTGTGTGTGTGTGTGTGTGTGTGTGTGTGTGTGTGTGTCGGTGTCACACTCGGTGTCACACTCGTAAACCAAGACATGCTCGTTTTTCAAGTCAAAATTTATTAAAAATCTTTGCTCGTCTTGCGAGGTTCCACTGTGTATATATATATATATATATATATGTTTTTTTTTTTTACAGATTTTTGTATTTAATCTTATTTAAGGCATTAATTTCTCAACAGAAGCACAATTACCTGCTGAAGGTATAAAGTAATTGTAAATGTTTGTCAGTAAGTCAGTACGTGTAAACTGTACAAAAACATCATATTAGCAAACATAAATATATTGAATTTAGGCAAATCTATTTTTATTATATTTTTTTAATATGAGAAACAAACCAAATAAAAGATCATTAAGCATATTAATATATGTATTTTATATGTCTTTAAGAAATTAAATTCTTGTTCTCTCGGGGGATCTTTAGTTTTAAGCATTTAGTTATTGAAAGGAACAAAAAGGTCCCCCAAGAGAACAAGCATTTAATTTCTTAAAGACCAAATATTTCTCTAGAATTAGTTTTTAATAATCTTTTATTTGGTTTGTTGTAATCTAATATTAAGAAATTGACAACAAATTTATCTATATTATCAAAGTAGTTGAATGTATCGTCTATTTCTTAAAGTTTGGTCTTTGTTAATCTTAATCATTAGTTTATTAAACCTTCTTGTGCACAGATTTCAGATTTTTTTTTTATTCTATTGGTAGATAATTCTGATTCTTACTAGAAATTAATGCTTAAAATTATTAAACTCATCTGCCACCAGAACAAGAAAATGCAATGCTTAAAAACAGTAAAATCTCTATTAAGATAAAATTTGTAATCCTATATTAAGTCATTGCAAATAAATGTTATTAAATTAAAGATACCATCATTTATGTCAGTTCCTAGCCATGTTCAATACTTTTTATTCTAAATAAAATGATAGACAATAAGAGAATTTTAACTAGCCTCCTCTGCTTTAGTAGGTGCGTTTCACCCTGAATACAGAGCAGCATTTATCCTTTTCCATAATTTAACTTTAAGGACTGTGTATTGTTAAAATGTGCACAAAATTCACCAGGTGAAAGAAGGAAATGATGCCGTAAAGCACAGAATACAGCCAGACTTTATAATAAACCAAACTGAATCAAATGTGACGTTGATGTATTACGACAGCGTCAGAAATGTAATAAAGTTTATACTGTATGATGGAGGTTAGGAAGAAAAGAGGAACTGCTGATTTTCCATCTGAATGCGAACGAAGGCTTTGTTGATGTTTTTTTTCTCCTCTCGAAACGAGGCCTTGTATGGACATTCAGTCATCTTCACTTTAAATCAGATTAGCTATAAAACTGGAGGAGAAGGTCACTGAGAGAGGGAGGATGTAAGAGAGAGAGAGAGAGCGAGCCGGAGGGGTGAAGAGAGCAGATCGAGCATGTGGAAGGTTTTATTATAGACTGATGGTTAAGAAGCAGGAGGAGGCGTCTGAGAGGAAAATGCCTGAAATGCTTTAGATGTCAAACGACACAGTCAGAGTTGTTTGACATGAAAGTGGGAATGAGTGTGGTGATGTGGACACACATGACCTGGACATGTCATTCTTTATGACTTATTGCTTCTCTTACTAAAGGTATGGGGAATTTATCCTCACCATATCTTTCCCTCTTTAAACATTCTAATCGAGTCTAATATTCTGTTCATTCTTCCGTAAGCTTTCATTTCAAAACAGAAAGACCTCTAGCAAATCAGAACACTTTGTTCTTGGTGTATTAATAAACCTCGTCATGATTCCACTGCTCGTTCACATCTAATCACCTCTCTGATCCTCTTACTTTCACCTGAATAATTAACAGTAAAAATCACCAAGCCATATTTGTGTCTCATTGTTTCATTAAAATTTTTACATAGATTTGGAAATAGAAATATTTTCGGCAGTGTTTATATCTAGACAACACCATCACCATGGCTGGGAATCTGAGACAACAAAACTGCGCATGGTCTCTAAAACAAAGCCTTTAATCACTAATCAATGAATGTTGTTTCATGAGCTTGTGCATGTGGAGGACAGCAGTTTCCTCCGAGTGTAAGGTAGCATGAGCAGCAGATGTCTCTGTGGAAATATGTGCATGGAGAGGGTGATCTGTTGGGTGGGAAATGACTGAGTGCCCAAAAAGGAAAAGAAAAGACATGTTTAACCCAAAAGCATAGGAATACAGTAGCTGGCTGTGGTTTCTAAGCCTTTGTTGATTCATGTACACAAGTGGCATGGTAGTATAGTAGTCATCACCTCCAAGGTTAAGTGTGTAGAGTTTGCATGTTCTCCCCGTGCTTAGAAGGTTTCCTCCAGGTACTCAGGTTTCCCCAAAGACAAGCAGATTGTGCCTATTGGCATTCCCAAACTGGTAATGTGTGAATCCACTGGAATCAGAGGTGAAAGGAAACAAGTATGTTTGCTTTGTTACTGTAATTACATACAGTTCATATTTTTATCTATCTGTACTTTCCTTGAGTAGTTTTATTACAGGATACTTTTTTATAATTTTATTGCACTACATTCTAAGCAAACATTTATACTTTTTACGTCGCTGCATTTCTGCATGTGGTTGCATTACATAACCAGAGTGTATAGTATTTGAAGCGGGAATTTCGCACCTGCTGAAAAATTATAATATACGTAGTTGCATTTCCATTGTAATGTTTAATTAGATCCATCAATAAAGTATTTATCCATCTATCTATCTGGCTGATGTTATAGTTGTTTGATTTAAGAAGCAGAGTTGTTTCACAGTTGGGAAGCAGAGGAGGTTTTTACTGCGAAGTACTTTTAATAAATTTGAAGGTATATACTTTTGCACTTTAACACAAGTACACATGTAAATTGAGGATTTCTACTTTTGCTTAAGTTATAGTTTACCTGGGAGCTCTCTACTTTCACTCAAATACAGGGTTTGTGTACTTTTGCCCACCTGGGATAGTTTTATTATGCATTAGTAGTGTAATCACACAGGCTCCATTATGCCACCACATGCAGGTGGATCCTTAATCCTTATTATTTGAAGTCCACTGCACTGTAGGTAGCTGATAACTGATGTATCTTCAGCAATGCATCCTTCGTTGTCTTTTTGTCCCCATGAAATTGTGGTATTTTTCTAGGATCAAGCTAAAGACCGACCCTGGTGGGACTCGAACCCACAATCCCCAGCTCCGGAGGCTGATGCCTTATCCATTAGGCCACAGGGCCCTGCTTGTGTTGCCTAACATGTCCCCCAGTGTACTGTTCACACCTTAACCTGTGGTTCTGCAATGATACAGGAATGCTTTAGATGTCTGTGCAGTCAGTCTGTCACTGGAAAATAAGTTTGCTCAGCTTCTCTGTTCATGTCTTTATCACAATCCCCACCTTCAGAGGCTCACGAATTTACTTTCCTGACTGATCAGTGCTAGACTTTTCTGCACCAACTCAGGCTTTTTTGGATCAGACGTAAGAAAAGAGAGCCTGATGATCTTTCTCCTATCATTCAGACCTACAGTAAGTGTAGGTGCATCACTACACCATCACTGCCACCATAGCTGGGAATCCGAGACAACAAAACTGCACATGGTCTATAAAGCAAAGCTTTTAATCACTAATCAGTGAATGTTGCTTCACGAGCTTGTGCATGTGGAAGACAGCAGTTAGCACTTTCCTCTGAATGTGATGTAGCATGAGCAGCAGATTCCTCTGTGGAAATATGTGCAAGTCTTAATGTCATGGAGAGGGTGATCTGTTGGGTGAGAAATGACCAAGTGCCCAAAAAGAAAATGCAGGGCGTTTTTTTTTATTAATGTACCCAAGTGGCATGATAGTGTAGTGGTCATCACCTCCAGGGTTAAGAGTTCAAGTCCTGCCACAGGTCTGTGCGTAGAGTTTGCATGTTCTCCCCGTACTTGGTGGGTTTTCAGATACCCAGGCTTCCCCCCCGACAGTCCAAAGACATGCAAATTAGCCCCATTGGCATTCCCAAACTGGTAGTGTGTGAATCCACTGGAATCACTGGTCAAAGGAAACAAATACGATGATTTGTCAATGTAATTAAGTACATATTTTATGTATCTGTACTTTCCTTGAGTAGTTTTATTACAGGATACATTTTATAATTTTATTCCACTACATCCTACAGCAAATATCTGTACTTTTACTTCACTACATTTCAGCCTAGGGTTGTATTACCTAACATGTATATTGTGTATAGTATTTGAAGTGGAAATTTCACACCAGCTGAAAATTATGCCAAATTGCATTTACATGTTTAATAATGTTGTAGTTGTTTGAATTGAGAAGTGGAGATAGGGAGATGTTTTACTGTTAAGTAAACATTTGATACCTAAGTAAATTTTAAGGTGAATGCTTTTGTACTTTGAGCACCTATACTTTTACTTGAGTTATAGTTTACCTGGGAGCTCTCTACTTTTACTCAAGTACAGGGTTTGTGTACTTTGTCAATCTAGGATAGTTTTTATTATGCATTATTAATGTAATCACTCAAGCCGATGGCTGTTTCATTAACCATCACATGTAGGTGATGTGATAATAGGTGCAAATTAAGCAGCTCCTTAATCCTTATTATTTAAAGTGATTTGCAGGCAGCTGATGTATCTTTTAATATCTTCTTGTCCCATGCAATGGTGGTATTTGTAGGTTTGAATTAAAGTACTAACCCTGGTGGGACTCGAACCCACAATCCCCAGCTCCGGAGGCTGATGCCTTATCCATTAGGCCACAGGGACCAAGTGCCCAAAAGTGAAGGAACCCTCCAGGGTTGGAGGTTCAGGTACTCAGGTTTTCTCCCCCACAATCCAAAGACATGAAGATTAGGCTCACTGACGTTTCCAAACTGGTAGTGTGTGAGTCGCCTAGGATCAGGGGAGGAAGATAACTAAATATGTTTTCTTTGTCACTGAATATAACTACATATTTCATGAACCTGTACTTTACTTGAGCAGTTTTGTTAGAGGATTGGTGGCTCAGTGGTAGATCTCTTGCTGCATTTGTGGAATTTCAGGGTTCGATTCCTTAACCTGTGGTTCTGCAGTGACACAACAAAGCTTTAGATGCCTATGCAGTGAGTCTGTCACTGGAAAATGAGTTTGCTGAGCTTCCATGTTCACGTCTTTATCCGTATAAAGCCCTGGTGAGACCCAAACACACAATCTCCAGCTTCAGAGGCTCACAAATTTACTTTCCTGACTGATCAGTGCTAGACTCTTCTGCACCAACTCAGGCTTTTCGGATCAGACAGAAGAAAAGAGAGCCTGATGTTTCATAGCTTCCCTGTTTGCCTCTCTATCCACACGAAGCCCTGGTGAGACTCAAACACACAATCCCCTGTTTCAGAGGCTCACGAGTTTACTTTCCTGACTGATCAGTGGTATGAGCTTTTTGGATCAAACTGAAGAAATCTCAAGAGCTTGATAATATTTGTATTAAGATATGAGCCCACAATGAGTGATTCATGGCTGAGACTTTATCAATAAGCAGCAAGTCATTGGTGTGTAGGTGTTATCTGATGTAAAGCTGGACCACATTCTAAGCATATGCTCTGTGGTATCCCATATGCTTCACCATGACATTATTGCAATTTCTTTAACTGTAATGTTGAAGTTGACTTGTTACTCTGCTACAAATGCATGACCCAGGTGGGACTCGAACCCACAATCTCCAGCTCCGGAGGCTGATGCCTTATCCATTAGGCCACTGAGCCCTGGTTAACTAGTTGCTATTCCGTGTTGGGTCAGACTTCCAAGACCAGACTAAAACGCTCTTTCAGTCCTCTAGTACCTGTCAAAGGGTTGGACACAGGTTTGAATTTATTTCTACATTTTAGATTTTTTGTGAAATAACACAAATGGTGTTAGGTATATAAGTAACAACAACAACAATAGTCAGTTGTTATTTGAAGACATGAAGGTCAGCTGTCCTGGATCAGTTCTTGCAAGAACAGTATTGTGTCGAGTGAGTTTGTAAAACCCATCAATCCCCATGATGAAACTGTCTCTCATGAAGACCTTCCCAGGAAAGCAAGACCAGCTTAGCCAACTTAGCGCTGCTGCAGTGGAGAAGTTCATTTAGAGTCACCAGCCTCAGAAATCACCAATTAACAACCAGCACCTCAGATTAAAGCCGTTACAGAGATTATTGTGTATTTTGGACACCTTCAGCATTGCTTTACAATGTAGATGATTTGAGATTGTCCAATCTTCTGTTCTTGATGATTCCCATCCCACATCTTTCTCCCCATGATCCCCATTTTTTTTAACACATTTGACACCTTGACAATCTTGTCGTTCATGTAAAATGATTTCATAATGTCCTTTATTTGACTTTTTTAATTACAATGCGGCTCCATTTTGTTTGCACTATTGGAAGACTGGAAGTAGCTGCATCACACTTACCATTTGAAGGAATGTTACACTTCTGAAGATGGTTATTGTCTCTCATTTAAAAAAAGGAAAGACGTTTCAGTCATTAACTCCACCTGACAGTATTCTTTTTACCGCGGATTCCACAAGCTGAATGGGACTTGATTGCAGACGTTTGCCCTGGAGTAAACACATCAGAGTCTTGTTATCTCATTTGACCCTGTTTCCTCTGAACCAATGCAAATATACAAATATTTAACCCAGAGTAGTTAGCATAACACTGACAAACATTTACAGCTCACATATGTCGAGTGTGAGTGCAACTAGTTTGATGTAGTGTCTTGTATCATCTAGAATACTTAGTATGGGAGAATCCTTGGGTTTTATGATTGCTGTAAATTCCCCAGAGTAAGTGATGCTATTTAAAGCAAAACGCTACAACAAAAGCTCCTGGTTTTATGTCCCAGTTTCACCTGAATAAATAGCAGTAAAAATCACCAAGGCATATTTGTGTCTCATTGTTTCATAAAAATTTTTTCATAGATTTGCAAATAGAAATATTTTCGGCAGTGTTTATATCTAGACAACACCATCACCATGGCTGGGAATCTGAGACAACAAAACTGCACATGGTCTCTAAAACAAAGCCTTTAATCACTAATCAATGAATGTTGTTTCATGAGCTTGTGCATGTGGAGGACAGCAGTTTCCTCCGAGTGTAAGGTAGCATGAGCAGCAGATGTCTCTGTGGAAATATGTGCATGGAGAGGGTGATCTGTTGGGTGGGAAATGACTGAGTGCCCAAAAAGGAAAAGAAAAGACATGTTTAACCCAAAACATAGGAATACAGTAGCTGGCTGTGGTTTCTAAGCCTTTGTTGATTCATGTACACAAGTGGCATGGTAGTATAGTAGTCATCACCTCCAAGGTTAAGGGTTCAAGTGTGTAGAGTTTGCATGTTCTCCCCGTGCTTAGAAGGTTTCCTCCAGGTACTCAGGTTTCCCCAAAGACAAGCAGATTGTGCCTATTGGCATTCCCAAACTGGTAATGTGTGAATCCACTGGAATCAGAGGTGAAAGGAAACAAGTATGTTTGCTTTGTTACTGTAATTACGTACAGTTCATATTTTTATCTATCTGTACTTTCCTTGAGTAGTTTTATTACAGGATACTTTTTTATAATTTTATTGCACTACATTCTAAGCAAACATTTATACTTTTTACGTCGCTGCATTTCTGCATGTGGTTGCATTACATAACCAGAGTGTATAGTATTTGAAGCGGGAATTTCGCACCTGCTGAAAAATTATAATTATAATATACGTAATTGCATTTCCATTGTAATGTTTAATTAGATCCATCAATAAAGTATCTATCCATCTATCTATCTGGCTGATGTTATAGTTGTTTGATTTAAGAAGCAGAGTTGTTTCACAGTTGGGAAGCAGAGGAGGTTTTTACTGCGAAGTACTTTTAATAAATTTGAAGGTATATACTTTTGCACTTTAACACAAGTACACATGTAAATTGAGGATTTCTACTTTTGCTTAAGTTATAGTTTACCTGGGAGCTCTCTACTTTCACTCAAATACAGGGTTTGTGTACTTTTGCCCACCTGGGATTGCTTTATTATGCATTAGTAGTGTAATCACACAGGCTCCATTACGCCACCACATGCAGGTGGATCCTTAATCCTTATTATTTGAAGTGCACTGCACTGTAGGTAGCTGATAACTGATGCATCTTCAGCAATGCATCTTTTGTTGTCTTTTTGTCCCCATGAAATTGTGGTATTTTTCTAGGATCAAGCTAAAAGACCGACCCTGGTGGGACTCGAACCCACAATCCCCAGCTCCGGAGGCTGATGCCTTATCCATTAGGCCACAGGGCCCTGCTTGTGTTGCCTAACATGTCCCCCAGTGTACTGTTCACACCTTGTTGATTGCTTTAGATGTCTGTGCAGTCAGTCTGTCACTGGAAAATAAGTTTGCTCAGCTTCTCTGTTCATGTCTTTATCACAATCCCCACCTTCAGAGGCTCACGAATTTACTTTCCTGACTGATCAGTGCTAGACTTTTCTGCACCAACTCAGGCTTTTCGGATCAGACGTAAGAAAAGAGAGCCTGATGATCTTTCTCCTATCATTCAGACATTGAACCTACAGTAAGTGTAGGTGCATCACTACACCATCACTGCCACCATAGCTGGGAATCCGAGACAACAAAACTGCACATGGTCTATAAAGCAAAGCTTTTAATCACTAATCAGTGAATGTTGCTTCATGAGCTTGTGCATGTGGAAGACAGCAGTTAGCACTTTCCTCTGAATGTGATGTAGCATGAGCAGCAGATTCCTCTGTGGAAATATGTGCAAGTCTTAATGTCATGGAGAGGGTGATCTGTTGGGTGAGAAATGACCAAGTGCCCAAAAAGAAAATGCATGCGTTTTTTTTATTAATGTACCCAAGTGGCATGATAGTGTAGTGGTCATCACCTCCAGGGTTAAGAGTTCAAGTCCTGCCACAGGTCTGTGCGTAGAGTTTGCATGTTCTCCCTGTACTTGGTGGGTTTTCAGATACCCAGGCTTCCCCCCCACAGTCCAAAGACATGCAAATTAGCCCCATTGGCATTCCCAAACTGGTAGTGTGTCAATCCACTGAAATCAGAGGTCAAAGGAAACAAATACGATGATTTGTTAATGTAATTAAGTACATATTTTATTTATCTGTACTTTCCTTTAGTAGTTTTATTACAGGATACATTTTATAATTTTATTCCACTACATCCTACAGCAAATATATGTACTTTTACTTCACTACATTTCAGCCTAGGGTTGCATTGCATAACCAGAGTGTATAGTATTTGAAGTGGAAACTTCACACCAGCTGAAAATTATGCCTAATTGCATTTCCATGTTTAATAATGTTATAGTTGATTGAATTGAGAAGTGGAGATAGTGATATTTTTTACTGTGAAGTAAACATCTGATACGTAAGTAAATTTGAAGGTGAAAAATTTTGTACTTTAACACAAGTACACATGTAAATTGAGCACCTATACTTTTACTTGAGTTATAGTTTACCTGGGAGCTCTCTACTTTTACTCAAGTACAGGGTTTGTGTACTTTGTCAATCTAGGATAGTTTTTGTTATGTATTATTAGTGTAATCACACAAGCTGATGGCTGTTTCATTACGATGTGATGATAGGTGCAAATTAAGCAGCTCCTTAATCCTTATCATTTAAAGTGCACTGCAGGCAGCTGATGTATCTTTAATATCTTCTTGTCCCATGCAATGGTGGTATTTGTAGGTTCGAATTAAAGGACTGACCCTGGTGTGACTCGAACCCACAATCCCCAGCTCCGGAGGCTGATGCCTTATCCATTAGGCCACAGGGCCCTGCTTGTGTTATGTAGCATGTCCCCCAGTTTCTGTGGCGCTCTCGCAAGCCTTAATGTCATGGGGTCAGTGATCTGTTGAGTGAGAAATTACCAAGTAGCACCTCCAGGGTTGGAGGTTCAGGTTTTCTCCCCCACAATCCAAAGACATGAAGTTTAGGCTCACTGACGTTTCCAAACTGGTAGTGTGTGAGTCGCCTAGGATCAGGGGAGGAAGATAACTAAATATGTTTTCTTTGTCACTTAATATAACTACATATTTCATGAACCTGTACTTTACTTGAGCAGTTTTGTTAGAGGATTGGTGGCTCAGTGGTAGATCTCTTGCTGCACTTGTGGAATTTCAGGGTTCGATTCCTTAACCTGTGGTTCTGCAATCACACAACAAAGCTTTAGATGCCTATGCAGTGAGTCTCTCACTGGAATATGAGTTTGCTGAGCTTCCATGTTCACGCCTTTATCCGTATAAAGCCCTGGTGAGACCCAAACACACAATCTCCAGCTTCTGAGGCTCACAAATTTACTTTCCTGACTGATCAGTGCTAGGCTCTTCTGGATTTTTCTGGGCTTTTCGGATCAGACAGAAGAAAAGAGAGCCTGATGTTTCATAGCTTCCCTGTTTGCCTCTCTATCCACACGAAGCCCTGGTGAGACTCAAACACACAATCCCCTGTTTCAGAGGCTCACAAGTTTACTTTTCTGACTGATCAGTGGTATGAGCTTTTTGGATCAAACTGAAGAAATCTCAAGAGCTTGAAAATATTTGTATTAAAATAGGAGCCCACAATGAGTGATTCATGGCTGAGACTTTATCAATACGATGAAAGGCGCTTAAGCAGCAAGTCATTGGTGTGTAGGTGTTATCTGATGTATAGCTTGACCACATTCTAAGCATATGCTCTGTGGTATCTCATATGCTTCACCATGACATTATTGCAATTTCTTTAACTATAATGTTGAAGTTGACTTGTTACTCTGCTACAAATGCATGACCCAGGTGGGACTCGAACCCACAATCTCCAGCTCCGGAGGCTGATGCCTTATCCATTAGGCCACTGAGCCCTGGTTAACTGGTTGCTATTCCGTGTTGGGTCAGACTTCCAAGACCAGACTAAAACGCTCTTTCAGTCCTCTAGTACCTGTCAAAGGTTTGGACACAGGTTTGAATTTATTTCTACATTTTATATTTTTTGTGAAATAACACAAATGGTGTTAGGTATATAAGTAACAACAACAACAATAGTCAGTTGTTATTTGAAGACATGAAGGTCAGCTGTTCTCAATCAGTTCTTGCAAGAACAGTATTGTGTCGAGTGAGTTTGTAAAACCCATCAATCCCCATGATGAAACTGTCTCTCATGAAGACCTTCCCAGGAAAGCAAGACCAGCTTAGCCAACTTAGTGCTGCTGCAGTGGAGAAGTTCATTTAGAGTCACCAGCCTCAGAAATCACCAATTAACAACCAGCACCTCAGATTAAAGCCGTTACAGAGATTATTGTGTATTTTGGACACCTTCAGCATTGCTTTACAATGTAGATGATTTGAGATTGTCCAATCTTCTGTTCTTGATGATTCCCATCCCACATCTTTCTCCCCATGATCCCCGTTTTTTTTTTTTAACACACCTGACACCTTGACAATCTTGTCGTTCATGTAAAATGATTTCATAATGTCCTTTATTTGACTTTTTTAATTACAATGTGGCTCCATTTTGTGTTTGCACTATTGGAAGACTGGAAGTAGCTGCATCACACTTACCATTTGAAGGAATGTTACACTTCTGAAGATGGTTATTGTCTCTCATTTAAAAAAAGGAAAGACGTTTCAGTCATTAACCCCACCTGACAGTATTCTTTTTACCGCGGATTCCACAAGCCGAACGCGACTTGATTGCAGACGTTTGCCCTGGAGTAAACACATCAGAGTCTTGTTATCTCATTTGACCCTGTTTCCTCTGAACCAATGCAAATATACAAACATTTAACCCAGAGTAGTTAGCATAACACTGACAAACATTTACAGCTCACATATGTCGAGTGTGAGTGCAACTAGTTTGATGTAGTGTCTTGTATCATCTAGAATACTTAGTATGGGAGAATCCTTGGGTTTTATGATTACTGTAAATTCCCCAGAGTAAGTGATGCTATTTAAAGCAAAACGCTACAACAAAAGCTCCTGGTTTTATGTCCCAGTTTAAAGCTGCTGTAAATTACTGCTGCTGAGTGTTAAGCAGGAAAATACCTGAAGATTTCACACAATGGGAATCTGTCTGCTAGGGCAAGAAGAGACCCCTTGAGACACTCTTATTGCCAGGTCCCACATCATTGTCTCCCCATGAAAATATTAAGAGATACTCGCTTCTCTCTCCATCCGGCTTTAAACATTGTTTTCCGGATAAAACACTTGTCTAAAACATTACCTTGGAGATTGTCGAGCCATTCTGTGCTTCCTCTAGAGCGTCTAGGTGAAAGATCTCATTAGCCGAGAGATCTTTCTGCTGATCTGGAGGTCAGGAGATCACAGGTTCCCTTGAATGAGCCTCCATAGACAGTGGAGGTAAAGCCTGGCTTCTTTCTCCCTCACACACCCAGCACACACAGAGACACCGGCACTAATTAGGTTCCAGTTATTGTGGGTCTACGCAAAGAAGGTGGTATACAACCCCTCACACACTGGAGGACTTGAAAGCACAGATTCAGGAGGATCTCAGCAATGTCCCAAACGGCTTCCTTCAGAAGACAGTGAATTCCATCCCGGCCGTTTGAAGAAGCTGGTTGACGTCCCGTTGAAAAAGTAAAAAAAAACTTTGCTTTCAATTTCCTATGTAATAAGTACATGTACAATTTGTTTCAGTCAATTTTTATTAGAAATATGGACTTTATTACAAATTTTTAATGCCTAATTACCTTCCCCCCACCCTGTACATCGGTAAATCTTGTCTCAATTTGAGCTGACGTCAGTGTTGTAAAGATGAGCCAGCAAAGCTTTTCACTGTGTTTAACAGTTCCATCCAGACAAATACGCCTTTCTCTCTCTCTCTCGCTCTCTCACTCAGAACAGTCAACATGAGATTAAGAATCGTTTTTCAGGTCACCATGGAAACCAGTTGGACAGGGACGTTTCGACTCTGACGTGCCATCTAGTGCATAGCACTTTTAATTACAAGTTACAGATGTACAGAAAGGGAAGTGGATGAGGATGTGTGTGTAACAGCGTCTTGCATTTAGCCGCACCTTTGTAGAGATTTGAATCTAAACACTATTTATTTCTTCCGCTCCTTCCTCTGGAGGTATCGAGAGATGAACTTTTCCCTCGTGTTTATTTCTCAAAATATTTCTGCAGATGTTCTCGTCTCCCTGTGCGTTCTGGCCCACTGGGATACTAAAATAACATTCAGACCTGAAGCTCAAAATGTTCAAAATGTATCGCTCAACTGAGTCGTAATAAATAAATAAAATTAAAAAAAACGAATAATGCGGCACAATAAGGCGGCATGGTGGCTTAGTGGTTAGCACGATATCCTTGCACCTCCAGGGTCCGGGTTCGATTCCCGCTGCTGTGTGCATGGAGTTTGCATGCTCTTCCTGTGCGTCAAGTCAAGTAGGCTTTTATTGTCATTCCAACCATATACAGTTAGTACACAGTGAAACGAAACAACGTTCCTCCAGGACCAGGGTGCTACATACATGCAACGACATAAATTTACAACACAAATTTTTACATTTTTAAGTTAATCTAAAAGAACTATCAAATTGCTTGGTGGCAATTTGGTGCCAATTTGGTGGCAATTTGGTGGCTTGGTGGGTTTCCTCTGGATTCCTTCCAAAGTCATGCAGAAAAAAGTTTTCAAATTGTGTTTATGTGTGTGCCCTGCAATGGATTGCACTGGAATTTTTGATTAATTAATTAATTAATTCATTCATTCATTTATTTGTTTATTGTTGCATTAACTTAAATTAAAAGTGGAGTTGATGAGAGAACGAGTGTTTATAGCTGAGATTATGATTACATCTTGCCTTTCAGACACTTTGCAACATGAATGCACCAGCATGTTATCTTTTATTTTACCTGAGCATGGTTTTATAGGTTTTTCTAGAATTCTCTGTGAACTCTCCAGATGTTGTCTGGGGCTGCCTCCATGCTGATGCTGTTTGTTTATTGCTGCATAAAGCAGTTTTCTCAGACGGTTCTTTATGTTTTCGGCCTTTCCGCTGTTTCAGTGAGTGCTGATTTTGCTGAAATGATCCGTCGCATAATGAGATTTTAGCACTTAGTTTAATTATTATGCATTAGAATGTTCGCTTGTATACTTGAGATTGTAGTGTATATACAGGAGGCGTTCAAGCCGGACCAGGACGTTTAATTGTGCAGAATAACAGAACACAGTTATGAGAGTATGAAGTCCCTTTATTTCTCTATATAATACACTAATGATTTTTAATGATCAGGCGTTCCACTCGCTGAACGTTCGGATGTTTTACTTTGGCTAAGAGTCTCATCACTGTATTGCACTTAAAGTCTTCTGTAAATGTCATTCACCAGTTTTACACATTCACCATTTAATCACATAAAAGTCCTTGTTTGACTTGAACACACACTGTATTTACCCACATGCCTAACAAGTAAATGAATGAAATTGAATTCATTAAGCTCCAGGCCATGAATTCACTAAGCTAAGCTTTAACCATGAAAGTATTGTTCCATTATGATCTGAAGTCATTATGCTTGACGTTCAGCTGCTTCATAACATCATCCAAACTAGCTATATTACATTTATGGTTCTGTGAGACATATGGTGCATGGCTTATCAAGGCTGGTCATTTTATTTTAGACTATACCTGCCCACAATGAGGTTTTTATACACCCTTTTATTGATTCCTAACCAATAACACAGTGACCCAAGTGGGACTTGAACCCACAATCCCCAGCTCCAGAGGTTGATGCCTTATCCATTAAGCCACTGGGCCACATTCGAAGGCCTACTACAGACTACTGCAGCTGCATTTTCTGCTTCTGAGAGAACTAGCACTGCTGTGGTGTTCACTGTTGCATTGTTTCAAGGTCATCAGACTTTATATTGTTTGCCTCAGTTATTTTTCTTTTTAACTGGGTCATGTTCATGTTCAGATCTAGAGCTTAGAAATACCACCTATTCCTCACTGCCCTCAATAAAAACCTAAACCAAGTGAGATCAAAGTTCAAACCAACATGTTTCCCCTTTTTACTTTGTTTGTTAATAAAGCAGATTATTGTTACCGGATCAAGTCAGGGACCAGAATCTGTTTTTTTTTCTTTCTTTCTAAAATTGTATCCACTCTTTGAAATGAATGAGCCCTGGCACAGACTCGTGACATGTTTTGACCCAGATGACATGAGGAAAGACGTATCGTTGTGCCCACAGTTAATGTCTATTAGAACTTTTTTGTTTAACATGATCGGACTGCATTGATGTGTTATCTGATGTTTATCACCGCATGTTGTTTGCTGATGTCCTCAACCTGGTCCAACAAAACCAGAAAAACAGCCAGAACTCCCAGGTGGGACGTGAACCCAAGACCACTAGTTCTTATAACAGATTTATCTGGTACCATATGCAGCTAAGATTCTCCTGAACGTATTAACTATTCTGTCATTCTTGCATACAGTTGATCTGAGTTCCACTGAAGCAGCCTCCACAAGGTTCCTCTAGTGTCTCTAGATGAAGGATCTCATTAGTCCCAGTGTTCTGGTGAATCTGTAGCTTTTTCTGCTGATCTGCAGGTCAGAAGAACACAGTTTCCCTTGAATGAGCCTCCGGAGACCGATCACCGTGGTACTGTATAGCCTGGCTTCTTTCCCCCTTACACACAGACACTGGCACTAATTAGATTCATGTTCCTGCAGGAGATGAGCACAAAGACACAGGACATGCCTGGGAAAAGAGACGGTGTAACACTGTGTGTGTGAGCTTTACGTAAGACAAGAGGAGTTAATGAACTACGGCAATGCTGAGAATCCTGGTGTAAAGCCTTGGACTGGGGCTCATTACAGTCTGTCATGCATGTTTTTAAGAGGAATGATGACGTGCGCTGGAAACGACCACACATGAACTCCATCTGAATGGATGAATTGTATTTGCCAAGCCATTTGTGGTGGGAGTGGGTTTTGTTCAAAGAACTTGAGTTCAGTGTGATAACAGAATTTCAGAAGAACAGGTTTCAAGTGGGACTTGAACCCACAATCCCCAGCTCCGGAGGCTGATGCCTTATCCATTAGGCCACTGGGCCACACTGCAGCTGTTGCATTCTGACTGATGTTTGAGGTCATTACATGTTCTAGTTGTCATGTTTTTCTTTAGACCAGATAACAGTATTTGGGCGATTTCCTGGTGTCACTGAACTTTTACTGTCTAGAATTTACCATGTAAATCTGGACCTCTTTGCTTGCAGATCCTGGCTTCTTTCTGTTAGTGTTCAATTTGCTTCTGTAAGTGCTGAAAGTGGAGCTTTTACTCACAGGGTTGTTATTGCACAGCTAATTTCGCAACCCAGAAATTCGAATGTCCCAGGATAGCTGGGGTCAGAGCCCATGCATGGTAAGCCATAATATAGCACCCCTGGAGCAGATGGGGTTAAGGACCTTGCTCAAGGGCCCCAGCAATGGCAACGTAGTGGATCTGGGGCTTGAACCAAAGACCTTCCAATCAGTAACTCATAGCCTTAACCCTCTGAGCCCTGTGATCATTATCAACAGATTATAATTTCATTTAACAAATTATTTTGCTCCACTAACACTAATATCCTTCCGCGTCTGGCAGAACTAACTTACCACAACTGGCGAAGCTGGCGACCGACAGTTAGTGACCGTCAGCCTACAAGCGGAAATTGTATCCTCAACCCTGAAGGTGTGAGGCCACACAGCTAACCTCAACGCCACCGTGCCGTTTTTTTTTTGTCATTTCTTTCCCATTTTTCTTTCTGGCCAGGGTTTAAACAAGGGAACTAAATAAAATCAAATCTGTAAGAAGAGTTCCACCCCTGTCTTGTTGCTCAACTATGCTGTTCTTTTGGAGCTCATTTCCATAGACGCTGAAACCGGTGTGTTCACAGGAGGAGTGAAACCGAGGGAGTTTGAAGTGTGAAAAACATGCACTTGAAGGGTTATTTCAGCTGGAGCATTAATACACACACTTTAAAGGGGACCTCTGGGACCTGTGTTAGAGAAATAGCCAAATGATGGTACCTTTAAAAGCACATTTCAGTGCGCAGTAAGGTCTTGTTTTCCTTCTCAGAGGGATGAGAAGAGGGAAGTAATAACCTTTGAATCCTTGCTGAATTTACTGCTTTAAACCAACACTGCTGCTTGAACATGACTGTAAACACTTAAACAGCAACCCAGGTGGGACTTGAACCCACAATCCCCAGCTCCGGAGGCTGATGCCTTATCCATTAGGCCACTGGGCCACACAGCACGTGTGACAGCACGTCTATGTGACAGTGATGGAATTACAGTATGATTTTGTTTTAGTAACAAAACACAAGAGAAGATGGAGGTATAGGGATCGTCTCTCTCTGAAAAGCCTGTACGGCTCACACTCACCTCGTATCTCACTCCGCTTCATCAGAGCTGCTGGGAAATGCAAACTGCTTTCATAATTGCTTTTAAGATGGTGTGTGTGTGTGTGTGTGTAAACATCTGTTTAGGTTTACAGCATTCTCAGCTCTTCATCCAACCTGCTGTGTGCATGTGTGTGTGTGTGTGATATTGCATTTCTGTATACCTGCACGATAGGACTATACATCTTCTTTACACACACAGCCGTATTTATGCGATCTCTCTCTCTCACACACACACACACACACACACACACACACTCCAGCCTGTATTTCTCAGAGCCTTCGATGTCGTGCTAGGGTTTTATTATCGTTCTTTCAGGTCGAGGCTGGAATTTTGATCAGGAGAGAAAGTTCGAGCTCACGTCAGGGTTTTAACACACGGATTGTTCATGTCTTTGTGTGTTCAGAGCCGAGACATAACTACAACCTTCTCTATTCTGAATCCTATCTGTTCAGTGCATTCAGTGCTCTCTCTCTCTCTCTCTCTCTCTCACACACACATACACTCACACACACACACATCATCTTCTCACACTGACATTAAAACCCTGTTCACGCTCTGTAACTATCGCTCCACTCCTCCATTCTACTCCCATCATATTGTCATGTGTCCTCTATCCGTCTATAACTCAGAGCACAGAGCTGCCATGTCCTGGAGCTATGTGTGTGTGTGTGTGTGTGTGTGTGTGTCACGAGCAAGAAGGAGAACATTAATCTTGCATTTTAATCTTTCCTCTCGTGTACACTAGCAGCAATTATCCTCAGACAAACTGAATTTACCATTTCATCTCTCGTGTGTGTGTGTGTGTGTGTGTGTGTGTGTGTGTGTGTATACACTTCACACATGTAGAGCTTTGTTTTGTTCCATACTGACACATTCTACAGCACGGTTTGTTTTCCTTTTATTTATTATTTATTGTGATAATTAACACTCAGTGAGGAAGTGTTGATTCATTTCCTGTAACAGCAGCGCTGACAGTAGTGCAGTAGTGAAAACCATTGGTTGCTATAGCAACAGCTCATTCACACGGAGTGTTTGAGGAGAAATGTGCTTATGACAGTTATAGAAAATATATCAAAACACTCACTAGCATTAAACCACTGTGGACTAGCATCACTAACTAACTAAATATAGTAAACAGCTAAACTAGCACGAGTAACAAGCATTAGCACGAACAAGCATTGAATTAGCATAACATTAACAGATTAACAGCTAACTAGTATTTTCCAGTAGTAACCAGCCATGAAGTAGCATTAAACAGATTAAATAACCAGCATTACATTAATAGCTAGTTACTGAGGAGCTGGTATTAAACAGGCAGATTAAGTAACTAGAGTTAGCAAACAGCTTTGAACTAGCATTAAACCATTAACAGCTGAACAGCCATGAGCTAGCATTAAACATTGTCCCACTATCGCCGTAGTAACCAGCCCTGAACTAGCATTAAACATATTAACAGCTAACTAGCATTACAGTAAAGAGCTTGTTACTACTTAACTAGTGTTAAGAAGAAAAATCGACCAATTAGCATCACAGTAAACATCTATAAACTAGAATCATTTTAGTAACCAGTTCCAGCCTAGTATTTAGCACAGTAAGCGCTAACTAGAATTATAGTAAATAATTACGAACTAGCATGAAACATTTTGAGCCACTGTAATTATGCTAAGAAACCTAGCATTAAGTAGCATTAAACAGATTGGCAGCTAACTAGCATTAAATTAAAGAGCTAATAATTATGGACGTAGCATTAGGAACACAAATCCACTAACTAATGTCACAGTAAACAAGAACCGAGCACATTAAGCACCAACAAGTATTATAGTAAGCAACCATGAACTAGCATTAAATACATTAACAGCTAACTAGCATTATATTAAAGTGCTATTAACCAGCTTTAGACAGATTAACAGATAACTAGCATTATAGTTACCATCTATGGACTAGCATCAAATAGCTTACCAGCATCACATTAAATAACTAGTTTTATAGAACTAGCATTAATCATAAATAGCACTATAACACTAAATAGAGCTAGCAAACTAGCCATGAGCTCGGATTAAACAGATAACAGCTAAATAGCGTTATAGTAACTAAACATGAATTAGCACTGAATTGATTAACAGCTGACCAGCATCACATTAAAGAGCTAGCCATTGTAAAACTACTATTAAGCAGACAGATTAACTAACTGGAGCTGGCAAACAGCTTTGAACTAGCATTAAACGGTTAACAGCTAAACAGTTAGCGATAAACTTTAACCCGTGCTGAACTAGCACAACTAGGCTGTTAGCATGTCGCTAAAGTGGTGTTCGTATGAAATAAAACTAAAAGCCATTAAATGAGGACAAACTGTTTATTGTGATGTCGTTACCCCGAGAGCGCTGATGAGCTGCAAGGCAACAGCATGTAAAATCAGCCATGTTATCGATCACTGCTGGTGTGTGTGTGTGTGTGTGTGTGTGTGTGTGTGTGTTTTCATAAAGAGGAATATGTGCATAGTGCCTCAGGGTTTTTAGCAGACACACTCTCATACACACGACTGGGTGACAGATTAGTGTTTAATGGATTCCTCTCGTGTCTGCAGGACGTAGATGAACACACTCTGTGGTGTGTGTGGAGTTACATTAGTGTATATAATACACACATGTGTAAGATGATACGTGTGTGTGTGTTCATCATAGATGTCAGTGCTGTGTACAGTAAAGCCATGCACTGTCCTGTTCAGATCCTCTGAGTAACCAACACACCAATACTGCTGTGAACAGTGTGTGTGTGTGTGTGTGTGTGCGTGTGTGTGTGTGTGTCCTGCTTGGCACTGAGCGGGTCAGCATGGGGACACAGAGCCTCGAGGGACAGCACAGTGTCATCTAGACATCAGAGCGTAGCGTCTGGCCGCCTGTCTGGGACACGGCTCAGTGTGTTTATCAGCACAGGCTGAGAGAACAATGAATAAGGAAGTATACATTTTTGGTGTCATGGCATTATGGGAAATTAATCAAAGCGATAGAAAGCAGCTGGAGTTATAGTAAACAGGCTAAGGCGTTAGAGTTATAGTAAACAGGCTATGCAGCTAGAGTAAACAGGCTAAGCCACTTGCATTATATTAAACAGGCTAAGCCTCTAGAGTTAGAGTAAACAAGGTAAGCTGTTAGAGTAAACAAGTTAAGCCAATAGCATTATGGTAAACAGGCTAAGGCGCTAGAGTGATAGTAAACAGGTTAAGTTGTTAGTGTCATATTAATATATTAGTGTTGTTAGTGTTGATAGTAAACAGGCTAAGCCACTAAAGTAAACAGGCTAAGCCACTAGAGTTATAGTAAACCTGTTAAGCCGCTAGAGTTATAGTAAACAGGCTAAGTCGTTAGGGTTATAGTAAACAGACTACGGCGCTAGAGTAAACAGGCTAAGCCGTAAGAATCTAGCGCCGTACTCACTATAACTAAGAGTTATAGTAAACAGGCTAAGCCATTAGAGTAAACAGGCTAAGCCACTAGCATTATATTTAACAGGCTAAGCCTCTAGAGATATAGTAAACAGGGTAAGTCGCTAGTGCTATTGTAAACAGGCTAAGCCGCTAAAGTAAACAGGCTAAGCCGTTAGAGTTATAGTGAGCAGGCTAAGCCACTAGAATAAACAGGCTAAGCCACTAGCATTATAGTAAACAGGCTAAGCCACTAGAGTTATAGTAAACAGGCTAAGCCACTAGCATTAAAGTAAACAGGCTAATCCACTAGAGTTATAGTAAACAGGCTAAGCCACTAGCATTAAAGTAAACAGGCTAATCCACTAGAGTTATAGTAAACAGGCTAAGCCACTAGCATTAAAGTAAACAGGCTAATCCACTAGAGTTATAGTTAAAGGCTACTAAACAGGCTTATACAATAAATAGCATTGTAGTAAACATGGCTGATGACCTGTGTGTTTGTGTGTGTGATAAGTGCCTGTGATGTTACTTTCAGGCTGTGCGTGTCTCTCACGCTTGTCTCGCCCCTTGGCCCTGTCCTGGAGTCGTGCCCAGTTACATTCTGTCACCTCTCTTCGTCCTCGACACTCACTTGTCCTTATCTCAGCTAAAGACGCAGACTTAAATATAAAAGCAGGCTAAAGCGCAGTGGCTTGTGGTTCCCCTGTAGCGTTAGTGCCTCTGCGCGAGTGTATTCATCATGACAGGGAATGTTTATTAATGAGCTCATGTTGTGTCGATGTTTTAATTTACTCACCCGTCATGCAGAGCTTATAGCTTATATGTTTCTTTATGCTGTTAAGCTGTTAGCATCTTCACTACTCATGTTTCTCAGAGCTGATACTAAGGAATTATCGGGAGTGTGTACTCAAGGTCATTGACCCCGGGTTACTGGGTTCTCCCAAGTGGACATAGTGACCGTGGGAGAGAACGCAGGAACCCAGGAGAGAGAGTGAGACACACACGGAAAAAGGACGAAAGGAGTGAAAGATTGACTGGAGGAAGAAGAAAAAGGGGGCTGGTGGGTAAATATCACTGGAGAGTATGTGTTTGTGTGTGTGTGGGGATTTAAATCTTATATGTATGTTCCTTTTGTGCATCCTGTTCAAGTGCCCATGCCCCTATAAAGCAAATCTTGTAAGTTTCTCAGGACTGTCCGTCACCTCCATGGTTTATTCTCCTCACCTTTTGGCCACGTAGTGCTAGTAAGAATTTAAAACTACTTTCATCCCTGTTAATTACACTAACTGTTGCTCGCTAACTGTCGCTCACCAGCTCTGCCAGTCCCAAGTTAGTTTCGCCAGGCACATGTGCGTGGGCGGAGCAAAATTAAATACAAATCAGAATCTGTTGATAATAAATAGTGTTTGTTGAACTGTTGTATGAAAGCAATATTGCATGTTTTGCAATATCAGGTCGTGCTGTTGTGCTAGATATTAGCACGGCTGTGCTATCTTCAGTACTCGGGCTACACAACGTCAGGCGTTATATTGCTCAATTGTTAACTCGTACTCAGTTTATTTCACTCCTCTTCCAACCACTATTTCAGCCTCTATGTAAATGAGCCACGCCCGTACTAGAGAACAGCAGAGCTGAGCAACAAGCCAGTTTCCTTATATGAGGTCACATTAGGGAGGGGAATCTAATTGGCTTGTTTAAATACACCCTTGTTTGTTTTGCATAATACGTGCCCTTTAATCAAAGGAGTTTCTAGTGGAAAAAGGACCGACTGTTTATCGCTGCTATAATGTAAGAACAGGATCTGAAAGCGTATTTCATGGACATTTCATGATGTTAAATATGATTTCTTCATCAATCGTCTACAGAAGGTTCATTTCCTCGAGTAAGCGGTAATATATTGTACCTCATAGTCCTTCTGCAGGGCGTGTTCAGCATGTGCCCTCTCTTTCTCCTGAGAACCGCTCCGTTGCCAATTACTGTGAATAAATGGCACCACCTCTGACATTCTCCTTCCTCGCTTCTTCTCCTCCACGTGTCTGATTGCCCTTGGGCCGTTTTTCAACGTGACATGACTTTCTTCACTGATGCTTTTAATCAGAGTTCTTAAAGGTGTCAGGTTTATCATGAAGAATATCAGAGGCTGGAGTTTATTAGTGATGTGACTGGTACAGACTGGTTACAGAGAGAGGAGGGGGGGGGGGTGAATGAACAGAATAGATGACCGATAAACAGAATTGAGGACAGAAAGAAATAAAAAGAGAGTGATGAAAAGATAGAGAAGGAAAGTGGGAGATATAGAGAGACTGGACTGAAGCATAAAGATGAAGGAAAACAGAGAGAGAGATGGTGAGAGGAACAGAGGAATTAGTTCAGCTTGAAGCAGTAAAGGATGAACAGATGACAGTAGAAATAGATATGTGTGTGTGTGTGTGTGTGTGTGTGCGTTCCCTCATGTGGCATTCTGTGTAAAAGTGCGTCAGCCAGTACAGAATCATGGAGAGAGCGTCAGCGCCCCCTGCTGGACCCGCACACACACACACGCACACCTATACATGTATGCTCATCCATTCGTTCACTCTTCAGCTCCCTCTGTCCATCCATATATCCATCGATCTATCCACCCTTCTCGTCCCTCTGTCCACCAATCCTTCCATTCATCTATTCTTTTATTCCTCCCTTGCATCCATCCATCCATCCATCCATCTGCCCATGCACATGTGCACAGAGATAGTTTACTGTATGTTCAGGTTTATTATGAAATGTTAAATCATTCCTCCTCATCACAACGTGTGTTTGACTTGTGTGTCACCGCTCATGCCGTGTTTCCACGGTGATTCGTCATCTCATACACACGACTTGACACAGATGCACCGAACACAGGGTGGTGATTGGCTGAAACAGGACGGCTATTTTTAGACAAGTTGCAGGTAGATGTGGATGAAAAGGGCAGGGAACAGGGGTCCGGAACAGAATCGGTGTGTGTGTGTGTGTGTGTGTGTGTGTGTGTGTGTTCTAGCAATGCATGATTTGTTTACATTATATCCCTAGACATTTTCATCTAATTTGATTCGAGTACTTTACAGCACAAGGAAATTCTTCACATGAGACAGCACCCCCTGGGGAAAAAGGGTTAATAGCCTTGCTCAACTCCCCAGCGGTGGCAGCGTGGCGGCGCTAAGGCTGGGCCCCTTTATCTTATGATGAGTAACTCAGTGGGTTGCCCGTTCCTTCACAGCATCATCCTCGTTACACTTTTTATCCAGGTTCTCACTTCTGTTATAGCAGCTATAAACCATCATTCCGTCACCAGCATCTCTTTTCTCTCTCTCTCTCTTGAAGACACCCCTATCAGAAAATGACAACTTTCTTTCTAAAACTGGAGACTCCTTACATAAACGTCTCGTTTCACCATATTACACACTTTTATTGAGCGTCTGTTGTACGACTTTCTGCGAATGCTAGCGCTACTGTATAATACTGTGATTTGCAACAGCGCTGTAGAGTAAACAACAATACCAGATGTTAAGCAGCTGGAGTTAGGATATGGAATTGACTAGCTAACATTACATTTGGCAGACACCTTTATCCAGACTTACTTTTTTGTTTTTTCCACATCTCATTATACATCTGAGAAGGTCCATGCTCAAGGGCCCAACAGTGGCAACTTGGTGGTCATGGGGTTTGAACCTGGAACTTTCCGGACCATAGGCCAATGCCTTAACCACTGAGCTACCACTGAGCTACCTCTGACCCTGCATTAACTCGGCTGACAGGCTAATCGCCGGTTCTGTCTCTCTCTCTCTCTCTGTCTCAGCTGTGATCGTTCCTGACGGTGCTCCGGAGAAGCTGGGTGTAGGTGACGAGGCTGGCAGTGAGGAGGATCTCTACGAGGAGCTCCGCAGCTCAGGACATCGCTTCGCTCACCCAGGAGGAGCAGGAGAGCAGCTGGCCATAAACGAGGTGAGGGAGTTTGTAATCAGCCGAGTAATGACTTTACTTTGTTTTTAGAGAAAATTCCACCTTCAGCATGTTATACAATCAGTGCAGAAATGTAATGACTATTCATTAATTAATTAATTAATTATTAATTAATTGATTAAGGGTCCATTCATTTTAACCACTTTTTTTTAATTGCATATATAAAGAAGAGTATTTTTGCGAGCCGGTTGACGCTAACCTTCACTCGAGTGTGCAACAATAGTCAGGGGGTCAATATTTACTGTAATTATATTACTTTTACACGTCATTGCAGTTTTTTATAAAGTGACACATTTTGACATTTTGAGTCTTCTTATCGGAGTTAAATATTCTTCAATCTGTTCAAACCTATCTATAATATAACAAACCAAATATTAGATCATTAAGATTATTTCTAGTCAAATGTTACTACAATTCTAAGTGAAAATTACTTTTTTCTTCATTCAGGAAATATATTCCTAAACCAATAGAACAAGAATTGTTTTTTTTTTTTTTGGTTAAAATTTTATTACTTGTTTAGGCCACACCCACTTTGGATTCAAATCTCAGTATAGATCCACACATGAACAGTTCTAAGCAGATGCCTATCGTGGCATTGCATTACAGCCCTAATGTAATAAAGGCTCGGCTAAGTAAAGAACAAGGAAAAGATATCTGAATTTCCTTGCAGTGTTACAAGGCATTTAATGCAGGGAGTAATTCGATGGCACCGGTGCAATCTAAACCCAGTGTGGTGCCTCAGCACGCCAGCTTCATACCCTCAGATAACAGACGGAGCAAGTGTGCCTGCTAGCTAAAAACAATCTCCAATCTCAAATGCTGAGAGGCGCGATGCAGAACTGCCAGTTGGTCTCTGTGCCAGGGGCGTCTCCTGGATCATTTTAACGCTGCATGAATTAACAGACCAGCTGGTGAAAGTATAATTAAAAGAGCTTTAAATAAAGTTCAGCATTCACCAGGTTCTCTAGCTGTGGTTTGTTGGCACCGGAAGGCGACTTGTTGATTAGTTAAAAAGGTAGAAATGTGCCTTTTAGTACTGTCTTAGATGTGGATATTGATGCATGTATGTATGTATATTAACCCATAAGAGCCCAGATCCGTTTCTCCTTTAGAGGACGTTAATATACGGGATATAACACAGAGCAAACACATTGTGAAAGAGGTCACTTGGAATTTTCCTCAGAAATTTGATGTGACTGGCACTGGAGGCGTACTGCTTAGCACTGTCTCCTCGCACCTCCAGCGTCCATGTTGGATTCCCGTGTTGGGGTCTTTGTGCATGGAGTTTGCACGTTCTCCCCGTTCTTGGTGGGTTTCCTCCGGTTTAATCCCAGACATGAAGCACTAATTGACGTTTCCAAATTGCCCGTAGTGTGTGAATGAGCATGTGAGTGAGTGTATGTGTGTGTCCTGCGATGGACTACCACCCCATCCAGGGTGTACCCTTCCTCGTGTCCTAAGTCACCAGGCTCCCTGTGACCCTGTATACAGGATAAAGTGGTATAAACGATGAGAGAGGCGGCACGGTTGTGTAGTGGTTAGCACTGTCGCCTTGGACCTCCAGGGTCCAGGTTCGATTCTCTTGCCAGGTTCGATTCCTGTCTCTGTGTGCATGGAGTATCTTGCATCTTCTCCCTGTGCTTGGTGGGTTTCCTCCCACAGTGCAAAGACATGTAGGGTAGGTTAATTGCCGTTCCCAAATCGGCCATAGTGTGTGAGTGAGCGTGTGTGTGACTGTGCCCTGTGATGGATTGGCACCCGGTCCAGGGTGTACCCTGCCTTGTGTCCCAAGTCTCCAGAGATCTCTCCAGAAGTCTCCCCCTCCGGCCCTGAATACAGGATAAAGCGGTATAGAAGATGAGTGAGTGAGAGAGTGACGCTCAGTGTCAAAATAAGAGTCGCATGCGTGATACATGATCCTCGGCACTCATAAACTAATACTTGCTCGGTTTCCGATTAAAAGTTAATTAAAAATCTTTGCTCGGTTTGCGGAACACTCGTAAAACCACGTTACTCGCAATCCAAGGTTCCACTGTATATCAATTTTATTTGACAAAGAATTGCAGCAAGAACAAGTTAAATATACAACATGAGATGTTATTAAATCATTACAATTGGTAAATATGATGAAACTTACTTTCAGTAACAAAAATACAAGCTTTTTAAAATAATCTAGTTTCATCACATGTGATAACCAGGCACACCACAACAACATATTGGAAATGATGTCATGGGTTCAGTATGGACTTTCACAGATCATCACATGACTGCACAGGATATTCAGTAGATGTAACTTTGTGACTTGATGAGATAAAGTCAAGGATAAAGCTGAATAAGGAAGTTTCCAGAACATTTGGGGTCACAGGTCACGGCGGGTTCTTAAGAGTTACAGATGATGATGATGATGATGATGGATTTGAAAATACGCCATGAGCTGTCTCATCCCCTAGACACTGGAACATAAAGTCCACAGGAGCATAAAGACCAGGAGGTTCGGGAAGTTGTGTGAGCAAATAGAAACCCGTGAAACTCTTTTTACACTTTGACATACGATGTTTGCAGCACGACAGCTCTGTCCTTTGGCTCAGGCTGGTATTTATTTATTTAGTTAGTTATTCATAGTGTGCTTAATCTTTCCCATCATCCTTAATTTGGCATCATGTGGCTTTGGGGTGTAAAGCTCTGGTTTAAGAGACACTCGTTGTAATGGTGCTCAGTAGTTTGGGGGTTCGAGGGACACCAAGCACCACTGTGTTGCTACTAATGCAACAATGCTGTTACCAGGGTTTTCCACCTTTAAAACAATAAACTTTGGCATGGTGATGTGGTGATCTGGTGTAGCAGGTAGCATTCCGCTTTGACAGCTCTAGGGATAAAGGCTTGATCTTGACTGATCTTAAATTGCACCGGTTATACAAAATTTGCTTTTTGTTCATAAACATGTTTGCATTTAAAAATTACAGACTACGAAATGTCATCAGTAGGAGTGAAACAAAAGGAATGATGGGATGCATGAGTGCATGAGTAGTATTTCAGATGAAAAGGAGTACATCATGGCACCTTTAATGTCATCACCATGTCCGTGTAAAGACCCGTCCATCACCACCCCTGACCTTTCATTAACCAACATGCTGGCTTTCTAGGTAGGAGGTTTCCAGGAATCACTCTCCAATTTGTACGTCACTAGTTATGCTGAAGCAACAGGATGATTCACATTTACATTTACATTCATGGAATTTTGCATATGCTCTCATCCAAAGCGACCAACAGAAGCGGCTTTGAGCTCTTTATCAAGGCTGCAACAGTAAAACCTCTGGTCTTCTCTCAATCTTGAATTTCTTACAAGAAAAGGAGCTCATTCTGGTTTCGTTTCCTCCTGGTTCATAAATAACGGTGTAAGTGTTATCACGCCGGTCGGGTCATGGCACCAAAATAATTCGCAAATATGATTTAGAAGACTGGGTTGAAAATTGGACCTGAAGCACGCATTTGTGCACTTTGAGTATCTACAGATCAGCTTATCCGCCAACATAAGGATATATTTTTGAAGGTCTACACCAGTCTAACCAGGAGAAAGTCCTAGCTTCTGTAGATCCAGAGATAAGTAGAGAAGGAGAGCAGGTGGATTAGCTTCTGGCTCTGCTTCTCACTTCTGACCTTGGTATATTCTGTCAAAGTCCCACCTTGAAGGAGTTCAAGAGATGTATTACAGTCGGATAAACTGTACATATGAATGAGCTTAACAAACTGGCTCTCCGGTTTCCTCCTACCTCTGAAAAACACACCAGCGTGTGTGTGTGTGTGTGTGTGTGTGTATGTGTGAGATGCCCTGAAATAGACAGACGCCCCCATGCGTTGTGTTATATAATCTGAGTCGATATTTGAAAAGCCTGGATGAGGATTTATTCCGTCCTGTAAATGTGTCTGCTGGAGTGAAGTGGAAAACACCTGAGCCTCCGAATGCAGGAGTCACGAACACCGAAGAACAAATCTGACAGATTCCATGTGGAATTTTGTCCTCAAAGGAGGACGGTGTGAGACGAAGATTGTTAAAGGACAAAAAGGGGGAGACAGAGTGACGGATTTAAAGAGAGAGAGATAGAGAGGGACGATCTGTCTAATAAGCAGTCCGCTCCATATTCTTGGCTCCCCCTTCCTCCGCCCTTCTCCACGGTTGCTAAGAGCTGCCTCAACCATTCTGGTTTCCAGGATACGGTGCAGAACCGGGGTCTCTGATTGGTTGTTCGCGGTAGAGAAAGAAGGAGAGGAAGGGGAAAAAAAGCCGTGTGAGACGAGACCGATGCTGCGAGAGTGATGGATGAGCGTTCCAGCGTAGCTCCGGGCCGAGTCACGTAGCTCTGTGATCAGCTCGTGTGTGTTTACTTACAGGAGAAATCGCGGCCATGGAGGAGAACCGGCTTCATCCTTTTGTGTGTGTGTAAGGGACAGAGAGAGAGAGAGAGAGAGAGAGAGAGAGACATTGCACACGCAGGGGAAGGCCCGAGCTTTAAAACATGAGCGGAAAAATCAATGAGCTCTTACTGGTGAGATTTGGATTCTCCTGACATCTCGGCTAGAAGACAAGAAAGCAGAAAGGAGCGAAGAGGTGAGGATCTGTGGACCGGGGGGTTTGGGTAGAGAGTGGGCGTGCGCATGGCTCGCAGCTGGGTGAGGAGCGCGAGGCCGAGGCCCGGCTTCCTCCACACGGTCCTCCGCTGCAACATGGAGCCCGAGACGCAGCGCGTGGTCGTCTTTCTCATCATGATGTTCCTCGTCATTGTCAACGTGGTGCTCGTGTTCCTGCTCGCCTTCCAGTAAGGAGCAAGGAAGATTTTTCAGAGAGACGTCAGACACCGCGGACGACGCGGCACGGGTGCTTTTCTCATGGGCTTCTGGTTTGATTGCAGCATAAACAGCCAGGTAAAGCAAAATGCTTCGTGCAGCCTGTTTCCCTTAAAGATCCTCAGCTTCATCATTTAGATATTATTATTATCCTTGTTATTATTATTTGTTCATGTCACGACTTAACACGTAAACATCTGCAGTACTGCAGAGAACACGTTATTTATCATATCACGATAATATCCAAAAGGCTGAAGGAATACTCTGAGATTTTTATACTAAGATTAACACTTGATATATACAGATATGAACAAAAACCAAATGAGTACAATAAAGATCTTTTAAATCAAGGACATGACTTGTGCTCTCGTATCTCTGTGGAAATAAATACCATCATATCAGTTGTACTCATTTTAAATAAATCACTCGTAAAAATGCGAAATATTTGATATACAATAATGAAAACCAATAATGGACCAGGATGCTACTGTAGATACAACATACTCTCGGTTAACATCATGGATTAACAACACTAACTAGCTAACACACCTAATTAGCTCAATAGCTACGACTACATATTAACACCATAAATTTACAAAACTATCTAAGAATTATACAAAAATGCAAAAAATGACAAGCAGAAGACTTATACTCTGTGATAAGCAGTTGAGATTCATTTTTTAGGAGATGATGGATGAAAAAAAAAACAGTAAACATCACTTGTTGAAGTAGCATAAAAGATCTGGTGCCAATAACAGCTGATAAATATTTCCAATTGCAGGTAACTGAGAAATTAACTTGGCTTTGATCTTTCTTATTAGAACACTGTGATGAAATACGGTTTAATACTGTTAAGATGGAGAACACTTTATTCACTAAATATCATGTGAAAAAAACGGTACAAGGGATTTCCTTCAGTCCTGCCGCCGCTGCTTTTATTTGATCATTTATTTATTATTTATTCATTCAACCGCTTTGCTATTCATCTGTGTTTAATCATTCAATCAACATGTTTAATTATTGATCGTTCAGTCTAAGTGAGACACCAAGAATCCAAGGTGGGTCGTTTAAAAGACTTAGATGTAAAACATGTACGGCGTAGCTTTTCGCTAGTCTCGGTTTGGCTGATGTTAGCGATAACTTGGGATAAGAGTAAAAGAATGCTGATCAAGAGCATCTGGACCATAATTAATAATTAAAAATAAATAAATAAATAAATAAAATCTACTAGGCTATGTCTAATTATCTTTGAGTTTAAAAAAGTTCACACTGGAAATGCCGAGCATGCTATAGCCTAAATAATGCTAATAATGTAAAGGTTATTGAACTCTTCAGTTCAATTCCAGTAATGCAGCTCAGCCACTGCAGTGCATCGACTACCATAAGCATGCCTTCTTTCAAAGGGTGCCTTTAGTTTTGTCTTATTGAAGAAAAAGCTAGTCTTATGGATTCAAAGATGGATTTACAGTCGAGGGTTCGATTCCTGCATTCGGTTTGTGTTTGTGTGGAGTCGGCATGTTCTCCCTGTGCTTGGTGGGTCGCCTCTGAGTACTCCGGTTTCGTCCCACAGTCCAAAGACATGCAGATTAGATTAACTGGCGTTCCCAAATTGGATAAGCGCTATAGAATATGAATGATTTAATGTGTCAGGTGTCAATGTTCCTATGAATTAAATATATTAGTTTGACAAATAAAACGCATAGGCATCTGGTAGGTTATGAGATCAAATCCCAGGATTAAAAAAAACACACAAAAAAAAACATGCTTTTATTATCCTTTAGTGATGTTAATACAGAACACTACTCCCTCTGTCTTACTATTCACAATTAGCACCGGATTGGCTTTCCAAAAGCATTGGAAGTCTTTAAGATTCCGTTCCCCAGCTCCAAGCACAAGATCACATTCTCGGTAAAAGCATCAGGCAAATAAATCAATGTCATTTGTGCCAAACTCAATTTGATGTATAGGGTTTGAAAATTTGATGCATAGGATTCTTTTCAAAGTAGAGCTTTTAAACGCAATTAGAGTAGGAGGCTTTGCGTATTTCTGGAGCTCTACTGGGTTGGATGCGTCTCATGCTCTGAATGCTTCATCACCATGGCTAATTATCTTTCATTTCTCTCTGAGTGTCTGCACTAAGTTGAACATGCTAACCTAGGGTTTGTGCAACTAAGCTGGTTTCTAACCTCGATCTCTGCTTCTGCAACCTCCTAAACCCTAAAGTAAAACTAAGTTAAAAATCCAGTCACTAGCACAGAACCAACACACTAAGTCAATCAACTCACTATTCATAATACAGGTGAAACTCGAAAAAATAGAATATCGAATAAGTTCATTTATTTCAGTAATACAACTTAAAAGGTGAAACTAATATATGAGATAAACTCATTACATGGAAAGCAAGATAGTTCAAGCCGTGATTTGTCATAATTGAGATGATTATGGCTTACAGCTCATGAAAACCCCAAATCCACAATCTCAGGAAATTAGAATATTACATGCAATCAATAAAACAAGGATTGTACATAGAACAATGTCTGACCTCTGAAAAGTATAAGTATGCATATGTACTCAGTACTTGGTTTGGGCCCCTTTTGCAGCAATTACTGCCTCAGTGCGGCACGGCATGGACACTCTCAGCCCGTGGCACTGCTGAGGTGTTATGGAAGACCAGGATGCTTCAATAGCGGCTTTCAGCTCTTCTGCATTGTTCTGTCTCGAGTCTCTCATCTTTCTCTTGGCAATGCCTCATAGGTTCTCAGGTCAGACGAGTTTACTGGCCAATCAAGCACAGTAATCCCCCAGTCGCTGAACCAGGTTTTGGTGCTTTTGTCAGTGTGGGCAGGTGCCAAGCCTTGCTGGAAAATGAAGTTAGCGTCCCCATAAAGCCCGTCTTTGGAGGGAAGCATGAAGTGCTCCAGAATCTCCTGGTGGACGGCTGCGTTGACCCTGGACTTAATGCAGCACAGTGGACCAACACCAGCAGATGACATGGTTCCCCAAATCAACTCAGACTGTGGAAACTTCACACTGGACTTCAAGCATCTGGCAGTGTTCGCCTCTCCATTCTTCCTTCAGACTCTGGGTCCTTAGTTTCCAAATGAGATGCAAAAGTTGCTCTCATCAGAAAAGAGAACTTTGGACCACTGAGCAACAGACCAGCAGCATTTTGAACCAACTGCAGACGAGCTAGTGCAGAGTGACTGACCCCATAATAAAGTGCGTTTCCGTAATCTAAGCGTGAAGATATAAAAGCATGAACCAACGTCTCAAAATCCTTGAAAGAAAAACAGCCCCTCGCCTTACCCAAAATCCTCAAATGATGAAAGGACGACTTCACCACAGCTGATATTTGCTTCTCAAATTTAAAATCTGAGTCAAATATCACCCCAAGATTCTTCACATGTGATCTAATATAGGGTGACAGTGGTCCCAAGGCGGGGGTTAGAATTTCAACAATCGACGGCGATCCAAATAATAATACCTCGTCGTAGACTCATTTAAATGTAAAAAATTTGTGGCATAAAAATTTAAGTCATATAAACAATCAAATAAGGATTGCATCGATTCCAGATTTCCTAATTTTAGGGGCAGATAAAGCTGCCTGTCATCGGCGAAACAATGATAAGAGACACCATATTTTGACCACTATGCCTAGGGTAAAGGATGGTGACAATATAGTAGAGCTGTAGAATTTGAGTCCACCATTTTCTCATTGTTGTTTTTGGTCTATTTTAGGATTTATTGGTATTTTACTTGGACTCATCAGTCTTGAGCAAAAATGGTTTGATGTTGATCTTTGACCAAGAGTTTGTAAAAATCTGCATTGCACATGGTTTGTCTAGAATACTTGTTCAAAAATACAACTTAACCATTGCAACAATGCATGAATAGAGCCAGCCTAGTAATTGTAATGTAATTAGCTTATTAGCTTAGCCTTGAAAAGGATTTAATCTCGTCTTGGTTTTGAGCTTCTGGAATTGATCATAGCTAGTCCTGTGCTAGAACTGGTTATGACAGGAAATTGCGTTTTATTAAAATGCCTTTTGAGGATTTTAATGCTACTAATGCCTTTGTTAATGGTCATGTGATCCTTCAGGGCCCTAAAAGCTTAAATTATAATCTTCAGTCGGGGTAATAACATCTTGGATTGGTCCTTATAGCGGATACAGAGAATAGACCTGGTGCAAGTGTATTGCTGCCATGCAAGTAGTTAAAATTTTACATATGGTTTATGTGAGTATACAGAGGGGCCCAAATTGTGTACACACTTCAACAGTTGTCGTCTATGCCCTTTATAAAATTCTAATTGAATTAGTCCAGCAATGTGTAGTTTTATGTTTCCCCTAAAGATATCAGTCAAGTCGCACCATTGTTGATACATGATACAATATCATGTTACTGTGAGAGGAGAGGGATATATTTTTATGCTGCAGTGTATACAAATGTTTTGTACCACTCTGTATATGAATTTACATGTTGTTGGATGGTATTTTCCCACATCATACTGGCCGACTGCAAATGAAAGTCGTGGAGAGGCAAAATTATGCGGAGTTGTTGCCTAGCAACAATCCTTTCTCTTTAATGATGGATTGATGAAAGAAAGACAGAGTGCATTAAAATATTTCATATTTCTACATTGCTTCCTCCACTCCACAGAGGCGGTGGCTTTGTAACATAGTAGCCCAATGAATAAGATGTTGGATTACTGATTGGAAGGTTGGGAGTTCAAATCCCAGTGCAGCCACTGCAGAGCCTTTGAGCAAGGCTCTTAACCCTTGGTTGTCTAAATGAAAGCTGCTCTGGATAAGACTGTGTGTGCTAAACATCATAAGATGATGTAGCTAAATAATTACAGTAATTTACATTTGCCAAATAGCAAATTACTTGTTAGCAGACGGCAGGTTTTTTTTTTTTTTTTTTTCGATTGGAATCAATTGCACAATATCTTATAATAAGATTTAACATGGCTGGATTTGGAGTCACACTAAGCATGTAGATTGGATTTGGATTGAAATCAAAGATTAGTAGATATCCTTAAGTGGGGAAAAAAGTTAATATTGTCAAAGAATATTGTTTCAAGGGGATGTTTTCATTTATCGAATTTGGCAGACACCTTTATCCAGAGCAACTTACTTTTTTTCTTCTTTTTTTCATTATTTATCAAAGCGATTTAGGGCATTGCTTAAGGGCCCAACAGTGGCAATTTGGTATTGCTGGGGCTTGAACCTGGGACCATCCGATCAATAGGCCACACTTTAACCTAACCACAAGGAGATAGCACTAAGATGTTACCAAGAGGACATGCCTTAAAACAACTGCAACTACTTTATATACTGTATGTGTCTGCTTATTAGAATACTGAACACATAAAATTTGTTCTTCTTTGCTGTGTTCAGCTGATCAGCGATGGCAGTGTGGTATATGCTGAGGCATTATGGGATCACGTCACCATGGACGATCAGGAGCTCGGCTTCAAGGCCGGAGACGTCATTGAAGTAGTGGATGCCACAAACAAGGAGTGGTGGTGGGGACGCATCCTTGACAGCGAGGGCTGGTTTCCAGCGAGCTTTGTCAGAGTAAGCAGTTTGGCACTCATTTTTAATGCTACTCAACCCGTGTGTTCTGTTAAGACTCTAACAAAACTCTTCTTTGTCCACAAAGTCTTGTTTGACCCTGCTTCACCATGCTTGTCCTCTTGCCAGTTGCGTGTGAACCAGGATGAGCCGATGGAGGACTACCTGGCACAGCTGGAGGAGGCTCAGGAGGAGCAGAGCTCGGGCGTCGGCCTGCGTCTGGGACCTGGCCTGCCTTGTAAGGAGCAGATGAGGACCAACGTCATCAATGAGATCATGAGCACAGAGAGGGATTACATCAAACACCTGAAGGACATCTGTGAGGTCAGAACTATATTGAGTGCAGGAAATTGTGCAGAAAGTTAAGGAGAATCAAATTCACCTGGGATTAAAAAAGAAGGGTTCATTTGTCACTAATGGTTCTCATAAATGTTAGACTTGTTTAAAAGTAAAAAATCCTGTTGTGTTCTAAAGGATTCTTGAGACAAATGAACAAAAGAGCCATTCGTGGTGCTGGATGAGGCAGTTGATGTTTAACGACTTAACAGCTTTGCCTAAATTGGCCATTACCTCTCTGGCAGGAGGTAGGATTAGAACTCGCATCCAACAAGTCTCCTGACACAAACACTTATGCTATCAATAAACAGCCACTTCTAGTAGTTAGGTTTTATGACTGGTTATTGAACCCTGTTCTGTTTGCACGGGATGGATGCGTTAGCTCCTCTTTACCTGCCATGTTCTCACAGTCCCGCCAGCACAACATGATACTACCTGGATTTGAAATGGTAGGAAGACAATCCGAACCCTGTAATGTTTACGTGCTATCACCATAGTGATTGTTATACTATACTGCCACATCATGATCAAGGTCTTCATCACTTTGATTAGGTCTGTACAATGCCAGCAATGGGGAAACTTGAAATCTGTCCAAGGTTAAGCCTAGGGATTGGAGTTGAGGATCCCTGATATAAGGGTTAAATCCTTCAGCAAGTCCAAATCTGTCTTTCTATGATCTGTGCATAATATAAGGGCTTTCTGTGGGCTTTCCAGTGAACATGCTCTAGTATAAGATGGGTTACGATAGGGTTATTAAGAGGAACAATCTCTGCCCACTTCATAATCTCATGTGAAAAGCATTAGATTTCCCAACCCAGCTTATTGATATTTCCTCGGAAGAAGTTAGAAGAGACCCAGTGGTTCTTGTCTTTATTGATGCCTCGTCCTGTTTTAAGTAGTTTTTAGATCTTGTAATGTTCACATGAACTTTGCTGAACTCAATTGACCCTGATGATCTAATGTAATGACCTTAATTTGACCCTGTGTTCTCTTTCTAGGGTTACATCAAACAGTGCCGGAAGCGCATGGACATGTTCACAGAAGAGCAGCTGTGCACCATCTTTGGAAACATCGAGGACATCTATCGGTTTCAGAAGAAGTTCCTGAAGGGTCTAGAGAAGAGGTTCAACAAGGACGAGCCTCATCTTAGTGAAATCGGATGCTGCTTTTTGGAGCATGTACGCTCATAGAAATATTTTGATTCATATATGAGATCAATCCTACATGATACAGCAGTATACTTTAATCTTATAACATTTACAGAAATCATCTCATCACAATCAGTCCAATTCATCTGTTACCTACCGCCGGTGGGGCATTTTAGTTACTGACATCACCATAGTATTCATAGCAAAGCCCGAGGATGATGAGAAATGTGTTTACCCCAGACATTTTTATACTTATTTAATAAGAGATGCCATCTTACCTTTGATGTCATTGATCATTGATGCAATTTATCCTTTGATGATGGCGTATATTTCATCTCATTGATCCTTAGGTAAAGGAATTTTGCCTTTGATGCCCTTGATCAGTGGTAGCATGTTACCATTGATGTTTTTGCTCAGTGATGGAATCTAACATTTGACATCACTGTTCACATGACTTCATTTGATCGCTGATGTAATTTCTTCACTGATGCCACTGTCCTTTCAATGCCATTATCGTTTGACTCCAGTGTAATCTCTTTTATGTTTTTTAGCAAACAGATTTCCAGATCTACTCAGAGTACTGTAACAACCACCCGAACGCTTGCGTCCAGCTCTCCAAGCTTATGAAACTCAACAAGTATGTGTTCTTCTTCGAGGCCTGCCGTCTCCTTCAAAAGATGATCGACATTTCTCTGGATGGATTCCTCCTCACTCCTGTCCAGAAGATCTGCAAGTACCCACTGCAGCTGGCCGAGTTACTCAAGTACACCAACCCCCAGCACAGGTATGTAGTTGAAGCTGATGTTGGGGTGGAGGCTGAGGTCAGAGTGCAGGGTCAGCCAAGATACAGCACCCCCTGTAGCAGACAGGGTTCAGAGCCTTGATTAAGGGTCCGGTTGTGGCAGTTTGGTGGTACTGGAGATCAATAACCAATATCGTCTGAGTCTCAAGTCCTGAGCCACTACTGCCTCATATTTGTACTGTATGTATGGGAATTGAACCCATGACGTTGGTGTTTTTAGCACCATGACAAGAGTTGTCAGTACTTCCTTCTAAAAATGGACTTGTGGCGGGGCTACACATGAGCTCAATCAATGATGAACATTACCAAAAGCACAGAAGATAACAAGCTACAAAAGTGAATCCAATCAAATGTCTTGCATTTAAACTTTAATCACAAAATCAGTGTTTGTTGTGATGTCTCATGATTAAATTTTCTTTTCCTAGGGACTACAAAGATGTAGAGGCAGCTTTAAATGGGATGAAGAACGTGGCCAGGCTGATCAACGAGAGAAAACGGCGTCTGGAGAATGTGGATAAGATCGCTCAGTGGCAGAGCTCCATCGAAGACTGGGAGGTAATCTCATGTTCCTGTATTAGTTAATATACTAAAACCTCTTTTGCGGGGAAAATTTGTAGTTTTCTAAAATGGATTAATTTAAAATGGATTCAGGGGTAGGACTTTTTGCAGGTGAAGCTAGGTAGCTCTTTAACTTATTGTTAGCTGTTGTTGGTCTTTCGGCTGTTCCCATATTGAGGGGTCGCCAGAGCCGACTGGTAGGGCATCTAGTGGCTGGGGTTTGGGCATTGGGTGGGAATCAAACCCGGGCCTCCCGCATTGGAGGCGAGAAACCTACCTCTGAGCCACCAAAATTATGGACACCAGGGTAACACGGTAACACTGTATGCTGGCAGATTTTACTGCTGTTGACTGAAACCATGAGAACTTGATGATGTAATAGGAAAACCTTTAATTGAGTGATCGTTAGCTACGGCAAATCATTTTTACTTCGAGATGAGAGAATTATGTAGAAGAAAAGAAACATGTTGCACCTACCTGTAAGAAAATATTACCTTCTTTATTGTTCTTTATGTAACAAATACATATATGATATACTGTACGTTGAGCTATATGTACCTGCTGACAGCTGATTGTTCCACTATTCCATCACATCATATTTTTCATGTCCATACTTTTATAGCAATTACTGTTAAAATATTGTGGGATGGTGTGAATTTTGACCAATCAGAATCCAGCATTGAACAGCACAATTATGTAAGTGTTTGGTTGTTTGTTTGTTTGTGTGCATCAGGGTGAAGACATCCTCAGCAGGAGCTCGGATCTGATCTACTCCGGGGAGCTCACAAAGATCTCTCCGCCTCATGCCAAGAGCCAGCAGCGCATGTTTTTCCTTTTCAACCATCAGATGGTTTACTGTAAAAAGGTGAGAGCTGAAAGAAACACCCTAATCTAACTCTCAACACAACCCGTATAAAAAAAAATCCGGGTTGAGACCACGAGTTACACAAACAAGCACTAAATTACAAACATCCAACCTGGAGAAACCTTATTACCAGCTCCACATTAGCCAAGATTTTCAGTTAGCAAACCAACACTGATATTCTGATATACGATGTCAAAACCTAATCTAATCCGGTACATAACTGCTCGTAACTTCACTTTTATTCAACATTTAGATTTCACTTATGGTGCAGGTTGAACCTCAGGCAGAGATCTAAGTACTGCAAAGGTTTCATTAAATTCTGTTTTGCGTGATGCTGTGACGCTAGTTCTCTAGTTCCTCTAATGTCAGCGATTTGTAACAATCAGAGGTAAACGTTTGATAGAGCAAGCTGGACCTGTTAGGAGTAAATGTCGACTCACTTTTGATCCGTTTGTGTTTGTCGTTGCTGGTTCAGGATCTGCTGCGCAGGGACATGCTGTACTACAAGGGCAGGGTGGACATGGACCAGATGGAGGTGTTGGACGTGGAGGATGGGAAGGACAGGGAGCTGAACGTGAGTGTGAAGAACGCCGTGAAGCTCCGCTCGCTCGGTGGAGACGAGCTCCATCTCCTGTGCGCTAAGAAACCCGAACAGAAAGAGCGCTGGCTCCGAGCCTTCAGAGACGAGAGGGAGCAGGTGCAGCATGACCGAGAAACAGGTGAAACACACACACACAGATTGTGGTCCTAGGGAAATCAACACAAACTTGTGAAGTAGTTTTATTTATTTTTTCAGTTTTAAAATAAAGTGGATAAGCCACACCCACGACTCCAGATTTCTAAACATGAACCATGGATGTACAGTACAGTGGAACCTTGGATTACGAGCATAATTTGTTCCGGAAGTTACGAAGTCGTTCCAAAATACTCAAATCAAATCTTCCCATAAGAAATAATGAAAACTCAAATAATTCGTTCCACAGCCCCAAAAAATAAATACAGAAAAATAATTAATACAATATATAAAGTACAAATAAAACAAATTAACCTCCACTTTACCTTTAAAAAAAATTTAAATAAATCCCAACAGATAAGTGTTTCCGTTTGTGCGTGCAGGCGCCGTGTATTTGTGTGTGTGTGTGTGTGTGGAATTAGCCCATTCCCTCGCCTCGTCTTACACAGTAAAACTCCTCCTCCCTCCCCCCACCTCGCTTTTTAAGTTTCACAACAAAAACACACAACGGAAACACTGTTTTAACAGGAAAAAAAAATAAACCTTTCTAATGACACTCGCGTGAGCGCAGGCTAACGGAATCACTGCTGTAAAGTAAAAAACAAAACAAAACAAATGAACCAGCACCTTACCTTTGAAAATAATCGCGACAGAGCAGAGTTTCTGTGTAGAGCAGAGTGTGTGTGTCAGTGTGAACCCGGGGATGCTCGTTTTTCAAGTAAAAATTTATTAAAAATCTTTGCTCGTCTTGCGGAACACTCGTAAACCGAGTTACTCGAAATTCCGAGGTTCCACTGTATATTTGTACTCATGTGAGGAATAAACCACTATGTTTTGCTGTTTAATGCAAATAATTACTAACTTGCTGGTGTAATGTAGCACTGTTAACACACTAAAGTGGATTATTTTCCTATAACAGTGTTTTATTCCTCTTTTCTCATGGTAACTTGCCATAAACACGTTTGGTTGAACAGTATCCCTTATTATCTATTACAGTGTGTTATAGTCACATTTATAATGTTGTGGAAAGTCCGTGAAACTCTAGACAGACATTGCCTAAAAATCTGAAGAATTTCTGATCCGTCTTGCTCTTTGTCCTGAAGGTGACGGGAAACTTACAGTTAAAGCTCGAGACATAAACGTTACCTGAAATCTCCTGCTAACCCTGGAGAGAGTTTCACTGTCACCTCCATCATGACTGAATCAATCACCCGTACGTCTTCCTGTGAGTTAGTTGTTACTATATGAGGCAGTGGTGGTTCAAACAGTTAAGGCTCTGGGTTATTGATGCCACCGTTGAGCGCTTGAGCAAGGTTGTCAACCCTCTCTGCTCAGGGGGCGGGGCATCTTAGCTGACACTGTGCTCTTTCCCCAGCTTCCTAACTGGTATACGCGCAAAAATCATTTCACTGTGCTGTAAGGTACATGTGACAAAACAATAACCAGAGGGGGGCGAAGTACACAAATCCTGTATTTGAATAAAACTAGAGACAAATATTACTCAAGTAATAGTAGACGTCCTCGATGTACATGCGTAATATATATATATATATATATATATATATATTTTTTTTTTTTTTCAAATTTACATCTTCATATTTACTCTCTATCAAAATGAAAGGGCTTGTATTAACTCACACACAGTTGTGTAACGCAACGCCATGCAGGAATGTAAAGTAGGAGTACAGATATGTGCTGTAGTATCTTCTAATAAAACCAGCCAGGTAACTAGTTAGAAGGAGCTCATTAATATGCATGTGTGGTGTAAATAGCATCAACGCGGCTCTTTCCTCCTCTCCTGTTGGTCCCTGCAGGTTTTTCCATCACTGAGGTGCAGAAGAAGCAGGCCATGCTGAACGCCTGTAAAAGCCATCCAGCTGGCAAGCCCAAAGGTCAGATCCAGCGAGCTCGTGTTCATGTACACTACATACAGCATAACCCCTCGTGTTCACGTTCATACCGTATGTGTGTTAACTTGTAAACTTGATGCTACGTCCAAAGAACATTTCTTTTTATTTTACATTTAAGCAATATGACATGAGATGGACTTGTGCGTACAACCGCGTTGCCACAAACACCATTTATTATCAACAGATTAGGATTTGTTTCTTTATTTAACTAGTTATACTTTGCTCCGCCCACACATATCCTTCCTTCACACCTGATGGATCTAACTAACTGCGACTGATGGAGCTGGCGACTGATAGTTCATGTAATTAACATGAGGTGAGGGTCGTGTTAAACTCTGAGCGGTACCAGGTGAGGAGAATAAACCATGGAGGTGGTGGACAGTCCTGAGAAACTCACCAGATTTACTGCATATTTACACTTATTACACTTTAGAATATCAGCTCCGGTAACTTCCAGGTGCTAGTGCCCTCCGTAGGGAGTACAATCCCTTGTTCTACACACCAAGTGCCCTTGATCAGGGGGTAATGGTTATTAAAATGGGTATTCATGATTGATCGTTACCTGATATAGTTAATACATACATAGTTAACTACATATAGTTAAACGTCCGAGTACGTCACCAGTCATGGAATGCCTCTCAGCCAATCAGATTACTCGGACAGGTTTTATTTATTGTATTTTATTGTCTTTTTAACTAATGAATTTAACTACACTTTAGACTGTAATACACAGGGCTGTATTATTATTATTATTATTATTATTATTATTATTTGTGCACTACTTCCTTATTTCTGAGATTCCCTATTTGTACCAGGATCCAGGTCCCACTGCACATCCTGTCTATATCATTGTATATGTTTAGATTTTGGTGCACTTACCTTCTGTTTATTCTTACGTTATCTCTATTGCTCTATGAGCTACCAAACTAATTCAGTTGTATCACTACAATGACAATAAAGTCTCTTTATCTTAAATTTTAGTTGTAAATGAGGAACTGCACGCGGTGCAAATGAAGTACTGTACGCGGTCAGCTTTGGGTTTTTAGATACTGGAGCTCTTTTTACAAACCACAAAACTCCAGTTACGTATGATGTGATACAAAATTCAGATCTTTGCCAGATTAGTTAAGTTATATTAAAAATGTACTAAAGCAAACACTGGTCATTTGAAAATGTTGAATACTTGACTGTTTAAAATATCATAATTTCCTTTTCTTTTATGAACATGTGTGTGTGTGTGTGTGTGTATTAGCAGGAAATAATAATAGAAACTAATCCCTAGTGTAGACTCCTGATTTCTAATATAATATTGCGTGTTTCTCTTCTCTCAGCCGTGACCAGGCCCTACTACGACTTCCTGCTGCGGCAGAAACACCCGACGCTCCCCACCAGCCTCCCGCAGCAGCAGGTCTTCATGCTGGCCGAACCCAAACGCAAGAGCTCCAACTTCTGGCACAACATCGGCCGACTGACGCCATTCAAAAAGTGAACGAATCAGAGACGGAGAGAGAGAGAAGAGCTCTCAGCTTGTGCCTGAACTTTACCCTTCGATCCTCGTTTTATTATTATTATTATTATTATTATTATTATTTTCATTCCATCGTCATGGCTGTACTTACAGACCCCTCTGCAGATTTCTTGTACTTGTGTTAAACTTTTTGGAGAAAGCACTTTATTACGGTGGTTACAATCAGACTCGGCGACTGGCTCCCCGGGACTGCGGCAATGTCGGTGTTTATTCATTATTTCGGGGAATCCTTTATTTCCTGGAGCTCTGATTAGCTCCAGGAAATAACACACTGTACACGCTAATATCACTAACCTGGTGGTGTTTTGTGTTTCTTCTTTTTCTTAAATCTTCTATTCATGTCAGCTGATGCCAATTGTACACAGTGCCAGATGAGTTCGCGTTCATATTTAAGTTTGTTCCTCGTCACATGAAAAAGTAAATAAGAGTTATTACAAATGACTTCCTGATGACTTTATGTATCAACTAATATTTATTTTTGGGTTGTTGTTGTTTGATCAAATGTGACATAATTACATTACTGCGTTTCTTTACTGTAAGTGTCTCCTGGCAGGAGGATTTATATTTAAAGCAGTACGTCTTGAAGGTCACAGCAATGTCACTCTGGAATATGTTATTATTTTATTTGTAATCTTTTCCAGGAATGCACAACTGCTAACTTCTCACTTCAGAATACATGAAATACTGAAAATGCAACACAAACCAACCAACAAACACCAGAATCACTTTCTATTAAACTATGAAAACGTCTGAGGGTGCCGGTCTCCACGTGTAACACAAATCACTGTGCCATATTCAGTGTCTTACTTCATGGAGCTTTTTCCTAACTAGCTCATATATTTTGCTAACAACCACCACTCAGAGATTATTGTTTATTTCTCATTTTCCCAGAATGCTTTAAATACTTCAGGTGCATAAAACGCACCATGTGACTTCTAATGTTAAGGCAATCTTGGTAACCAAAACAGCACCGTTTCATCAGTTCTGCTATTCCTATTAGAGTCATGGGATTTAAACCAGCAACCTTCTGGTATATAGTGGATAGTGTGCTTGTTTTTCAAGGTAATAGCATCACTTTAAGCTAATGAAATGATTTGCTGTTTGTTTTAACTACATTCATAAGGTTCGTGTTAAACAGTTCGTCTCCACAGCAGAGGAACGAGATGGAAATGAGATACATTAAGTGCAGTTAACGAGAGTCCATGACTTGGTAACTGGGGACAACGGGATTAATTAAAACATGAACATAAGGGAATGAAGTCATTAAGGGGTGGAAACAAGTTGGTAACAAGAACGCGCCAATGAAAGAGTGGCCATGACTTTGTAACGCATGAGCTAGATACTTAAAGAATGTTGATGACTTGGTAATGGAAGAGGATGAGAAAATTATGTGGAAATGACATGGTAAGGATAATGAAAGGGAACTGAGTGACCCAGACTCTGGACATGAGAGAACAAGATAATAAGAATGGTCACAGCCCAGTAACTGGTGAGGACGAGGCAAGAAAGGAGCGGCCATTGCTTGGAAAAAATGAGATAATTATGGAGAGACCATGGCTCGGTATGTGGAGTAAATTAGATAAATTAAGGTGTAGTCAAAACTTGCTAACTGGAGAAAACAAGATAATTGAAGAGTGGCCACAGCTTGGTAAATGACGATAATGAGATATTTATAGAATCGCCATGACTTGGTAATTGAAGAGGACAAGGTTCTTAAGGAAAGACCATGACTCAGTAACTGGAATAAAAGCAGCCAAGACTTGGTAACTAGAAATGAGCACTGAATAAAGCAGTGGCCATAGCTGGATAACTGGAGAGAACGAGATAATTTAGCAGTGATCACAACGTGGTACTGAGAGAATGAGATAATTAAAGAGTGGCAACAATTTAACCCGAGTTAACAAGATAATTAATGACTAGTCACAGCTAGGTAACTGGAGACAGTAAGGAAAATAAAAAGTGGCCAAAGTCTGTTAATTGGAGAGGACGAGGCAATTAATTATCTCATAAAAATGAGATACTTAAGGAGTGGCCATGTCTTGGTAAATGGGGAAAATTAGATGAAGTGGAATCAAAACTTGCTACCTGGAAACAAATAAGATAATGATAGTGACCACAGGCTGGTGAATGAGATAATTAAGGAGTGGCTATTAGTTGGTTAGTTGGAATGAGATAATTAACAAATGGCCATGACTTGGTATTTGGAGAGGATGAGGTAATTAATCAGTGGCCATGACTCAGTAACTGGAAGTAAACTGAAATATAATTAAGGAGCAGCCATGATTTGGTGACTGGACAGAACAAAATAACTAAGGAGTGGCCATGGCCTGGTATTTCAAGAGAAGGAGATCATTAAAAAACAGCAACAATGTACAGGAGGAACATGAGTGAAGGAGATATTTAAGAATGGGTGGTGACCTGGTAAACTGGACCAGCATTTAGTTGTAGACATCTGTCTCATCACACTGAATATAGAAAAAGAAGAAGAAGAAGAAAAAAAAAAAAGAAAGCCAAGACCCAGTCTCAAAAAAAAGACCATTTATTTCCAGTGTTTTTAACCTTCTTTCTTGTTTTTAAGCATTTTGGTCATCACACATGCATCTGTTTATGTCATGCACACACACTTTCTCAGTCTGTCCAACCTCAGCCCTAGACATCACCATCTCAATATATCAGCATGTGCATGTGGAAAAAAAAAAAGAAAAAAAAAAAAAAGTATAACGGACCAGTAACAGAATGCGTTAAGACTGGAAGCACTGGTTTGCGGTCACATTGTTTGATACAAAAATCTAGCTCACATTTAGAGTTGGTGATAAAAAAAATATGCAACATTTGACAAGAGAACAACAACAACAACAAAAAAAAAGACAAGAAAGAGAATCCTGTTCCAGAGATCAGCTGTACGAGGCACTTCATTACAGACGGACATGACATCGTGTGACTTTAATGCTTAGCACTTCCTGTAGTACTTCCGGTATAAAGGCTCTAACTTATTATTATTGGTTTTATATTCCTATATATATAGAAATATAAATTAACTTCATTCTCACTTCGTCGCTTTGATGCCTGGCTGCTTCATTGCACTGTAAAAATAAAAGGAGCTTCCCACAGCACACAGCACAGAAAACAAGTCCTGATGTGGACTTTACCTTCAGATTAATAAGAATAATAATCATGACAATAAAATAATAATCATAAAATAAGCTCAAGTACAGAAAACTATGTGTATTTCAGGACTTTTTTCACATTGGTGTTCATCCTTTACTCACTCCCCCTCCCAGGTTTAGTGTTTGTCCCATTACCCATGTTCATGCTAGCAAGTCAACTTATTACATCTTGACGTGCAGTATGTACGCAACATAGACTTGCGACATGTGACCCCAATATTTATGTATTTATTTACTTTTATAAATGAATGATTCCTCCGAGCTTGCATCGCTAGTCTAATCCGCTAAGAAAGCTAGCACAAAGCTAAACGTGTAGCAGGGTATAAATCAAACGATACAGATTTCCACACACACAGCGGTTCCTCAACATACAAACGGCCGCCGCATGAACTTTAGTCTTAGGAACTGAACAAAAGAAGTTTGCCTCGGCATACGAAGCGTTTTCAGCATACGAGTGACCGAACCGAGCACTGGTTAAGTTGCGCGCATGCCCGGGAAGGTAAAGTGAGGTTTAATGTGTGTTTATTTCAGATTTGACGTCATTTACAGGTCTCTAAATGTTCTGATTGGTAATATTGATATGATATGATATGATATGGATTATCTGCATTTACATGATTTCCTGTGGGACAATGCGTTTCGCAATATAAAAGTTCATCTTAAGAACTCGCCTCCAGATCGGATTCAATTTGTATTTTAGGTACCGCTGTAAATTAACGTGTGGTTAACAATTCAACTATATCCAAGTATGTATGGCTAAAACAATTCCACACAGGCCACGCCCACAACAGACAAACTACTAGCTACAAAAGATGCTTGACGCTTGCTAGCGTGAACATAGGATTAGCATTGCCATAATTTACGACTGTATTGTTTCCTCCTTTTCTTTTTTTTTTTTTTGCATTATTTTTTCATGGGCTATTCCATGCTAACAGCGGTGCGTCTTCATGTAACCTCACCGTCATTTCTGGAGTAGAACTTCACTAACAAACATGCTTCGCACATGCTGGAGAGCTAAAAGCATGACGTAATCAAGGAATCTGCGAAGTCAGCAAGCTTGGGTTTATGGGATGCTCCTTGTTTCATTAAAGTGACTTCATGTTAGCGGGGATTAGAACTTGACCACAACATCCTTTCCAGTACTGTCTTCTAGTATTTCAGTATAAAAGACAAAAACGAATGTAAACCTTTTGACCTTTACCACAAATATAGTGAAACAACCAAGATGTGTTTTTTTGGGGGAGGATATTTGCATCTTTTTTTTTTTTTTTTTTTTTACATTTTGGCACTGGACTGTCATGGAACATGAAGCAAACAAGTCATGGAAGTCTACCATTCCAGTGACACAATGGAACTATTGCCATCTCTAACCATGAAGTAAACCTCAGCATGGACCTGACCACTGGAATATTATGATCTTGGACAATCAGAATCTATCTACGTTACAAGCTACATTATGGTGACTGACATGTCCATGTTCGGTTTGTTGCTAGAGGACGTCTGTAGTAACATGCTTTTCACACTAAATATTCCAATTGTACTGACTACACACACACACACACACACCTTTATCTAACACACTGATTTATCCATTATTGTTATTGTTAAGTGCCGCTTGTTGCATTTGATCATTAAAAGATCACATGACCAGAATTTATCCATGATGCACCCATGCTAGGAACTAGCGGCTTACCTAAAACCCTTGGAAACATAATTACTTGTTAGCTACGTTAGCACACTTGCAAAATTATAAAAAGACGGAAACATCCGACACCAAACACGTCTTGGCAAATCCACTACAGGAGCAACTCTAATCCGTGAAACTGAGATTACAATTCCAAGTCCGATACATTTTTACGCCAGTTATCCCTCCTATGAGTTTATACACATATAGATATATACAATTTATATTTTTTATACATATATATATATATTTATATTTATATATACTTTCTTAAAAAGAGGAGAAGGGATTAAAAGGATAAAAAATATTGTGCAGTACCTCTATGAACATTCATTCATACATTCATTCATGAAATCATTTCTTCACACACATCCACATTCACACCCTCATATTTTGACTTTTTTTTTTATAAACATTGGTAAAACTGCGAGCGCACAACTTGAGCCCCGGCGAGTTTATGTGGATGAGCGTCAGAGCCCGAGTTCAGGTTGACTTTGCCTTTGCACTTTGGTTCTCCCCCATTCAACTGATCCATACCGGATTGGCAACTTGGCATCGAAGCAGAGTGACTCGAACCCTCGCCAGCCCCCGTTATGACGTCGGACCCCTGTGAAACAGCCCGAGATGTCCCAGGACGGGAGCTCTCATGGTTGATCCAATCCCGAATGGCCATCTCTTTCGAGTTCTGAAGTTTGAGCCGGTCTGCATCCGAAAAGCTCCGCCCCCTTCTCGGCACCCCCCTGTTCACGCCAGTCATTGATGACTGCAAGTTCGCCGAAGTCCCGCTGCCCACCCAAAGTGTGTCTCCGACGGACTCTTTTCTCTTTCTTCCTGGTATTTTTGTGTCCTCCAATGCCAAACATGTCGTCCGCAGACAAGCGGAAATGGGACTTCAACCTCTCGGTGATACTGAGATGCTTCGCTGGTTCAGTCTGGCTGTGGGAAGAGGAAGAGGCGGAGCTGAGGCTTCCCACGGAACGGCCTTTTTTTACTGCCTCCAGAACACGAGAAAGACGGCTTGGTTCGCTTCGGCTTATCCCCTCGCCTTCTCGGCTGGCTCCAGCTTCTAATGACGAATCGCTGTCTGTTTTCTGGTGCAAGGACCTCCTTTTAGATGTGTTGAATGCAGTCAGCCGTTGGGAAGGCAGGATGTAGCGGTTTAAAGGTTTCTGAACCTTTGGACACTCTGTCCTTCCAGGGACGGGGTGCCCTTTGGACGAGGTAACTGGAGTCGCTGTGCATCTGATGAAAACGGGAAACTCAGTCTCGCTGTCTGTCTCCATGTGTCGTCCTTCGCTGATCAGCTCACTGCGCTCGTCGTCTGCCTCGTCTCCACCACGGCTCTGCAAATCTGCACTGAGCACACTTGACTCCGCCCCCGTCAGGAACGTCATAGAGGAGGTGGTCGAGTAATCCGAAGTGATAGAGCTGACTTCTGCTGTGGCTGATCCTCCGACAGGACCGGTTGAAGGTAGATCTGTGCCAGAGGGAGCTTCTATGTCCCAAAGTCTCAACCGATTCCTGGATCTGGACGTTTCTGGGTTTATGGTGCTAAGGTCCTCCACCTGAGGAGATGATTCTGATGTGGAGCCTTTGGAAGGAGCTGGAGTCCGGAGCCGGAGACCGGGCAGCGTATAGTATTTTTGGGATTCTGTCATCTTGCTGGGAGGGTATTTCTTCAAAAAGAACGAGTTCCTGTGCTCTTTGCGCCCCTTGGAAGTTCTTTCAGGTTCTTTTCCTTCCTGTAAGTCTTCTGCTTTATCCTGATCCATGAGTTTCTGGTCCTGCAGCTCGCTCCCAAGAAAAACAGCATCCAGGTCATCTTCAGAGCTGCTGGCATGCAGCCTTTCTTTGGGTTTCTTGCGTTTGCGGTTAGCTGCAGCAAAGATGGAGGAGACCAGTTCGAGGCTGTACTGGTCCTTCCCAGACCCCCACGAACCCTGAGAGAGAGAGAGAGAGAGAGAGAGAGACGGGAGAGACAAATATAAGAGGTAACACTGATGATGGAGAGGCTGGAAAAAGCACCAACATCATCGAGAGCAGCATTAAGAGCAGGAAGACAAAGATCTAACCGCTGTGGCCATTGCAACACCACTCCACCTGCTCCTCTGAAATCGGCTCAAATAAAAGAAAGACAGAGTCAAAAGAGAAAAGAGTCTCAGTAAAAACGTGCCAGAGCCTATAAAGCACACCAGCAACACTATCAGTGAGATCATTGATTCACCGTCATCTGTCTACATGCAATAATCTCTGAATAATCCGCGTGAGTCGAATCTCAATGAAAATTCTCCAATTTAAAATGATAAAGTATCTAATCAATTATTCAATCATTTTAATAATCCAATAGTCAATTTTTTTTTTCTTATTACATTTAGGTTTTTAATTATGATGTGCTCTTTGTGTAGGACAAGTTAACTCGCGTGAACATACAGGACATGCAGTATATCAGCAGCACTGACATGGACCTCTGCACGTATATATGATATGATATGATATGATATGATATATGATATGGATGCTCTGCTTTAGATACATCAGTCTAGCAAGCGGTCATGATGTTCAGCGAGCGTGATCTATGCAGAAAGCACGTCTCGATGGATTCTGATCCGTCTGTCAGAGCTGCTCGTGTTTGACTCGTGTGTGAAAATCCGGGCTTCGTACCTAACCGTGTTTAAAATAGGGTTGAAAACGAGACTCGTACTCACCTTCGATTTGGCAGAATCACTAGTGGGTGAATCTGTGGATAAAGAAATAGAGAGAGTGTATGAGGAAATAAATACAATCTATGAGTTCCCTCAGTCCAAACACAGAGTCAATAATGAGGAATGACAGGGAGGACAAGACACTGTGTAAGACGGGATAACAGGTAAGACGTAAAAAAGTGCAGGGAGTGCATGCAGATGAGTTTAGAAAGGACATAATGCATAACCAAAAGTCTAAGGACTGAACCTGACCCAACCCCTCCCCCAACCCCTGCTGTAAACCCTCCCCCCCCCCCCCCCCCCCCCCACTCCCTCCCTCCCCCCAGTTTGACTCATCCAGGTAAGAGAGAGGCCTGATCTGGTCTGACTCTACGGATCTGACTCTGGAAGGGTAGTAGAAGCTGGATCAGGTCTGACTCCATCCCCTGGACTTTTGGTCTGAACCGGTATTTGGAGCTAGATCGGGTTTGACTTTTGGTTTGTCTCTGCCCAAGTAAGCGGAATTGGATCAGGTCTCGCTCCACCCCCCCTGCACTTTAACTCCAAAGGTATTAGGAACTAGATCAAATCTGACTCCACCCCCTGAACATTTGGTTTGACTTTACTCAAGTGAGAGGAGCTGGCTCAGTTCTGAATTTACCTCGTGGAAATTTTGATTTGACACCACCCAGGCAGTAACCGCTAGACCAGGTCCAACGCCAACCCTTGGATTTTGGGTTTGACTTTGCTCATTTACTAGGACTTAGATCCGGTCTAACGCCCCTCTCTGGACTTTAGTTCTGTTAGGAGCTAGATTAGATTTGACTCCAGCCCGTCAGCTTTTGATTTGATAGGAATCTGCACAGGAATTAGGAGCCGGAATGGGGATGACGCTGCCCCCTAGACCAGGGGTGTCCAAATCCAGTCCTGGAGGGCCAGTGACCTACCCTAGACTTTTGGTCTGATTCTGCACAGATTTTTGCTTCACCCAGGCTGCAGGAGCAAAATCCGGACCAAGTCCAACCCATGAATCTTTGGTTTTGCTGTAAGGTTAAGGTTTTTATTTATTTATTTATTTTTATGTGTGTGAGAGCATTACAGAGCGTTATCCTCATATCATGTCCTCCAGCAGGGGGCAAACTTTCCCTGTTTTCACAATGAGTGAACATAAAAAGTTTTTTTCATGATTAAGGCAGGAAGCCATCATGAAAGTGGTAAAGATTAGTCTGGATGCGCAATCATGGTACTGAGTGTTGCTGTAGTGATGCCTGGAGACACGACATGGATGGCCATGCATGTGGGATATGGTAGATTTGGTGTTTGAGGCAGCATGCACTTTATATCGTCACTATTAGAAAATTTTAAAGAACAAAATGAAAATGACTAAAGAGAGAAGAAAAAATTTGGGGCATATATATATATATGCCCCAAATTTTTTCTTCTTATATATAATTTCTTCTTCTTATATATAACTTTGTTTGTGCTGTTCTTCACAAATAAAATAATAAGAAATAAAACACAATGAGTTCCAAGAATGAAATGAAACCTAACATGGCGCTTATCTTTTATGACGACTGAGGAGGTGAAAACAGAAGGATAGACAAGGAATAGAGAATAAGATGAGAGATTCGGCTATATTTCGAGGCGGCGTCATGGCAACAGTAGCATGGCAACAACAGGGGATGACTATGGGACCAACCAAGAGGAGACGTGACGGGGGGAGTCAGAGAGGGGCTAGCTACGGAGAAAAGACAACACTAAGTGTTAGAGAGGAAAAATAAACAAATAAAGGAGAAGTAAATTAACAAACTGATAGTTTTCTTAAACTTAAATTTCGAGTGGAGTTTCTTCTTCGGGAGCCGAGCCCCCCCCCCCTGCACACCCCGTTTATTTTTTATTTTTTTGTGGAGACGGATGGTATGAGCAAGCGAGGTTCAGGAGCAGAGGAGCATTACCGTGCCGTCACTCCGTCGGGTCAGCATTCAGAGAGACAGAGACAGAGAGAGAGACAGAGAAAAGGAAAAGGAAAGGGGGACAAGAGAAAGGCATTCCCCTCGCTCTCGGGTTTTGTTTTCGTTTGGGTCCTCCCCTGTTTCTTTCATCTCTTTTTGTTTGCGTTTCACAGGAAGCGAGGGTTCCTGCAGATTAGGCAGCTACAGTGCGGGCAACAGTCCTCTTTCTTCCTACAGCTCCATCTGTCCATCACGGACATGAGCGAGTCCATCAGTGACATCACGGCGTGATAGACTCCTCCCACCTGGCCTGTGTCAAGATCAGGAGTGTGTGAAATGCTGCGAATGGCCTTAGGAGACGCGACACGGCCGGGCTACGGACAGAGGGATCAGACATTTGGCAAGCTTGCTCTTTGAGGATTCTGACGATTTTTATTTTTTAAATTGAATTTTATTTTCTTTTGCTTTGTTCTTTCTTTTTTTTTTTTTTTTTTTTTGCAAGAAAGCTCATGCCATGTTAGCGTGAGAAAGCTTAGTGGAGAAAACGGGTGTGGGAAAGACTGGAGATTAAATCAGATTAATGGCAAAATTTCATAGAAACAATAATGACTGGTATTTCTTTTCAGATTCATGTATTAAGCAGCAGTGTGGAAGAATCAGCTTTACGGTATAAACTTGGAAATCAGACATGGATCATGAATGGATATATATATATATATATAAATATGTACTGTATATAGCAGCTGTGTGGCAAAATATGATAAAGTACAGTACTAGCCGCCAGATCAGTCCACATTTGGTATTTATTTCTTTCGTAACGTCAACGTTCCTGCTACAGCACATACCCACCAGGGGGCGGCAGAGTTCCATACTGCTGCTTTAAGCAAAATCATGACAAAAGCCCCTACAGTCTCTGCACTCAGAGCTCTCGCGTCTGCTGAAACACTGTCTGGTTCTGACAGTGTGGGAGGGGCTAAAGACGGAGACTCCGCCTCCTACATGCAGTGAGCCAATGAGACGCATTACCTGACACTTCTCCCTGAGAGACGCCGGTGCGGCCGATGTTGGTGAGCAAGTGGTCGATGTTTGGAACGGGCTGCGTCTCCACCGCGCTGTCCGTCTGGACCACCGTCTGCACGGGAAGAGAGACGGAGTGTGATGAGGGATGATCCGGTTACCTGCCTGTCCCTCCAATTTGTGTTTAGCTGCCTGGTTGTCTGACTGTCCATCCATCTTGAGCTAAATGCCCCCCTGTCTCAGTGTCTAGCTGTCCGTCTGTCCGCTTCACTCCGTCTAGCTATCGTTTTGTCTGTCTATCACTGTGTTATACATCTATAATTCTGTATGTCTGTGTCTAGCTATCTGTCTGTCTGTCTGTCTATCAATCCTTCTGTCATTCTGTCTGTCTCTGCCTTTAGCTATCTGTCTGCCTATATATTTGTCTGTCCATCCGTCTATCTATTCATCTCCATCTGTTTATCTCTCCATCAGTCTGATAAAGGTTAGAGGATCCACACACCTCCGGTTCCTCTTCTCCATCGTCAGTGAAGAACCAGTCGTACTGTGAAAGACAGGAACAGCTCGTTACGGTACCCGTTAGATGAAACACGAGTGTGTGTGTGTGTGTGTGTGTGTGTGTGTGTGTGTGTGTGTGTGTGTGTGTGCTTACGTGTTGAATGAGTGTCTCCACAATCTTGTACTGATCAGGCATGTGTGTGACCATGTGTGTCATGTTGTCCTCAGACGTGCGCACCAGCGTGGGGCCGAACACGATGGCCAGATTCCGTGGCTCCATCTAACACACACACACACACACACACACACACACACACACACACACGCACATGCACACACGCACATGCACACACGCACACACGCACACGCACACGCACACACAACAAAAATACATCCAGCGTAAGTATAAAATGCTGATGATGTACAGATGATGATGAAACAGAAGGACATGTGGAAGGACGTGTACTTTGTTCTTCTCGGAGTTTTCAGCCACAGTTTTGAGGTGAGCTGAGAGGAACTTCAGCGTCTCGTAGTGATGATCCGGCAACTCGTGGAGCTGAAACGACACACACACACACACACACACACACACACACACACACACACACACACACACACACAACCTGTGTGAGATCTAGCACACACCTCTAATACACATTTCCCACAGAATAATAATCACTTCAGTGGTTTCACACTAATAACTCTGGAGCTGCAGAATTAAAATGTTATACTGAGTGAGTGAAGGTCAGGCGGAGGTCGTGGACTCACCAGCCGCTTCAGCACCTTCAGCCTCTCCACCGGGTCCTCGGTTCTGTTCCCCTCTATAAACTCTCCATATTTCTCTATCGAGTACACACACACACACACACACACACACACACACACACACACACACACACACACACACACACACACACACACAGACACACACACGTCACATTAACAAACCCACCATCTGATTTAGAAGGTCATAATGTACTGCATTAGGAATCTGTGTGTGTGTGTGTGTGTGTGTGTGTGTGTGTGATGTGATGAAGCGCTCTGAGCAAAGCTGTCGTGTTTCTTACCGTTAGTGAAGAGCGGATCAGGAAGCTTCCGGAAGAAAGACTTTAATAAACTGCTGATCACGTTGAGGTCTTTCCATTTCTGATCAGAAACACGAGAGCAGAGACGAAAAGATCCACATTAATCACTGTTACTACAACTACATCACTTATAATAATAATAATAATAATAATAATAATAATAATGTTGTAATAATAAACATATTGGTAAATAAATAATGTAAAATATCATGATAATAAGTATTATAATAACACTACTTTTATTACATTTATAAATAACCTGTAAATAAATAAAATAATTGATTAATTAATAAATAAGACAACCACTGGTTGTAATATAAAATAAATAATTAATATAATAGTATCAAATATTATTATTATTATTATTATTATTATTATTATTATTATTACTATTACTGTTGTTTTTGTTCTAATAATAGGAGTATTGATAAATAATAATATAAAATATAATGATAATAAAAAAGGATTTTGCACTTATTTTACAAAATGTATAAATAACCTGTAAATTAATCAATAAATAAATATGACAATCAATGGTGGTAATATAAAATGAATAATTTATATATTTTAAAAACCTCATTATTATTATAAATATTATTATTATTATTATTAGAAATATTGTTGTTGTCATTGTTGTTATAAAATAATAAAAACAAGTATTTTTTACTACATTTATTTATAAATAACCCTTAGATAAATAGATAGATAAGACATCTGGTGGTAATGAATGAATTAATGTCAAAATATCTAAAAAAAAAAAAAAAAACTGAATATAATAATAATAATAATAATAATAATAATAATAATCATTCATAAAATGTATAGATCACCTGTCTAATAAATCAGACATTACGATAAATAAACCAAAAAAAAAAACAAATAAACAAATTTATATTGTTCACGGATGGAAAATAAGCCACTAATCAATTATTGCAGAATTACTTTTCAAACCCCAAATAACTGTATTGCTGTTAGTAATAATAATAATAATAGTAATAATAATAAGCAAACAGTAAGGGCGTGACTCACGTCCTCCTGAATGTCGATCTCGCCCCCTCCTCTGTTCAGTTCCTCCTGCATGCTGGAGATGGCAGCGTTGTTCCCCGGCACTCTGTAAATGCCCGTGTACTCCAGACCCCTCTCCTCCACCAGATTACAACACACCTCTACAATCAGGGGCACGAACTGACACACACACACACACACACACACACACACACACACACACACACACACACACACACACACACACACACACACACACACATGCAGTCAGTCAGAGCATAAAGTCTGTGCTGGATCAAGTGTTACTGTATGAGTGAATTAATAACCAATTTTATAATTACACACGGCGCCTAAAGAGACATGAAAAAGACATATACAGTATATAAAAATGCATAAGAAAAAAAGTCCTTTTATAGCGACACCTGGCTTTTCTGTTAGATAAAGAATGACTTTCTTTACTCTAAGTGAGTGTGTGTGTTTAGATGTGGTGGTGTAGAGGACAGTGAGACACCCCGTCTCTGACCCTGGAGGTGTGGCCTTCACACTGTCTAATGACTGCTTAATGGAGCCGGAGCTCAGAACAGCTGCGTAACCCCAATATCACCAAGAGGTTTTATAAAACCGATCCGTGACGGTAGTGAAGAGTGTGATCAGGGACACGGCCGGAGCTCTTACTCTGTTATTGTGAGCAGGAGGACAGTCGTCCAGTCGCACCCCGAACGTCACCCCGGGCGCGGCCTTCTTCTCGAACGGCTTCCTCATCAGTCCCGCCATCCCCTTCCTCCGCAGGCCCTTATCCTTCGGCGGGCTCGCTTCATCTGACCAGCAGCACACAAACATCCAAACATCAGGACAACGACTTCATCCTAACCCACTACAGAAGCTCCCCGGATTTACCAGATTAATCTTAATCTTAATCCACTTAATCACATCTCCAAATTATCACTGACGTTAACTATATGTAGTGTTTATATACCGGAAACATAATAAAGAATATTTAAATATATACACATATTAAAAAAAAATAAAATTAAAAAAAACAGTTAAATGGTTTCTTTAATGTTTACAAAAAGAAATAAAAAGGAATAAATGCCTAAATTTTAAATGAAATCTCTTATTTTGGACAAACCAAACACACACACAAAAATTTTGCACAGCAATGCCTCACTTTATCCGAAAATCTTTTATACAGTTTTTATCCCAGAGAAAGTTAAATAAAGAAAAACACGCACTTACAAGTAATTAGCAATTAAGCAATTAAACAATTCATTAATTAAACAATGATAATTAGGTGAAAAAAAGACAATGTCACCCAGTCAGGCTTAAACATTATAAACAAATGTAATGTAATGTTATGTAATAAATAAATAAATAAATAGTTCAGGAAAGATTTACACAGCTTTATTCCTTATTTATTTATTTATGTATTTATTTTCCTCAAGAAATTAAACAAATAGAAAACTAAAATAAAACCAAATAATAAAGAAACAGATGAAGTTAACAATAAAATGAAGGGGGGGAAAAAAGCGACTATATATAATTTTAAAATTAAATCTACTGATTTTGATGAAGTGAGTAATTAAATAGTTAAATAAATACCAGGCCTGCATGATTTGTAAAAAAAAAAAAAAAAAAAAAAAATCACACTGCAATTACTTATTTAACTAATTAAACTTTATACTTACAGTATTTAACTATTTAACTATTAAACTATTAAAACATTACCATTTTGTATTCAAACGTATTTTTTTTTAGGCCTAACAGCAAATAACTGGACCAATGATCTTATTAAGGGGATGTCTGACGATATTTATTTATTTACTGATCAACTCAAAAAGTATATTAAAAATATAAATCTATATATATTTAAAATGATCAACAAACTCTACAGGGACCCCTGACTCTGTGTAAACCACGTGTGATAAATTGTAGGCTTTAGGTCTTAAATCATTGCACCGGTCCGTATCGGGATTTTGATTTCTTTTGCGATTAATTGTGCAGCGTTAATGTATAAACATGCACAAGTAAATAAACAAGCACAGCAGACACAATGGCGCAGGAAACACACACTGTGTCCTAACCCATCACACAGTAGACATTATAGACATCGTTATAATCCTTATTGCATGTTTTCTCCTGAATGAATCACGTCCCCACTTAAAATCAGCCAGGAGTGCGTTTGAGGTGGAGACGTGTCAGCTGTACCTCTGTGTGTGACCCTCCTGTCCTGATCCCTGTGGGGCGAGAGGGGGCTCGGGGTTTTATTCCCCCCCAGCAGGGTGTGTCTGATACTCAGAGACTGACGAGAGGACCTCGGGGACGGCTCGGTCTTACTGCTGGGGGGACTGAGACACACGCGCACACACACACACACACACACACACACACTCCAGTCACATGTACAATCCCACTGTCTGATTGTGAATCGTTCATGATGTAGTGCATTAATAGCGTCTTATTAAACATAACAATGTAGTGTAGCATGAGAGGTGAAGTCAGACCGCTCTCCTCTCCGCACCTCATCAGAGTGGTGTACTCCTTGATCTTGCGGTTGATGAGGTCTGTGCTCGTGATCAGAGCGTTCTAGAGGAAGAAGACACGCGCGTAAGTCACAGGACAGCTCGGGGGACACCGCTAGTGTCTCTCTTTATTAGCTACACCCGTGTCCGTGTCACTCACAGGTCAAAAAGCGCGTGCGTTTTAAAATTCAAAAGATTTAAAAGATTGATTCGGACTATACAACACACACAGCGTTAGACAATAAACAAGACGAATATGAAATGAAAATGACGAGTGATTCCGTTATCGTCTCGGCCTTGCTCGTCCATCTACAGGACGAAAAATAGGTTTTGCCATTTGTTTTGCGCAGCCTGTTCTTTTAGTATGCTGATTAGGCCCAACCTCCCTTTTAAAAACCTTCCCTTGTTTGGGTTTCCAACATCTTGTTTATTTTGACACCTTGTCAAGTGACCGTTATTTTTCATGATGTCTATCTATTATTCTTATCATCATCATCATCATCATCATCATCATCATCACTATCATCCCTTACATCGATTATATCACGGTATTGCTTTTTTATTACATTTGCTTTAATTTATTTCAGAATTACACATTGTCTTAAATGATCGCATAAAATTACTAGAAATTATTTTTGGATTATGCTTGAGATATAAAGTTATTGATTTATAATTAATAATTTAGTTAATTAATAAAATATAATATCTGTATACGTCTATATGATGAGCCAGTTTATGTTATAATGCTTGTATATTGTGGTTACTTACTGTTATGATTATGTTCTAATGTTTGCTAAATTGTTGCCTTTTGACCTGCATTTTTCTTTTCTTGTTTTTTGTTGTTAATGTATGCGTGGTGGTATTATTGACTTTATATCTGAAGCTTTTTAAGCTAGTTTGGTGCTTGGTTTGATTTTTTTACATGTTTTTTTTTTCCTCAAATTTGAACTTTAAATCTTATACAGTGGAACCTCGGATTGCGAGTAAGGAGGTTTACGGGTGTCCTGCAAAACGAGCAAAGATTTTTAATAAATTTTGAAGTTTTGACTCAAAGCGCCACGTGATTACAACTGAGCCAATGGTTTTTCTCTCTCTTGCGCTGTGGAATTGAAACGGAAACACTTATCTGTTGGGATTTATTTTTACTTTTTTTAAAGGTAAAGTGCAGGTTAACTTTTTTTATTTTTACTTTATATATTGTATTAATTATTTTTATGTATTTATTTTTTTGGGCTGTGGAACGAATAATTTGAGTTTTCATTATTTCTTATGGGAAAATTTGATTTATGAGTGTTTTGGAATACGAGCCCGCTTCCAGAACGAATTATCCTCGTAATTCAAGGTTCCACTGTATTTTTCTGGTTAGTGTAAACAAAATACCATTACCAAATTTTACTGTTTAATTTATAGAAATCAACACAATTTTTTGCTGGTCAGTTTGGTAGCCAACCTAAATATCACGAAACACAAAGAAACACTTTGAGACGATCCATAAAACAACCAGTGGATTAAGTCTAAAGATCTGCGCGCGCTCCTGTAGACGCATGCTGTACCTCCTCGTCCAGGTTGCTGTTCTCCTGAATGGCTCGTATCCAGGCCAGCATGTCCTCCCTGTCCTCGGCCTGGAACAGGTACTCGCAGTCCGAGGTGGTCAGCCTCAGCACGTTCTTCCTCTTGGTGTCGCTGTAGGAGATGTCGATCAGACAGGCCTTGATGCTGATGGACACAGGCTCCTCCTCCGTGTGTGAGTTTGGTGTCTGTCCCTCCTTCTTGTCTTTGACGAGATAGAGGGAGTGGCCACGGAGAACAGCGTACATCTGCTTCCACGGACGCATGCCGCCGCCCACACGCTGAAAAGAGTTCATCACGCGCAGAGACACAGGCAAGAAAAATAAATATTCAGCACTGATGATGTGACCGAGCAAAGCCACTGGTACTGTTACTGAGCCGGTGTGCTTGTGTAGTGGGAGGAGTTAATAAAACACTCAGTGTCGTGCTGCTTCAGTAAAACCATTAACTATACAGTGGTATGATGAAGCACTTGGAGTTACTGTTGTGTTGTGATCCAATGATATAGCAGGGCTGGGCGATTTGTATTGACCCTTTAACAACCTCAATAAGGAAGAAAATACAGTATTTCCCTGCGGCAACAATAACAACAATCATCTTTTGAAAAATGCATTATTTATTTATTCAAATATTATTTATTTATTTGTTTGTTTAATATGTTTTTTTTTTGACAGATCCTAGTCTTCCAAACGGTTGAGATGTCACTTCATGGTAAAAGTATCAATATATTTACAATAAATAAATAAACAAACAAATAAATAAATAAATAAAAAATAGTCCCATAAAAATGCTTAAAGTTTATGGGAATTCGTTCCACTTTATTTCCCCTGGTCCGCTTCACAAACAATGTAAAGGAACAGATTTTGAAAGACACTGTCATGTCTTGTGGACGCCATAGATATAGTGCCCCAATGTGCTCTACCAAAAGGTTGACATGAACGTTACAGGTTTAACTAAAAACACATCATACTTACTGAACTAGTTAGTTCCTGTTTTTATAAAAAAAAAAATTGCTATAGCAGATATAAACTATAAACAGGAATTATTTCTATAAAATAATTAGAGAAATAACTGTTTTTATTACTAACTAGCTTCTAAAACAAAGCTGAATCCCAAATCCCCATCCAACCCCTGATCAAGGGCACTACATAGTGTGTGGAACCAGGGATTGTACACCCTACATAGTGCACTAGCTTTCCATTTAATGCTAATTTGGATTCGACCCCTGAACAGTTAATTAGCTATGAATAAGAAAGCTTGGGATGTCAGTATTAGTTAGCGTGACCTGCACATGAAGCGTAAATGCACAGCGCATTCCACAGCATCGTCCCAACTGGACAGACGCACTGAAAGAGCTAACGCTAACGTTCCTTATTACCTTCTGCATTCATTCTCACACACCTGTTTCCCTTTTAAATGCCTTACTGCATATGAGAATAATCATCAGAACAGAAGCTATCGGTCGCTAGGCTACTCTTTCATCTGTGTGACAAAGTGTCAGTCGATCCAGCAGGTCATCAGGAAGCCTTTCTGTTAGGATTCCAGCTCTGAACGTAGCAGCCCAACGTCGGGTAACGGTTCTGACGTCATGTTAGTCATGTGACTGCACAAGGCCCAGATGAGATTAGATCTACAGTATAACTACAGCAGATTCACTGTACTGAGCTGCGGCTCGTCTTGTAGTATCACATCGCGCCGCATGGTACTGCACTGACGCGAGGTTAAAGCGGTTCATATCGAACTGTTTCTGGGTTGAAATAGATCGTTTAGGTCAACACACACAAACCTTTACGAATTATAATTCCAAAAGAATAACAGCTTAGAATTACAATTTCTGGAGAATAATAATAATAATAATAAATAATGAAAATAATAATAATGAAAATAATAATATAGTACTGCCTATACATGTAAATGATTGTGTGTGTGTGTGTGTGTGTGTGTGTGTGTGTGTGTGTGTGTGTGTGTGTGTGTGTGTGTGCACGTGTGTGTGTGTGTACCTTGCCCTTGTCGGAGCTGAACTGGCGGAAGTGCAGGACTCCCTCCTTGGTAGCGTTAACAAAGGCGTCTGACAAAGAGTTTCTCCTGGAGCCGGAATCTTCTGAGGACCGATCCACAGCCTGCTCACACACACACACACACACACACACACACACACACATACACATATATATATATATATATATTTAGCAACATTTCATTATCAATCAGCCTGATGTTTCCTGCATCGGAAATCATTCTCAACAGAACACACACACACACACACACACACACACACACACACACACACACACACACACACACACATCATGGTGTTGTCTTTACTCACCTTCCTGAGTCCTGTCAGGCTGGTGATGTGCTTTATGATTTTTCTGCACAGGGAGGGAGACACACAGTACATCAGGAGTGACTTCACGTCATTAGCGTTAGCTGTGTTCATTATCACACTGTACGCGCTCAGCTGTCATTAGTGTCACACCTCATACACTATTAATGAATGATGCATATCGTGATGTGAAATGAACCCGTTCCTAAAACTTTATGGTAAATTTAATTATTACGCAATTATTGATTAACCATGCTTAATTATTTTCTGCTTTAACACCAGACCTGTGAGATTTAATCAATTATGCAGTTTAATTGGTCATTTGATGATCGACTGATTCGTGAATCATGAATCGTGAATCGTCTGGTCGGGTTTTTCGATTCTGAATCAATTCTGCACCTTTTCAATGGTTTAATAAGCTTATAAACAAGAATACACCATTTTTGTAAAAACTAGTATTTTGTGCTTGGTGGGTTTCCTCTGAGTTCAAAATGTTCAAAATGTTTTGGGTTTATGGGCGCTTGGGGCGTCACTGCCACCTACTGGACTGGAGTGTAGAGCAGAAGCTCGGCAGGAAATCAAGATGAACGCTTTGTACGAGACGTGATGTTTAAACATTCAACAACAGAAGTTTCACAGGATGTCAATTAGTTTTTAATACTTTAAAACCTGTAGAGCATTTAGAGCTCCTGAACCAAATCGAATCAAAAGTCAGAAATCATTAAACGCGAATCGAATCGAGTCTATCCGCTCATTCACAGCTCGGTTTAACAGAAGGTCAAAGAGTTTTAGCTTCACTTCAGCTCAGGTAACACAGACACGATCGGATGAAATGATGAACGTACCCGCGTCCTTCATCCCTGTAGTTGTCCAGTCCCTCATCGCACGACTTGGAGCGCTCGGTTTTAGCGCCGGAATCTGAATCCAGAACCGTGAGCCGCAACGAGTCTGCGCACACACACACACACACACACACACACACACACACACACACACACACACACAGGTCATACACAAATCCCCCAGGTTTACACTAGCTGTTGACTTGACGTGTGTGTGTGTGTGTGTGTGTGTGTGTGTGTGTGTATGTGTGTGTGTGTGTGTGTGTGTGTGTGTTACCTTGGTCGTGAGAGAGCTGGCGGTGAAGGACGGCGGAAGACAAGGTGGGGCTCGGAGGCACAGCGGAGACGACGGAGACGACAGGGAACTGCAGCTCATCGAGGTCGGCGCTGGGGCTGGACGGCTCGTCTGAAACAATAAACAAAACAGAGTTTATACACATACAAACATGTTTACCATCATGATCACGGCTAAACAACTCTTATGTGGTCTGTAACATTAGATCAGTGTTAACGGTTGCTTGTTGTCCTTTGCTAACATCAAGTTATTTTACAAAAATACAAAATACTGTAACTGGTTAAATACTGAAACAAATCATAATAATAATAAATGTTTAATAATAAATGCGGTTTGTATAACTGTTGTATGAAAGCGATATCGCTATTCAGTACCACATCACAGCCGTGCCGATATTCACCACAACAGCACGACCTCGAGTGTTATACAGTACTGCTCAAATATTCACTCAACTCATACACTTATACAAACTATAACACAGATAAAATATACAGTACAAACCTGTATATCATGACAAGCCATTTAATATGACTATACAGTACAGAGCAAAAGTTTGGACACCCCTTCTCATTCAGCGGGTTTTCTTTATTGTCTTCTTTATTGTGTTCTTCAGCCCAAACGCGTCTCTTCTGCTTGTCGCCTGTCCTTAGCAGTGGTTTCCTAGCAGATATTCTAGCATGAAGGCCTGATTCACACAGTCTCCTCTTAACAGTTGTTCTAGAGATGTGTCTGCTGCTAGAACTCTGTGTGGCATTGACCTGCTCTCTGATCTGAGCTGCTGTTAACCTGTGATTTCTGAGGCTGGTGACTCGGATGAACTTCTCCTCCGCAGCAGAGGTGACTCTCGGTCTTCCTTTCCTGGGCCGGTCCGCGTCTCAGCCGGTTTCTTTGTAGCGCTTGATGGTTTTTGTGACTGCACTTGGGGACACTTTCAAAGTTTTCCCAATTTTTCCGACTGACTGACCTTCATTTCTTAAAGTAATGATGGCCGCTCGTTTTTCTTCACTTAGCTGCTTTTTTCTTGCCATAATACAAATTCAAACGCTTTGAATGAGAAGGTGTGTCCAAACTTTTGGTCTGTACTATATATACACCACCTGTCAAAAGTTTGTACACCCCCTCTAACTCCATGTTCGTTCCAGATTTCTTTTCTACACTGTAAAACAACACTGAAGGCGTTTATATAAAACACACAATAATCTCCTCTGAACAGTTGATATTGAGATGTATATCTGCTCCTTCTGCTCTGAAAAGCTTCATAACGGCTCTAATCTGAGGTGCTGGTTGTTAATCGGTGAACCAAATGAACTTCTCCTCTGCAGCAGTTTTGGTCTCACTTTCCTGGGAAGGTCTTCATGAGAGACAGTTTCATCATGGAGCTTGATGGGGTTTACAAACACACTCGACACAATACTGTTGCTATTCTGACTAGAATAACAACTGACTGTTGAGATCTTGTTATTTAATTAATGCCAGTATTGTTCTAGAATTTAGAAATCCTTTAATTGAGAAAACTGTATATCTAACTATATATACTATCTAAGAAAGGTTCCATAAGTGCAGTGTTGTTGCAGATCAAACCATATTATATTATTGAAAAAAAAAAAATTATCAAATATTAATTACTTATAACAGTAAAGACAAAGGACTTAAATTACTTGAATTATATTTTAAATATAATATATAATATAATCCATCTCAAAAAGCTTGGAAAATCTAGTATTTATATATTATGTGCTGGTATACTGTATGCCATTTTTACATAATTTAATTGTAAAAATTTAAACTCTCTTGAAATTAAAACAACAATGGGTTTGAAAGATTGTATTACATAGTTTCACACAAAAAAAATTAACTTTAAAATAAAAAAGGTTCTAACTTTTCACAATATTCTAAATTTTCAGATTCACTTTATGTACTATTAAGATTTTTGTTTAATGTAAACGATCTTGCAGATGTTTAATGAAATAAAAAATGTACAATATGATTACTTATGTTTAGGACTTTTTTTTTTTTTTTTTTAACCAAAAATGTTTTTTGTTTTTTTTTAACCATCCACGTCAGTGAGTTTTGTGCTTTTGTTGATTTCACAAGAAATTCTAGTCGTTATATTTCTGTTCCTTGTTAACACGGTGCGTAGAGGGAAGAGGAAGTGATTAATTCCTAGACTTGGATTAGAGAATCAGGTGAGTCACAGTGTGTGTGCGTGTGCGTGTGTGTGACAACAGACAGAGAGATGAACATGTACGCTCGAGTTTAAACAAGTCCTGCGGGTTTCGGGCTTCGCTATCCTCAGTGTGGAAACGTGGAAAATCCGTTTCTGTGACTGTAGAACTTCATGTACCGTAACATCACAGGTCCCATCACACCCTTAACCCGTGACCTGTGACTGCTGCAATGACAAACGCCACGAGCTGGGTGTAACGGACATGACTATGTGACTGGAGACACACCATCTCTTACTTACATGCACCAACATTACAGTATGTTAAAACAATAAATATAATACAAATTACTTTTTGGGATGTCTGGAAAACTCTTCCCTGGTTTGGTGTCTAACTTTCTGAATAATGTTCCTGAACCTCGTTGCCCTTTTATATACGGCGTCACCAGAAGATGATCTTGTCCCAGTCGACTCCGCATCCTCTTCGCCTCCATTAGAATAACCGCAGCTTCCTGTTCTCATTACTCTTCACTTTTTATGTTGGTTTGTTTCAACTGGTTCTCTGCTTTCACAACACATCGCTCATTGTTTCTCTCTGTTACACACTTCCTCGTTAAAGTTGTTTTCCCCTGGCTCTTGCGGTTTTCCTGGTCCGGCGTAGTCTTGCATTTTTCCCCCCATTTTAATTTGTTTGGTGAGTAAAGATTGTGTAACCCCGATTTTCCGCAGAGTGTGTGTGTGTGTGTGTGTTGGTGGTGTTGGACGCATGATTTTTTCGATGCAAAATCAAATCTGGTTACCGGAATAACCCAAACAAATACGAGTCTTGATTCCTGCATATCCGTTTTCCAACCAGGCATAACACTGGATCCCATGTTGCAATCACACCTGATGAATTCGGCTTTTTGTTTTGTTTAATTTTTATCATCACTGATCCTCAGTAAGATACAGTTAGACCAGTTCCGGTGGGGTTTCATGGAGCATGCTGGTGTGATGGGGTATGACTGAGTGTTGGTGTGTGATGACTACTGGGGCATAATGGTGAATGCCGGTTTATAATGGTGAATGTTAATGCTCTGATGGTGAGCGCTGGTGTGTGAAGGTGAGATTTGATGTTAATGTTGTGTGTTGGTGTGTGGGGGAGAATACTGGTACATGATGGTGAGTGTAGGGTTATGATGGTGAATGTTAATGTGTGATGGAGAATGTCGGTGTGCGATGGTGGATGATGGTGTGTGACGGTTAATGGTGGTGTGTGATGGTGAATGTTGATGTGTGACGGTTAATGTTGGTGTGTGTTGGTATGCGATGTTGCGTGTTGGTGGGTAATGGTGAAAAGTTGTTGTGTGGTGGTGAATGTTGGTGTGTGATGGTGTGTGATGGAGAATGTTAGTGTGATGGTGAGTGCTGGTGTGTGATGGTGGGTGCTGTGTCTAATGGTGTGTGATGGTGTCTTATGGTGTGTGATGGTGTCTAATGGTGTGTGATGGCGAGTGCTGGTGTCTAATGGTGTGTGATGGTGGGTGCTATGTCTAATGGTGTGTGATGGTGTCTAATGGTGTGTGATGGTGGGTGCTATGTCTAATGGTGTGTGATGGTGTCTAATGGTGTGTGATGATGTCTAATGGTATGTGATGGTGTCTAATGGTGTGTGATGGCGAGTGCTGGTGTCTAATGGTGTGTGATGGCGAGTGCTGGTGTCTAATGGTGTGTGATGGTGTCTAATGGTGTGTGATGGTGAGTGCTGGTTTGTGATGGAGAATGTTTGTGTGTGTGATGTTGAGTTCTACTGTTTAACAGTGTGGGCTGGTATCAGCGTGCACTAGAATGGAAGCACTGCTCTAATCGGTCCTCTCTATGTGTTTGCACAGGCAGCTACATTTCTTTCATACCTTGCACACGCTCTGCATTACGAAATCCACTCCAACATTTCCTGGAATGTGGTGCTGTTTTGAAACGCCAAACTCCTAACACATGACCTGCTGGTTTCAGGTTTCAGATTTAAAAGCATAAGAACTTTAGATAAGAGCTTTAATCAGCAAAAGTAATAACAGAAACCTTTTTTTCCCGGCAGTCCAAGGCAACCTTTTACACAATTGTTACCGTCATATGATCTGTACTGCATCCCAGTACACAATAACATCACGCCGTATTTTATCACCTGCCATGCTTCATATGACTGAAACAATGAAGCAACCGTCCATGCTATTTTCATAAACACAATTTGCATACAACTCGGTTCTGTCATGGACAATTAGGCAACAAGTGGAATCACTGGGTGAAATTTCCATTCTATGAAATCCTAGTCTAAAAATGTTCCAGGTTGAGAGTATCGTGATATTAACTGATCATTCACTGACCACGACTTGAACTGGTGGTGAAAACTAAATGAACAATGTCTTTGGACATCATTGTGTATAGTGTGGATTTTGTGAGAATGTAAGTATAGTCATTATCACTCATTACATTCAAATCAGACTTACCGATGAAGGGAATAGAGTCAAGAGACGCATGCAGTTGGCCTAAGGGATTACATTCCTCTCCAAGCCATTGCTTGCACCCGTCTTGCACAGCATCGATGGACCTCCAGCACTTTGGCATCTTTTGGAGTTTCTCCACTCTGCCTCCTCCATCGGTCACAGCCTGGATGTAGGATGGATGCCTAATAGGTAAAAGCCCTGACATTTTTGTTTTCTCCCTCCTCATCACCACCACCATGGCCTCTGCGCCTTCAAGACCTTCCGTAACCGAGCCATTAGCGGCTACTAAAGCCCCATCCTGCTCTGTCCTTTGACCTTTGGCGGGATCAGGGCAAGGAATGGAACCAACGCGCTCTCGATGGCTCTCAGGTAGCCTCCCGGGAGACACGTGATTTGGCATTAGGGCAGTTCTTTGGTTTTCCGTGGTCACTGAGGCAGGGGTGACACCCGTGTTTAAGGAAGCGAGAGCCTTGGCTACGTAGGAGTTGTCCAATACCGAGGTCTGAATGGGGAGCCGTGCTTTGGAAGCAGCATCGTTACCCGGATCCTCCACTCTTGAGTTGAGAATTGGATCTGTAACTTTACTTTTAGCATTTATTCCTGGTAAACTGCCCTGTTCACCCACACCTGATCCTGTCCTTTGAGTTTGTGCCACTTTGCTTAACGAGAGTGACTGCCTACAGCCTCTGGCCTCCTCTCCAGTGCAAATAAGTGCCTCTTCCTCCGTCTCTGTCCTGCCATAAACCCTTCTGTCCATCAGCGATATCTTGCTCTCGGCCTGCCTGCCCAGGTAGTCGCAAGATTTTGCCCGAGTTTTGCATGTACTCTTTGTGGATGAAGGAAGTTCATCCTGTGATGCACTTCGATGCCAATCTCTTGACGTCGCTCGTTTCTTCTCTTCCAGTCTTTCCTGAGAAACACTGCATCGAGATTGGACCCCAGAATTCGCAGGACCTCGCTCGTGACCCGTGCTCCTCTGCCTTGAAAGGGATCCATTTGTGCCCTCATTACTCCTGCTTGCTTTATTAGCTTGGCTTGCCGCCCGCAGGCTGTCCAGTCTCTCCTGGATGGTCCTACTACCGTAGGTATAGAGCCGCTTGTTATCGATGTACTCCTTGTAGGTGGTGTAATTCCTCCAGTCAATATTCTGATGCATTGGGGAACATGGAGATGATGCAACAGTTGGTGGTGAGGGTGTGAACGGGCTCATGGCATGTCTACTGGACGGCGTAGATGTCGAGTCAGGGTGAAAAGGAGTGTGCATGGGAATGTGTGTCGAGAATCCCGGTGGTTCGGATGGCCTTTTCGGAGTGTATCGCAACTGTGGGCCTCTAGCAAAAGGCGTGGTTTGGGATCTCGGACGAACGGAGGAAAGGTTTTCAAGGGAGGAGGTACACATCGGTGTGTTTTTTGTCTCCTGCAACCTGTGATTGGAGGTTGTGCCATGCGGATGAGGGGGACATTCCAGGGAATCTGAAACCCCCGCCCCTGTCGCCTGGACACTTTCGTTATACACAGACGCCACAGTCTGGAGTTTGGAGACCTGCGGGGCAGGGGTAGATTGTGCGATTGGGACTTCCACACGACGGCCAACATCGGGGCTTGGCTCTGCCCCCTGAGACAACACTCCATGTGTTTCTGAGGGAGCTGAAGGTTCGTCGGTGTGCGTCATCCCTGGCGTCTTAGGCTCTATCCGTGGGTAGCAGACAGGAGGAGGTTCTGGGATATTCTGTGCATTTCCACTGTATGCTTCATTCCCTTTGAGGTATGCATCTTTGGAATAGGCCTACAAATAAGGAAATAATTAATTAAATGCTTAAAGTAAGGTGTTGTTCAGTAACAACGGAATTGTTGTTATATTAAAATAGTCAAGCGTGATGAAGCTTGAGTTACTGTTCCCACCCTGAGGGCTTTAAACATGACAGAAGCATGCAGAAGCAAGAAGTGAGAGAGAGAGAAAAATCCAGCAAACAATTTGAAATACTTTTGAGGCTAATACTTACCCGACTATGGTGAAAAATAAGCAAACACATACGAGGAACGATCCCGAGCACAGAGGCATCCACAAACACTTCACAATCAGCTCCAGTGAATATAATCAGCTAAACTCCATCCTCATCCTGAGTCCTGGCGTATATTAGACTTGTACTGTAGTACCGTAGTAGATCGCTGACGTTCGTCAGTGAGAGGATCGTCGTTCTAAAGCTGTGTCGTCTCCGTGCGTGTGTATGAAACGCTCGCTTGAGCAGAAGTGAAAGCGAGTGAGCTATATGTTGGATGCTTGCCATGGCAAATTTACCTGAGGTGTCAGATTACCGCAGTATATCTTCCTCTCTCTCTCTCTCTCTCTCATACTCATTCCCTGCCCATCCTTTCTGATACAACACCAGTAAAGCATTTCACTAGCAAATAATACTATTAATAACCATTAAAGATTTAAAACAATTCCGGATTAATGCAATCAATAATCTCTCTTGTTATTTTTCCCTCTAACTCTCCCTCTGTGTTCTTCTCTCTCTCTCTTTCTCTCTCGTTCACAACAGTTTTTATAATATAGAGGAATTCTGTTCAGCATAGAAGACAGGGGTCGTGGATGTGAAGACGGCGAACAGAACACAAAGACAAACACACCCCTGATAAAAGTGATTAGAGATGGAAGAGGAAAGCAGATGCAACAGATGAAGAGCTGAAATCCGGCTTACCAGAGCGGTAATGTCCCGGGAGAACTGTGACCCGAAAGTCGGAGGGCAGAAAAGAAAGGAAGCAGTGGGAGAGAGAAGAAGGAAAAAAAGATCAGCAATGGCCACTCTACTGTACACACACACACACACACACCATTGTGTTTGAGAATGTGTGAAAGAGAGAGGAAGAGGAAAAATGATAAAGAATGAGAAATAAATTAGAACATATTCATAAGGAACCCACCAACTGCAAAATGTCTTCATCTTTCGGCATCACACAGAGCTCCAGGGACGAGTCGCTGCACACAGGGAGCACAAACACCACCATGTTTTACTGACAATCCATAAACTCCAGAGCATGTACAGCAGTTACAGTGCTGAGGAACACACACCCACCCATATGCACAAACACACACACACACAAATGCACGCACGTACACACATGGGGTAAAATGCCGAGAGGACTTTCATCTGAATTTCTAAATGGGATGAAGAAATGCTCAGAGGAAATGAAGCAGAGATAAGGTTAGTCTAAAGAGGCCACGCTTTCCACTTCACTGGAGATCAAAATTGATGTCTGAAAAAAACACGAGTGATTCATTCAAAACAAACCCCCCCCTCCCCCCTCCCCCTCCGTGGGATTGTGGAGAAAGGAGAGAGAGAGGGGGGGGGGGGGTAATAAAGAAACATGGTTGTTTACCTGTTCTGTATGAGGGCGATTACTTGTGAGTACGTCCTGCCGATGATGCTCTCGCCGTTCACCTTCACTATACGATCACCTGAGAACCGACAGCACACGAGAACACCAGCAGCACGTTTACTCTCTACACAGGTGTAATGTGCTATAACAACATGAAACCCTGAGAACTTTCATGATATCAGATTAGATTCGTGTCCAAGCTGATTCACAGAGGGCTTTCCACAATCACACTCCCCAGACTTAGTAGTAGTAGTGAGATGTCACTACTGGAGCGTTCGTAAAAACTCATTAACCCACAGTGACTCACTTATCGCACTGAATGCCCCACTTATTGCCCTAAATGCCCCCTAAATGACTCACTTATTGCCCTAAATGCCCCCTAAATGACTCACTTACTGCCCTAAATGACTCACTTATTGCCCTAAATGCCCCACTTATTGCCCGAAATGCCCCCTAAATGACTCACTTATTGCCCGAAATGCCCCCTAAATGACTCACTTATTGCCCGAAATGACTCACTTATTGCCCTAAATGACTCAATTATTGCCCTAAATGCCCCACTTATTGCCCGAAATGCCCCCTAAATGACTCACTTATTGCCCTAAATGACTCACTTATTGCCCGAAATGCCCCCTAAATGCCCCACTTATTGCCCGAAATGCCCCCTAAATGACTCACTTATTGCCCGAAATGACTCACTTATTGCCCTAAATGACTCAATTATTGCCCTAAATGCCCCACGTATTGCCCGAAATGCCCCCTAAATGACTCACTTATCACCCTAAATGACTCACTTATTGCCCTAAATGCCCCACCTATTGCCCTAAATGCCCCACTTATTGCCCTAAATGACTTATCTACTGCTTGTAATGACCAAATTGTTGCCCAGACTAATGTTCTTGTTGCCCTGAATGACTTGCTTGTCGCACACAATGACTCACTTCAGGCCTTAAAGGACTCACCTATTGCCAACATTGACTCATTTATTGCCCTGAATTACTAATTTATTGCCCTTAATGACTCACATATTGCCCAGAATGAATCAATTATTGCCCCGAATGCCCCTCTTATTGCCCTAAATGCCCCGATTATTACCCTGAATGACTCACTGTTGACTCATGACTAGATTGTTACCCAGAACCACTCACTCATTGCCCAAACTGACCCACATATTACCCAGGGTGGCTTGTTTCTCAAAATGATTGACTTATTGCGCTGGGTGACCGAGTTATTGCCCACAATGACTCCAGCGCAACAATGTTGCTAATAATTACTCACTTATTGGTCATAATGACTAAACTGTCTCACTTATTGCCATGAATCACCGCATTCAGTAAACCCGTACACATAATCACTAATGCACCGATAAGCCAGAGGGTTGTGTTTTCCTGTACCCCTGACTCCCACTCTACCTGTGCAGAGTCCAGCTTGGTGGGCGGAGCCTCCCTCCTTCACCTGCTTTACAAAGATAGTGTCCATCGGCTCAAGACGGCATGGCGATCTCCCTGAGCGAGGAAAAATATCACACCATTATACTGTACTCAAAAGGCATAATACGTTAGTTTTACTGAACCAGGTATCAAACACTTGTTTTGACATAGAAATTTAATGACAATGGACTGAATCAGCTCTGTAGTGTTTAACAAAACGGCCCGTCTCAAAGGAACTCGGGAGATTCCTGAAGCTAGCTTTAAAGAGCAGCAGATGTGTTCATGGCACATATCAGCGCAAAGTAGTTAGCAGGGAGAGAATGTGATGGCTAAGCAAAAGCATGACCTATAAAGCCACACACACACACACACACCATATGCTCTGCACAGTGTAATCAATCACAGTGTGACTTATAAACGTATAGTGTGATGCAATGCTGTGCAATTAACATTTCAATGTTTACACATATTTTCCCGAGGAGGAACTGCACTCATGGCATTGCCGTATAGTGGTACGTTAGCAATTAATGCCACAACAGGCAACCTGTAGGGAAACAGCACTCCCGGTGGCCAGTTATCAGCACAACAATTTAATAAACCACATTTGCACTCGATCACACACACACGCGGTTCCAGAAAAAACACCCTTTTGCACCTGGAACCTCCCTAAGAATGAGCAAAGCCTCTATAAAGATGTATGTTAATTGAAACTGAAATATTTAAGATGCTAAATGTATTGTTCTTGGTGTGTTTATAGAGCAAAACATTTTCAGTGTGTGGAACAGACTTACTGCCAGGAATAAATAAATCGTTTCCAATGACGAAATGTTTGTTGCTTAAAATGAATCACTTGGTGCGCATAATGTAACCAATCACAGAACAAACATAATACAAATCACATGGCAAGAGCGTCTACTTTCTAATTAAATGCTTCTAAACAATAATGTGCCCATTAGGAACCACTTGGTGAGTCACTCGGTGACCCAGAGGAATCATTTAGTACCGATAATGAACAATCTGGTGCCATGATGAATCAACTGGTGCCCACAGGAGACTCTAAAAAATAATTTGGTACACATAGAGAATAATATAATGCCAATGGTGCCCACTGGTCATTTGGTACCCATGACAAAAAACTTGTTGCCCATTATGAATCACTTAGTGCCCATGATCGATCAGTAATGCCCATAAGGAATCGTTTGGTTCACATGATGCAGATAACGACTCACTTATTATTCCTAATTTATCAATTGGTGCCCATGTTGAATCGTTTAGCACCCATAATAAACCACTTGGTGCCCATGGTGAATCAGTTGATGACCCAAAAGATCATTAAGTATGCATAATGAATTAAGTACCCATTCAGTGCCCATGGTCAATCACCTGCTGTTCATGATGAATCATTTGTGCCCTAAATGAAGAATTTCTACAAATAATGAATCACCAGACACCCACCAGGAATCATTTAGTACCAATAGTCAATCACTTGGTGTCCCTAAGAAATCATTTGGTACCCATAATAAATAATTTGGTGCCCCTGGTGCATTACTTAACGCCCATGAGGAATCATTTGGCTTCAAGTGGCACAGATGATGACAAATGGCACATTACCCATGATTTATCACTTGGTGCCAATGGTATCATATAGTACCCATGAGGAATCATTTGGTTCCCATGTTGAATAATTTTTTGGCTTTGGGTTTTATTTTTCAAGAAATCTGATAATTAGAGTCTTGACCCCTATGATTTGAGTTATTAACCAGATGCCAACTTGATGACTTTATATTTTAAAATTAAACCATGCAGAGCTTATTAAACAAACAAACAAACAAACAACAAACAGAAAAGTTTATGTAATCATGAGGTCAACTCTTTTGGACTTCATGAATTTTGTTTACTTTGTCAAATAGTTGTTGATGCCGTAGTTAATTTTAAACACAAGATCACAGACTTGAGAAATACGACCAACACTGTGGTCACATCTGCTTAGAACGTACTTAAAATAAATATGTATTTAATACAAATGTGTTTACGTATACTGTATATGTGTATTTATATTATGTATATATACTTTGTGCGTGGAATATGACATTTATATAAAAATGTAAAGAGGATATTGAAGCTGTTTAACCGTAATAACATCACTGTAGTAGATTTAAAGGCTTCTTAAAGCCAGACCACAGACACACTCAGGTCCACTTTATGAAACGTATATACGGGTGAATCAGATTACTATTGACTCGTACAGACCGTCAGAAGCCGTCCGTGTCTCTGATGTGCCGTTGGTTTGATAGAGTGCTGCTGTTGATATTAATGTACAGTATAAGGAAGTGGAGAAGGGGAAGAGACATTTCTTTGAGTCTCAGTCAGGACATATCCTGTTTCATGACATCTCCTTCACACATGCGGCGGAGTTCAGCTTGGGCTCAATAACACACTTCTACATAACATTACAAGTGGATTCCTGTCTTATAACATCACAACTTTCCAATGGGTGGGGTTTTAGTAGTTCACTTTCTCACTGATGCTTTATGACAACAAGGTTGTTTTCATCTTACTGCTGAAACAGTACGTTTTCCCACTTTTATATAAAAAAAAAAGACACCAGCAGAGGGCGGGGTGCCACTTTCTTAACTGTATAAGGACGTACATGCATTCACGGCAGTGCGAGGACCAAGGCTGATGCAGTGGTAAGTCAAAGGTTAAGATTCTCTCCAAGTGACTGGAAGGGCATGAGTTTTAATCCCAGCACTGCTGAAGAGCCAGTGATGGACCATGAGTCAAGATCATGAAATAAATGATTGCGGAAACCCCGCACCGCAGCTCTCGTTCGTCAACCCCGCACCGCAGCTCTCGTTCGTCAACCCCGCACCGCAGCTCTCGTTCGTCAACCCCGCACCGCAGCTCTCGTTCGTCAACCCCGCACCGCAGCTCTCGTTCGTCAACCCCGCACCGCAGCTCTCGTTCGTCAACCCCGCACCGCAGCTCTCGTTCGTCAACCCCGCACCGCAGCTCTCGTTCGTCAACCCCGCACCGCAGCTCTCGTTCGTCAACCCCGCACCGCAGCTCTCGTTCCTCAGCCCCGCACCGCAGCTCTCGTTCCTCAGCCCCGCACCGCAGCTCTCGTTCGTCAACCCCGCACCGAAGCTCTCGTTCCTCAACCCCGCACCGCAGCTCTCGTTCCTCAACCCCGCACCGCAGCTCTCGTTCCTCAACCCCGCACCGAAGCTCTCGTTCCTCAACCCCGCACCGAAGCTCTCGTTCCTCAACCTCGCACCGCAGCTCTCGTTCGTCAACCCCGCACCGCAGCTCTCGTTCCTCAGCCCCGCACCGCAGCTCTCGTTCGTCAACCCCGCACCGAAGCTCTCGTTCCTCAACCCCGCACCGAAGCTCTCGTTCCTCAACCCCGCACCGAAGCTCTCGTTCCTCAACCCCGCACCGAAGCTCTCGTTCCTCAACCCCGCACCGAAGCTCTCGTTCCTCAACCCCGCACCGAAGCTCTCGTTCCTCAACCCCGCACCGAAGCTCTCGTTCCTCAACCCCGCACCGAAGCTCTCGTTCCTCAACCTCGCACCGCAGCTCTCGTTCCTCAACCTCGCACCGCAGCTCTCGTTCCTCAACCTCGCACCGCAGCTCTCGTTCCTCAACCTCGCACCGCAGCTCTCGTTCCTCAACCTCGCACCGCAGCTCTCGTTCCTCAACCCCGCACCGCAGCTCTCGTTCCTCAACCCCGCACCGCAGCTCTCGTTCGTCAACCCCGCACCGCAGCTCTCGTTCGTCAACCCCGCACCGCAGCTCTCGTTCGTCAACCCCGCACCGCAGCTCTCGTTCGTCAACCCCGCACCGCAGCTCTCGTTCGTCAACCCCGCACCGCAGCTCTCGTTCGTCAACCCCGCACCGCAGCTCTCGTTCGTCAACCCCGCACCGCAGCTCTCGTTCCTCAGCCCCGCACCGCAGCTCTCGTTCCTCAACCCCGCACCGAAGCTCTCGTTCCTCAACCCCGCACCGAAGCTCTCGTTCCTCAACCCCGCACCGAAGCTCTCGTTCCTCAACCCCGCACCGAAGCTCTCGTTCCTCAACCCCGCACCGAAGCTCTCGTTCCTCAACCCCGCACCGCAGCTCTCGTTCCTCAACCTCGCACCGCAGCTCTCGTTCCTCAACCTCGCACCGCAGCTCTCGTTCCTCAACCTCGCACCGCAGCTCTCGTTCCTCAACCCCGCACCGCAGCTCTCGTTCCTCAACCCCGCACCGCAGCTCTCGTTCCTCAACATCGCACCGCAGCTCTCGTTCCTCAACCTCGCACCGCAGCTCTCGTTCCTCAACCTCGCACCGCAGCTCTCGTTCCTCAACCTCGCACCGCAGCTCTCGTTCCTCAACCTCGCACCGCAGCTCTCGTTCCTCAACCTCACACCGCACCTCTGAATTCTCAAACCTAATTTGTCATGCAGTGATGGTGAGAGCAGACTCAGGGCGGGGTAAAGAATTTGGAGTTCAACAGGGTCGATAAGAATCATGAGGAATTCCACTGAATGACTATTTCCAATGAGAGCCCGCTCAAACAATCATCCACTGGGACACCACCCAAACAACCACAGAGAAAGGAACGCACAGCTTCAGATTCACCTCCATATTTCATATTTAATGGAAACGTTAGACCTCACACTGAAGCTCTCGTTCCTCAACCTCACACTGCAGCTCTCATTTCTCAAACCCAATTTGCAGCTTTGATTCCTGAACCTCTCAATACAGCTTCAATCTCCTGCTCTGGTTCCTCAAACTCACCCGTCAGGGCTGGTTCCTTAATCGCAATCTACCACTGATTTCTCAACCTTATCCTGCAACTTCAAACTTTACACATTATCAACCTCACAGTCCAGCTTTGATTCCACAACCTCACACTTTAGCACAGGTTCCTCAACCTCAATCTACACCTCTGGTTTCTTAAACTCATACTGTAGCTATGGTTCCTCCACTTGAGACTGGTTGACTGGTAGTTCCCTTTTGGATTTGGTTCCTCTCAAGGCTTCTTCGCCATGTCGTCTCAGTGAATTTTCATTGCCATGACCGCCACTGGATTGCTCATTAAGGATACATTTATAGCCTTAAAACATATACGTGGAATTGACACAATGTCCAATGTTAAAAGATCTATACAAATAAAACGGAACTGAACTGAAGCTTTAGCTCTGGTTCCTCAACCTCACAGTGCAGCTTTGGCACACAGTCCTAAGCCAGAAAAACACCCACCTCACTCGATCACTATCAGACGGTCAGAGAGTCAGACGGGGAGACTCTCGGGGTCAGATGGTGTACTAGACACGAATAAATCATCCATCTTGGATAAATGTGTTATATTGTGACATCGACACACTGATGATCAAGATGGACCCTGGCTTTGGCTCCTCTCTCTCTCTCTCTCTCTCTCTCTCTCTCTCTCACACACACACACACACACACACACACACACACACACACACAGATCTCTGCTTAGCACAGCTGGTTGAGCTATGTTGGGTTTGGTCCTCCTGTTAGCTCTTAGTGCTGGATTATGTTATTCTGCAGGGACTGGGAGGACGCCCATATTCCTCCACGGCCAGACAATTACACAACACAGATGAATTTATTCTCTCTCGCTCTCTCTCTCTCAATTCCTCTCACACTTTTTGCCCCTCCCTCTTTATCTTATCCATCATCTCTGTATTTCTGTTGAAGAAGATAATGTAACCTTTTCTGAAATCCACGGTCAGTGAGGAGAGTCTTTATTATTGCCGATGTCATGTGGGTTAAACCATGCAAAGCATCCGTTCATCCCATAAACATGGCTGTAGTCTTCTCATCCAGCTAGTTGCCTGGTAACCAGCAGTTCCTGACACTTCAAACGAGCCACGTTCGCCGTTTAAAGCAATAGATCTCAAAAAACCCTAAGAGCAATTATATGATGAATCAGTATATACAGTATGCGTGTGTGTGTGTGTAAATACGAGTAATACCGATCATCATTCACGTCTCAAGGGATGTTGCATACGTTCCTGAAAACTCTATCTTTTATATACATGCCTGCGATTCTGCACTGGTTCCTGAAGATCCCTGGAGGAACGCGAGTGTGGAATGTGTGTGTGCGATCGTACGCACCGTGCAGTGATGGTGAGAGCAGACTCAGGGCGGGGTAAAGAATTTGGAGTTTAACAGGGTCGATAAGGATCATGAGGAATTCCACTGAATGGCTCTTTCCAATGAGAGCCCGCTCAAACAATCATCCACCGGGACACCACCCAAACATCCACAGAGAAAGGAACGCACAGCTTCATATTCACCTCCATATTTCATATTTAATGGGAACGTTAGACTAATATGTAGTAGAAATTATTTTTAATTCCTCATAAGTAAACAACAGCCAACTCTAATCATCATTACCTTAACCACCATCATCATCACCATCATCTTCAACATCATCACCATAACCTTCACAATCACTACCATCATCACCATTTCTATCATTACCACCGCCGCCGACCAACATCTTCATCACAAGCATCATCATGATCATCTTTAGCAGAAGCAGCAGCACCAGCTCCATCATCATCTTCATCATGGTTATCATTAGCAGCCGCACCATCATTACCACAACACCACCACTACCATCATCACCACTACCATCTTCACATCACTGCTACCATCATCACCACTACCATGACCATCATCGTCTTCGTCACCACCACCATCACAATTTTCATACTCACTAGCATCATCATCACCACCACTGCCATCTACATCAAAACCATAATCATTAACATTAGCAGCAGCACCATCATTACCACCACCACGACTATCAACATCATCTTAACCTCTATCGCTACTATCATCACAATTCTGCTAGCATCGTCACCACCACCATGACAACCATCATCACCACCATCATCATAATTGTCATAATCACTACCATCATCATCGCCACCACCACCACCGCCCCCATCTTCATCAAATCGTCATCATTCTGATTATCATAACCAGCACCATCATTATCACCACAACAATGATCATCATCATCATCATCTTAATCACTACCATCATTACATCACTGCCACCACCACCACGCCAATCATCATCTTCATCACCACCATCACAATTTTCATAATCACCACCATAACCTTCATCACAACCTTCATCATGATTGTCATTAGCAGCAGCACCATCATTACAACCACCACCACCATCACCTTCACCATTACAACCAAAATCTTTTACCAAAAAATTACCACTGTCATCATCTTAATCATGACTATTTCACTTATCTCTATGTTTATCACCAGCATCTTCACTCTCACCATCATCATCATCTTCGCCTATACCGCCATCTAGTGCTGGGTGATATAACCTCAAATCAACATCATGATTAATTCGACATTCACCACTATTTTCATCAGCAATCATCACCATCATCATCATTACCTTTCTCATCCATTTACCTCTCATTATAATCACTATTTCCTTCCCCTTCTTCTCCTAGCCAACTTATTCATCTCAATCACCAGTGTGTGTGTGTGGAATGTTCTCACAGGGAATGTTCTCCTACTGCCACGGTGTTCCAATTCATGAATAAATAAACAAGCACAAACAGGGGGAACAAAATCCAAAGACGGGGACGAGCATTACGCTGAGAAGATGTAGTGGGAAGGGAAACAGTTACTTAGTGTGTTGCCTAATGTGTGTGTGTGTGTGTGTATGTGTGTGTGTGTGTGTGTGTGTTTAATTGAACAGTGCTCTTGATTTATTTCAGCTCTATATTGGCTGAGAGTCACAAAGTCCTGAGGATCTTAAAAGCTGCAGGACACACACACACACACACACACACACACACACACACACACAAGATCTCCAACTATTCTAACAGCAGCTATTCATATTCCTCCATCAACCTCAATATAGCCCCGTCTCATTCATTATTCAGGCTGTAGCTGCGCTGTAAATACACACTCCAGGCAGTCAGTGAACAAATCTGATTGGTGCAGATGGCTCTGTGTGAGCGTGTCTGCGTGTGTGTGTGTGTGTGTGTGTGTGTGTGTGCAGGGGTGTTTCATGCCAATCATCACCTCACATTAGGCATAAACCTATGTATATTCACTCAGTTATTAAAAATACATTATGAACATGACTCGAGTCCTGACTAACACACACAGGACAGTGATGAAATCTCACACACACACACACACACACACACACACACACACACACACACACACACACACACAGGAGTGTAGTACGTAGTTAGTCACTTTTAATTCGGAATACTTTCAAGATAAAGGCTTATTTTCTCTTTAAGCTGTTAGGCATGTGTGTGTGTGTGTGTGTGTGTGTGTGTGTGTGTGTGTGTGTGTGTGTGTGTGTGTGTGTGTGTGGTGAGACTGTATTAATTCCTGGAATGAATTTCCTGGGTTTAAAGTCTTTGTTTAAATTTCCTGAAGCGACATGTTTGTGCTAAAGATCCCGGGTTACGTTTTGGGTTAAATGGAGAATCTTGGCATTAAACTCCAGGACTCTCAGTCTTCTGCGTTAAAGTCCAGGGAGTTAAACTTGGGTGCTAAATACCCTGATGTTTAATTATTACTGTAATATCTCCAAGTCCATCATTAAATTTGTACCTTAAACCACTTGTACAAAAAGAACTAAAAGACGCACACCTCCTGGCGCCGGCTTCACTTTCGCTTTCGATACCGTCACTGCAACGCCAGACTCTGAATCACTGTGACTGGAGCGAAAGCAGAAACTGAGTCACGATCACCAGACACGTCATCTAATACTAATCCAGCAGCAGTGAAGAGTTCACTTCCACGTGATCTCTCACAATCTAATAACGAACTATAAGACTGACCTTATTACTGGACTTAAAGACATAGTTCATGTATCTGTATTTTACTTTTATTCGAGGACGCTTTTTACTCTTACCCAACACAAACGTAGAGGATCATCTGTACTTTTACTTCGGCACATTTCTGCATGCCGCTGTGTTACATAACCACAGGATTCGAAGTGTGTCGGATTCGAAGCAAGGACTTCACTACATGCTGTATATTAGGAGTAATTGTGCGAGATCGCTAGTTCGATCCCCGGGTGATGCTGTAACCTCTCGCAGCCGGAGGTCTAGAGAGAGCTGATTGGCCGAGCTCTCTCAGAGAGGAGGGACGAGAGATACTTACTGCTCCCACATTAATCACGGCTCTACAGCCAATCAGGGGCGTCTGTGAGCTCACGCGAGCGGAAATAGCGGATAGCGCTGTCCTCCGAGTGATGTGACTCCGCCCCCAACGGTGCGTGAGCGAGCAGTTCGAAAAGAAGGTTCGGAGGAAACATGTGATAGTCTTGACTGACTGAGTGGTAGTAGTAGCCTTAATGTGGAGCCCCCTAGTGACGGGGAGGAATTGGACACGACTAAAATTAGGGAGAAAATCTGGGAAAAATCAAAAAAAAAAAAAAAAGAAAGCTATGAACCATTTTGTACCTGAAAAATCCTTTGTGGAAAGTTCTGGAAGACAACGCTGGAATACCCGCATGCTAATTATTTATTATGACGCGGCTAATCAGTGTACTGGACACTTTAAGGTGGAGATGGCGATCTAAGGGTTGATGAGTTGACATCAACATGATTAGAGAACATGAACACAACTGTGGACGCTGAGCTGACAAGATGCTCAAAGCAGTCTATTCTGAAAAGTATCGTACGGAGACGTATTTTTCAGCGGCTTTGAAGTTCTTCAGTCTCCCCATGCTTTCTGTGCTATGACTGGTTATAAGAATTCAGTCTCGTCTCTGATTGGCTCGATGCTTTACTGTGTGTGAAACCCAAGCCAATCAGCTGAACACTCTTTCTTGAACCGGAGAGAGTTTGTTGCTGGTAGTCTTTTGGCGATTCCCACATCGAGGAATCCGCACAACTATTTGGTGCAGGTTTTTACACCTTCCTGATGCAACCTGTCCATTTTATCCGGGCTTGGAACCGGCAGTGGCCGGTGTTTGAGCACTGGGTGGGAATCGAACCCGGGCCTTCCGCTTATCTACCCCTGATGAGCATAATTTCCCTCCGAGAAAACTCCCATGACCTAATGTGACCCCCCACATGAGAGAAATGCGCAGAAGGAATATATTAAGATGGACACCTCCTCTGATTCCAACTGGGTCGGATCATGTCCCATAATGCACCTTTCTCATTCTGGTCTGTTCTTCCCATTATTAGTGCAGTATTAGGGTCTGTGTGAACAAACCTAGTGAGGAAATGTTTCTCAGCACTACTGGTTTCAATGGTGAGCTTAAAATCTTGAAATAATATGCTGGGTTAAAGTTTAAAGACTTGAATTCATAGTTTAAGAAACTAGTAAAACTCCTGGAACATGGACGTTCCCAAGCATGATACGGTCTACTCAATCAAATCTCAATGAAAAATACAGAAGACGACAGCTGTTCGGTATGTGATGTCATCGCTCTACTTCTGTTAGGCGCATACTGCCACCTAGTGTCGCAAAGTGTGGAGATAGTGGTGTACAAGTCTACTCGGATACAAACGTGAAAGCTGACCAGCAGAGGAGTGAGCAGAAAGGGGGGGGGGGGGGGGGGTGCGGGGGGTGTGAAGGCTTACCCGGGCACGGTACGAAACAGTCGTGCCAAGCGTGAAAAACACTAAATTGAGGAACCTGATCTGGACTCTGATCTGCTGTTGGCTTTGTGACTGTGTGAGGAAACAACAGGCTGATCGAGCCGATCAACATTAACACAGAGTGTGTGTGTGTGTATCTGATAAACAGCACAGCGCAGATCGACAGACGTGACTGGAATGTTCTGGTGTGAACTGAAGTGCGACACACTTTCACTTCACTGCACACACACACACACACACACACACACAGCCTGCACACTCAGAGTGCACCATTCCAAAGACACGACACGTGTGTGTGTGTGTGTGTGTGTGTGTGTGTGTGTGTGTGTGTGTGTGTGTGTGTGTGTGTGTGTGTGTGTGTGTGTGTGTGTCTGTGTGTGTGTGTGTGTGTCTAGATGAAGGCCAGGCACGGTGCCACTGTCACGCTGTGCTGGAATGGGACGAGAGAGAGGAATGAGGGACAGACCGCCAAACAATCTAGCACATAGAGAACTGGCAGAGTGGAGACAGATGTCAAAGGAGGACAAGAGGAGAGACAAAACAGAGCAGAGGAATCAGAAAGTCTCAGTCGAACACTTAAACGTTTTGCCAGAGCCACTAGTACGCTCGAGGGTGAGGAAGGCGAAGAAGGTGGACGGCATCGTGACGTCGCTCCAGTAAGAACCGGAAAATCAAATCCAAAATAAACAAAGAAACAGTTTCAAGAACATTAATTTCTGAATTTTTATAATGTTTTCTTTATAGTGACGTAAAGGAACAGGCTGGTGTGTCGGTGTCTCCACGTGTACTAGGACTATTGATTTAATTACTTTGTTAAATTTGCATATTTAAATCTATACTGCTGCACCGTCACTTTCTCACTTTACATCGCATGTTCATCCACTGTGCAACTTTGCACCACCTACAGTATAACCCATGTTTATTATTGTACTACTGTATATACACAGTGTTTGCACAGTTATACTGTATATTATCATATTTACCATCTCTTACTCCCTACTGCGCCTTCTGTACACTGATCACTCTCACCGCCGTACATATGAACACATACACTTATTTACCACATTTGTTATTTATTATAAATATGGTAACATATAATCTCATCCAATCCAATCAAATCTTATCTAATCGAATCTACATTTTTTTTAATTGAATTTCTATTTTTATTGGAAATTCTACCTTTGCTTTAATTCTATCCGATACTTTTATGTTTTTAATGCATTTGACTGCGTATCGTCCTGTGCATGGTTGTGTACACGACAAATAGAATCTGAATTAGATGAGAACTTGAAGAGACTCTGTAACTATAAATTAAAATGCAACACTGATCTAATAGAAGCTCAAGAAGTAAACTTGAAGGTGAGTAACATTTGTGCTTTTGCTCCAGTACACGCGCACATAGAGAACTTCTACTTTTACTTACTCAATAGTTTATCTAGTGGTATCTCCACTTCTATTAAAAACTCGCGTAGAGAAGTTGTGTACTTTTTCCACCTGTGTCTGAAATCAATTCAGAGGAATCACGGACTACGCGCTGTTATGATGTCTTTGTAATCGCGACTACGCTTCAAACTTCTTTCACGCGTACTGGATTCTGAAAACATCCTGATGATCTTGAGGTCGAACTGTTTCAGGATGTCAGTCTGGAATGTGGGAAACTATTTCTGTCCTGAGCTGAAGAGCAGGCCGGCAGCGCGCGTGTGTGTGTGTGTGTGTGTGTGTGTGTGCTCTCTGTCTCAGATCATGAGCTGAAGATTCTCTAACGATAGACATAATGACCACAGTCTGTTTACGTCAATTATCTGGAAATCATCTTGTGCAGAAAACTGGCTCGCTTTAACCTCACACACACACACACACACACACACACACACACACACACACTGATGTAATCAGGATATTTTGTGTCCTGTAGCATGTTTAATTTCTAATTCTCCATCCTCGCTCTGGTGTCTGTAGCTGTCCTGTGAGCTTGGTGTGTTTTGGTCGCTCACGCTCTGAGATGTTAAGCGTTTCTCACACAGCCTCAGCGTCAGCTGTCTCCGGTCTCAGTGGCAGTAAATCGGCGTCTGATGTTGTCAGCACATCAGACTCTCTCTGCGTTTATTCACAAACCATCCGTCCACGATGTGTGATAGCGGTCTGTAGGCCTACACTCAGTCAGCTATAGAACATACAGGAAGTGACTCAGCGCCCTTAGAATTTACAGGACGGAGCCTCGTCGAGGTGCCAATACTTTTTATCTGCATAGGGCTTTTACCCAAACCTTTAAGCACACAACACAACCGATTGAATACGTGATCCGTCTATATAAAGGGTGGCGGTTATTCCGCGAGCCGACTGCCCACGACCTCCCGCTGCACGGCATGCTGGGGACTTTCCGGAAAAGTCCGCTGCCTCGATGAGCAACTGGGTCAAACATGGGCCACTGAGAAGTACACAGCCATCTGATTGTTCTGCACAAAACCCGTGGAATGCAAGACACACACACACACACACACACACACACACACACATATATATATATATATATATACACACTCAGGAATGTGATGGTCTGATATGAATGTGGCAACAGTGTGCTGCAGGGAAGCCATGCTGTGACTGACAGGGTTATTAGACACAGGGAAGGAGGCGTGGCCTATTTAAGTCATTCAGAGTGAAGGAGGTGTAGCCTCTGTATATGTCAATTACACTGAAGGCGGTTTCCTGTGTCTGTCAGTCTCAATGAAGGAGGCGTGGCCTCTGCCTCTCAGTCTAAGTGAAGGAGGCGTGGCCTTTGTGTCTCAGTCTAAGTGAAGGAGGCGTGGCCTTTGTGTCTCAGTCTAAGTGAAGGAGGCGTGGCCTCTGTGCCTCAGTCTAAGTGAAGGAGGCGTGGCCTCTGTGCCTCAGTCTAATTGAAGGAGGCGTGGCCTCTGTCTTAGTCTACGAGAAGGAGGAGTGGCCTCTGCCTCTCAGTCTAAGTGAAGGAGGCGTGGCCTTCATGCCTCAGTCTCAATAAAGGAGGCGTGGCCTATAAGTCTCAGTGAAGGAGGCGTGGCCTCTGTGTCTTTCTGTTCAAGAGTAGGAACATGAATAATTCTCATGTGTGTATAATTTCAGTATCAGCCCTGCCAGCCAAAACCACAGTTTCACAATCTCTCTCTCTCTCTCGCTCTCTCTCTCTTTTATAAGCTGTGCCAGAGTAAACAGAATGAGCACACATGTAGGTCAGGGCTGGATAGAAACTCACCTCGACTTCCATTGTCTTCATCCTGGAAGAGAGAAGAGCAGAGTGAGATTCAAAGACATATCGGTTCCAGTACTGAATGAAATCAAAGAGACGAGCTTGCTCTTTTCACTTCATTCAGAAACACTGCAGTGCACTCTGGGGAGCGTCAGAGTAAACACTACACCTCCGAACACACCAGGCGTCTCATATAACACACACAGCATTCCCACATCACCTCCATCTCCACCTTCAACATCACCTCCAGCTCCGCCCCATCTCCACCCGCCCCCATCTGCAACTTCAACTCCATCGCCACCTCCACCCTCATCTTCACCTTTACCCCATCTCCACCTCACCTCATACTATAGACAGAGACACATACAGGCAACACATAGACAGACATAGATAGAGAGATACAGAGATAGATAGAGAGATGACAAGGAAGCTAAAACAACAGATCTTACAGAGAAGTACAAATACATGGATAAATAGACAGCGAGACAGACAGACAGCGAGGCAGACAGACAGCAAGACAGACCGATGTCTGTGTGCTGACCCTTACCTTAAAGGAGGAGTGTACGGCAGACTCGGGGGGGTAGACGATGAAGTGGCGCAGCGTGAAGCCGAAGCCCTGTGAGGTGCGGTGCAGGAGCAGAGTTTTAGGACCAGGCCAGGAGAACAGCTGGTCCACGGGCACCATGGGGGACACGGGGGACATGGGGGACAGCTCACTTGCATCAGGGCCATCCTTCTTGCACTAAGACAAAAAAGAGAGACAAAGTTTAAAAACTGAACCCATAATTAAAAGTCACATGACAATAAAAGAAGGTATGCTATAGGTATACAGCATGTATAATTTACTTATAAAAAATGTCCTATAATTAACCTGAACCCAAAAGCGCACTTATAACGTCTTATGTTTATTTGAATAAAATGCCTTGGAATCTAAGTAAATATTCTTCAGTGTACAGATGCAGAAAGTCTCCTGTTTCCAATAGACGAAACTTCAAACTTTCCGAACGTCCCCCGTTTCTGCCATGACAACGACAAGTACACAAGAAACACCGTGACTCACTTCAGCCATCTTTAAGAGACAAACCCAAACCCACCCACCCACTCATACAATTCATAGCACACTTACACACACACACTCATAAATACCACGCAATACTCACTACACACAACCATACACACCACAAGCATCATTAAAACGTTCAGCACTTATATATCAAAACATTTAGCTCATTACATGAGGGCACCTAGCAAGATAAATTACAAAACAAAAGACCAACAAAAAAAAAATTGTGGGAATACAGGAATGACTTGTACACCTTGGCAGTAGAAACCGGTCATGATCTTGTATCGTCTCCACTGATGTAGAGCTGCTGTGGTTAAAAAAAAGAAAAGCCTGGAGAGGACGCGATCAAAGCAAGACGCAGGAAGAACTTAATGAGGACGTATTATAGACAGCCAGTGTAACAGTGTAACTAACACGTCTTAGGGACTTGGACATCGTTCTTTGGAATGACACTGCGTTGATGCTTCTCACAGCGCCCTCTTCAGGCTTGCGCTATGACCATGGTAGGTCCATGCCACGATGTAGAAGGCCACATTACGTTCTTCTGGTTCTTATCACGTTTATGACACGTTTATGGCATGCAGGGTCATCAGCGATTCTATGTCACGTTTTTATAGAATTTGGTATAAATACTGAATCCCCTTCCTCACACCATCACTGGATTCTTGATGTAAAGCAGTCTAACGTAGTGTGTGTGTGTGTGTGATGAGCAGCTGGTAAGAGCGTGGCGTGATATGATCAGATGTAGGAATAACTCGATCTCATTCAACCTGGTGACACACTGAGAACCTGACACGAACGCGGCTAGGAAGTAGTGTGAACTTTTTAAATGCACATTTCTCCATTTTAAACCCCAACCTGCTGCGTTCTCTGATATTTTGAGGACGCCGTGGGAACTTCATGGTCTTCGTCAGAGTGTGACGATGGCGTTCACCAAAAGTGTAAATGAAATCTTGGTATACATGTACATCAGTACCATTTCTTTTTCACGCAGATGAGGATGGGTTCCCTGGTGAGTCCGGTTCCTCTCGAGGTTTCTTCCTGTTGCTGTCTCAGGGAGTTTATCCTTCGCCCAACGGCTCGTTCATCAGAGACGATCTGATTATTCTGATTCATACACATTTTCCAAATTTTCTTTTTGATCATGTAAAGCTGCTTTGCAATAATGATCATTGTTAAAAGTGTTATACGGCGGTACTTCTGCATACGACTTTAATCCGATCCTGAGGCGAGTCCTGAAGGCGAATTTCATGTTGTCAAACAATACGGTCGCTCATATGCTGAAAACGCTTCGTATGCTGAGTCAAATTTCTTTGCTACAGTCAGATTTTTTCTTTGTTTTTAAAATAGATGTTTGTTTAAACCAGTGGAGATTTTTTTTTAGAACGTTTCGGTTAGCAATCGACGCTAAGTCTGTTTAGAGGGTAAATCAAATCTTTTACGGGAAAGTTATCAACACGTCTGAGGAAAATGTTGAAATTTCCTATACTTTGGTCTGGTTTATATGCTCGTCGTGACTTTATATTAACCAAAACACACACATTCACAAGTTCCGTTTGAAAGTGCTGTAATTTCAGTAGCAGTCACGGATAGTAGCTTGAGTTGTTGTCATGGCAACAAAACAGAGCGTTCAAACGTTTGCCGAGGTATTGTTTTTGCTAAGAAAATTTCACACTCTCTCAACATGGCAGTGGAAAAAGGTTCTCTCTTTTTTTTTTTTTTTTTTTTTTAGCTAACAAAGTGGATTTACATCGCGATTAAAGTTGTACAAAGTCTTTTTTTTTTTGGAAAGTTACCAGCACATCTGAGGGAAATGTTGATGTTTCCGATCATTCTGTCTGGCTTCGACTCTGGCTCGGCGTTTACGCTGCCCAGAAATACAATTTCACAAATTCCCTTTTAATGTGCCTTTATTTTAACAGCAGCCATGGACATGACTAGTGACTTACGCGGTTGTCATGGCAACCACATAAAACACAGAGTGAAAAAAATTAATTCTGGAGGAGTTTATACGGACTGATTTTACCAAAACCAACTTTCCTGTGTGTGTGTGTGTGTTTCCAACAGTGGTACCATGAGGCAGCTCTGTCATACCTCAAACACAATACCACTCTCTCACACACACCCACACACATGTGTAAATGCTGACTCACACCTTACAGTAGGTTCTCACATAAATCTCACTCAGTGATTTCCTTTTCATCACTTTAATTATATTTTTAACTCAGAAAACAACATATGTCTCAATCTGGTTGCACAATAACACACACACACACACACACACACACACACACACACACACACACAGTGCCATCGCTTTTAAACTAATCCACTCTGTGTCGATCCAGCCTCGTCATTGATTTTCCATCTGTATCTAAACCGGACGCCGATCAGTGATTATCCGATGAGAGGAAATCTCAACAGTGTAATAATTAAAGCATCTGGAAGGAGTCTCCAGTTTCAGGGATAAAAAAAAAACAAAACAAATACAGTAACATTTTAAGCTTTCCAATATCTTCCGGATGATGTTCTGAGGAGTTTGTTTCCATAGCAACGATGACCCCTGCTATCCTATCTCCAGCTGGACCGACTGAACATCATGTGAATTGGCAGTTGAGCTGCAACAAGCTGCGCTCTGTCATTCCACCATGAAATCACCACTATTTTTTTTTTTCCTTCCAAGATGACGATGTCAGTGGGTTTGGAATGTTTTCGGTCGATGAGAGGAACACTGGGAGACGACACGAGACGAGACGAGACGCGGCGAACACAAACCCCATCGCTCATCTCATCCCGTTTCGCTCCGGCTTATTTTAGGCTGGTATTAAGTTCCGGCCGTCTGTGGTTCGCCCCCGACACTGCAGGCTTTCACCGTCTCGCTTTTCCTTACAACAACGGATCCTCACACGGGCTTATTTTTACCCTCTGCCCCACAGGCCGCTGTGTGAAGGACACTTGTTCATGTGTGTGTGGTAACAGGAGCACCGGAGGGGGCATTCCAGCATCGCATTCCACATTCGCCTTCATGTTTTAGGATTCTCCACTGTGTGTGTGTGTGTGTGTGTGTGTGTGTGTGTGTGTGTGTGTGGTTTATTCTCTAATGCACTGACCGTCCTGTGGGGCTACTTGACCACACCGAAACACTTTAACCCACACACACTCTTCTACTTGTTATTGGCATACACACAACCGCAGAATCCATTCTGACCCATTACACCTCCTACATGACCCACACGAGGTTCGGTTTGGATAGAAAACTAGTCAAAATAGATTAGCAAAAACAAAATAACTAAATGTTTCGTTGCACTATGACACTTCAACATATCCGCTTGATATGATAAGTTATTTTGGAGGAGGAGCTAGGTCTATATATGGGCAGAAGGAGGGACTATGGTTTTGAGGAGGAGTTGATAAAGGTTCAAAGAAGACGCCAGGATTGTTTAGGGTTGAGGAAATAGGCTAAGAATATTGAGAGCGTTCAGGATTATGGGAGGAGCCGATAAGAGAGAAGGAGTAATATGCAATAAAGTGATTTAATACACTGCCTGGACAATCTGGTGTACAGTGTTCAAATTAATGAGTTCTGGAATATGTCCCATGGCATCAGGAAAAAAAAAAAACACATTTATAGATGTGATGTACTGGTGATTCAGTACATTCAGGTGGTCAGCAGACTTCATTTTGATTGCCACATAACGTTGCTGAGTCTCGACCTTAGTGACTGAAGCAACCCCAGATCATAACACTGTCTCCAGAGGCTTGTACAGTGGACACTATGCATGATGGGTGTAGGATGGAGATGTAGTTTTAGGGTTTAGGGTGTAGGATGGAGTGTGTAGGGTTTAGGGTGTAGGATGGAGTGTGTAGGGTTTAGGGTGTTGGATGGAGTGTGTAGGGTTTATGGTGTTGGATGAAGTGTGTAGGGTTTAGAGTATAGGGTGTAGGATGGAGTGTGTAAGGTTTAGGGTGTTGGATGGAGTGTGTAGGGTTTAGAGTGTAGGATGGAGTGTGTAGGGTTTAGGGTGTAGGATGGAGTGTGTAGGGTTTAGGGTGAACTTTACATGGCCTTCTCTCTCTCACTCACTCTCTCACTCACTCACTCCCTCTCTCCCTCACTCCCTCCCTCACTCACTCCCTCCCTCTCTCCCTCCCTCTCTCTCTCACTGTCTCACTCTCTCTCACTCTCTCTGTCTCACTCTCTCTGTCTCACTCCCTCTTTCTCTCCCTCTCTCTCACTCACTCCCTCTCTCTGTCTCACTCCCTCTCTCTCCCTCTCTCTCACTCACTCCCTCTCTCTCACTCTCTCTGTCTCACTCCCTCTGTCTCACTCCCTCTCTCTCCCTCTCTCTCACTCACTCCCTCTCTCTCACTCTCTCTGTCTCACTCCCTCTGTCTCACTCCCTCTCTCTCTCCGGCTGCACTCATATGTTGTCACTCGGTCAGTGGTGTTAAAGGTCAGCTGGCGATTGAAGCGAAGCACCTGCGGGGTCAAAGCCCTTTCCTGTTGAAAAGCTCGTCTGTGCTCTGTGGTTGCTTTGAAGCCCGTGTGCTTGATATACCTTTAGAAAAGTGTGTAAAGGTCTGCTTTTATATGTTATTGATGAATAGACCCGGAGCACATGACATTCCTTCTCAGTGAAACAATTCTCACACACATTACAGCATTGTCCAGGAACTGCCTACCTGACCCACATTTCCACACACTCTCACCAGGCCCAGTGAAACCAGCGGAGGTGTGTATTGTCCTCGGGCCTGATTTATTGTTCGTCTTCTGTTTTTATTACAGTGTGAGAAAGAGAGCGACTACAAAACTGGGTGGAGGTCATACAGTAACAAAGCCGTGCTAGAATAAATAATCAACCAATAAATAAATGATGGGCTCGAGGACCGTCTCAAAAATCTCACTTTAAACCGGCTTGGTCCCGCCGGCTTGGTCCCGCCCACTAACACACTAATCACACAGACTGAACCCATTCCAGTTCAGCAGCACTGAGACGGTTAAGACTCTCAGTTACTGATCAGACTGTCGGAGCGCTCCAGGGGGCGCTGTGTACTGGCAACAGCGGAAGGTTGTAAGTTCGAATCCCGTAGAGAAACTCATAGTGTAACTCTTGAGTAGATCTTCCCTCTCATGACGGTCCCTTTGAATGCAATAACGTCAGTACAGTAATTACTGGGTCTCTGTGTGTGTGTGTGTGTGATGACGCAAAGAAGAAAATTACAGCTGACGAGCAAATTATAGTCAAGCAGAGTCTGACACGCAGGAGGAGAGGACTGAGGCATCATAAGTATTTATTAATATTCACTTTTAACAAAAAATAAAGAAACAGAAAAGCGCAGGAGCATCACGTCACTTTCACCTTCATTAAGAGACTAATGAGTTATTAATATTCATGAATATCTAAATACATCTAGAATAAAATCATATTACCAAGAGAGTTTAAACCAGCAATACACACACAGAGCTTTTCATAGGAGATGGATAATGCAACAGAAAAACACACCTAGCCTGATCTTTGTCCCTAAGAGACCCTCATACAGAGTGTGTGTGTGTGTGTGTGTGTGTGTGTGTGTGTGTGTGTGTGTGTGTGTTCTGTGGAATGACTCATTCTCCTCACAGGCTGAATCTGACAAAAAAAAAAAAAAAAAAGCATAGGTTTGGAATTCGGACTTGTGTGTCTTGGAAATACTGTACAGAAAACCCAGCCCTGAATTCACCAGGCGTGTGAGTGTGTTGGTGAAAAGCGCACACATCTGCCAGAACATCTGTCCAAGTCTCTGGTGTCTAAACGCCGATCTTCTTAACACAGCAACTCTGAGTCACGACAACCACAGGTTTTTATGCTCTTTCGCTCTTTCAGGGAAAAGCCACGGAGTTCAGCACGGCTCTGTTGTTCTGCAGTGAAAACTGTGTGTGTGTGTGTGTGTGTGAGAGAGAGAGAGTTAGGGATGGGTTTGAAGAGCTGAGTCAGGAGAAGAAAAGAAAGGAAACGATATTAAAGTGAGTGACAGACGTACAGAATTACAGACAGACAGACAGACAGATAAAAGAAAGGGAAAGAGAAAGTATAAGAGAAGTTATTACATAAATTGAGTCATTTGAAATATGCACCCCCCCCCCCCCAGTGTGTTTGTGTGTGTGTGTGTGTGTGTGTGTGTGTGTGTGTGTGTGTGAGATAGTAAAATTAGCTCCCCTTGTAATCCCCTTCGAGTGTAAACAAGGCCAGAGTGTGAGCACATGGTCCCCCTGAACTGGCCTCAACTGGCCAATGGGTGTGTTTCCTTATAGACACTCGTTCATCTCTCTCTCTCTCACACACACACACACACACACACACACACACATATATACACATAGACTTTTAGAGCTTATAGACCAACTAAGAACGAGCACACGATTGGTTCCCAACATCCAGCCACTGAACAGATCCATCCATCCAGCAGGAGCTAAAGGAACCAGAACCAGAACCAGCAGCGTCGGGTCCAGGTTCTCCCCCACATCACCCTGCTGACCTCTGACGTCTCCCTGCCTGTACTCGTCCTGCGGCTCTGCAGGTCCACACCGTGTACCCTGACAGACGGATGAAAGACTCGTACCGTATGTCTGTAGAACCCGCCCATGATAGCATCGTGGTTCCTCACGGTTCCCCTCCGAGCTAAAGGTTAAGGCCCGCTGAGAGTGAATAACACTCGCCGCCACACAGACCGTAAGTGACGTGAGAGCTCACACTCCTGGGAGGTTTGGATTTTTGGGAGAGCCGATAAACTCACAGCGGGCTTGTGTGGTTTTCAGAAGATGCCGTGTCACGCCGGAGGTTAAACACACACCTCGGGAAGCGCTCCAGCGGCGTGCTCAACCGGCCGTGTCGCACACTACAGCATCGCTGAGGAATGTTTTCTCTTCTCCTCGGGTTGCGTCACTTTTTAGGAAGTTCGGTCGGAGAGAATCTCTCAGCCGTCCGGGCACTCGGTCTGTGCAAGGACACATCCTTCACCAGGCGCGATGGCGAACGCGCTGAACAAACACCTCCGCCGAGACTCGCGGCTAGAAATGACCTCACCGCGTGAAAGGAGCATCTGACGCGTTTCCAGCAGGAATTAAACACTGACATAATACTGTTACTGTCATCTTGCCAGGTTGATGAGTTTCCCGTAACGGCATGCCCCCACGTGGTTTATTTCTCTTCTCTTACAGCAGCTCGCCAACTATTACAACCTGTAATTACTAAAGAAAATGGCACTCAGGACATGAAACAGACAGATGAAGGGACAGACACGAAGACAGTATGATACGTGCAATATAGTGTCAATAATGCTTCATTCCATTCTTTATTTATTGTGTCATTGCGGCTGTTTACTGTTTATCTGCCTTTTAATCTCTTTTCTTTATTTGATTACATTTCTCACGGATGCAAGCAATTTGTTTGTTTTTTTCGCATGAAGAATGTGCAATGACAATAAGATTGGTTTATTAATATAGTGGACAGATAGAGGGACAGACAAAGACAGATATATGGAGAGACACACAGGAAGATACAAGGACAGAAAGGAAGCCAGACGAATGGATAGACAGAAAGAAAGACTAAGGGACAGACGTCTGTCTTCCTGACAGACAGATGGAGAAACAGCTGACAGAAGACAGAGATGGAGAGACAGAAAGAAAGACGGACACACGGAGGGCCTGGCAGGAAGACAGACAAATGGATGAACGGAAAGGAGGACAGAGAGATGAATAGACAGACAGGGAAAAGATGGAGGGACAGAGTGGAAAACGGACAGATGGATGAAAAGAGAAGGAAGGTGGATGGACAGACAGAAAGACAGAAATATGGAGAGACAGACAGATAGATGGATAAACAGAGAGACATTGGTCTTTCTGACAGATAGATAGAGGAACAGAGGAAAAACAGACAGATGGAATGGCCGAAGCTTTGCTCTGCAACTAAAGCTTGGGTTCTTTAAGACGCATGAAGCCAGTCCCTGCCTCCTGCTCGGGACACACGGGATCAGCAGGCCAAACTTTGTTCTTCACCAACATCCTGTGATCAAACTGATCCGTTCCTCGTTTCAGGAAAACCTCAAACCTCAGCTCTGGCACTGCTGCTCCTGAACATCACCAGGATTTCATCTGCTGCTCCATATCAGAGCTAAAAGCAGCGATCCCTAACCGCTAAGCTGCTCCTGATAATTATCTGACGTGCTGAATCGGGTGAATCAGAGGGGTCCACAGCCCTGAGGACATTACCCTGCATTTACGCTTCAGTAACTCAGGATAATAACTACGCAGCAGAGAGACTGTAGGTCTGCTTCTACTACAGAGTTACAGCCTCAGACTTACAGCCTGGCTGAGGTCTCAGGCCTGGTGAGGGCGAAGAGACACAAGTGGCTCTCAGACAGTCAGAGGATTAGTAGCCTTAATCAATAACCCACTACTGGAAATGTGTGGAGAGCAGAAATATGTCCTCAGCATTGTCCACTCACAATCTCACTTCTTCACCCTGGCCAGGGCTTCAGTGGGAACAATTGGCTTGAGGCGGGAAGAAGCCCTGGATGGAACACCAGAGGGGCAATTCCCTGCCAAATTGACCTTCTGGGAGGTGGAAGGAAAGCCGGAAAACCTCGAGGGACCCTACAAGGATACTGGGAGAACATTTGTCGCTCCACACAGATCAAACCCAGACCCTCGATCTGCGAGGCTGAGTTCGTCTCCTGGTCAATGGGTGAAATAGATGAAATGTATCAAATCTTCATTTTCAGCAAGAGACAGGTTGATAAATACCTTCTCATCCTGATCTGTTTGAGAAAGTTTTAATCCTTAATATTGTTTTAAAGCACTTTAAAGACGACTATACAAGCTGGCAACTCCAACTGTGATAAAACAACATGCATGTTTTCCCTGTATAAACCCACACTGCTGTGGAAGTTATTTTTAGGGGTAGCCAGGAGTCAAAATGAGGCTGAGGGTTTTCCTCTTTCTCGCTACATCACTGCTCCTCGTAAAACAAACTTGCACCGGTTATATCTCAGGAACCGGATATGATACGGTAATAAACGCTATGGAAATGGAGCTTATTGAAGCAGAAATCGCCCAAAATGTGACTTAACACTGATACTGATTTGATGTCACGGCTCACAAATGATTACGAATGAGATCCGCCAGATGCTAACGAGTCTCAAAGGTTGGTATGCAAAGTCTAAAGAGACTAGTGTGTTCAAAAATATATGAGTGTTACAGTATGATATGCAATAAAGCATTTCCCAGCAGGGATTTTTGGTTGTCAAAATGTTGTGGTGACATTGATGTTAGAGTTGTTGGGACAATGCCAGTATTGTGTTGTTTTGCAAGGTTAGAATGGCTTTGATGAAATGTTGACTACATAATGATGATGATGAGATAAAGTTGAACAAATGTCCTCTAACACAAGGACAGCAGCACTTGAACGTTGTTTTAAGTTTGTTTTTGTGAGTTGTTTCTGGGTCGTCCATTCCATTCCACCTTTCTAAAACAACGTGGACGTCATCACAACGTCATGACAACCATATTATAACACTCATCCAACACCTTAGAAACATTTTAGAAACGTCTAAAATCGGAGAAAGACTCGATGCTCATCCAGTAGTTCATTCTATGCTGATGAGTTCAACAGGAATTCCTTCGTCTCACAATACGCCGATGATACTCAGCTCAAGTCCTGTCTTTATGGTTAATAATGTATTGTGTCGCAACAAAGCTTTACATTCAGGTTCTTTCACTGGAGCTCCTTTGAACTTTTGAAATAAAGCGCACTTCAAAGCCTTCTTACAGATCAGACGCTCCTTTCTGATTTGTTTACTTTTCCTAGAACCACTTCCCGGCTGGGTCAGAACCGGACATGTTCCTCTTTATCTCTGGAAAGAATAAAGTCATTGTGGGATAAAATGTGTGGAATGTCGTTAATAAGCGCAGGTGTGGAGGTGCTGAAAGACGAGGTCAGCCATCAGCTGGGAATAAGCTCACCTGTGTACAGGTACACCCAGGATGAAAGCTGGGTCAGGAGGGTCATGTTCTCTCTCTCTCTCTGGCTGTCTGTCTGTCTGTCTGTCTGTCTCACACATACACACATGTTCTGTCTCTCACACTCGGCCCAGTAAAAGTCCTTCCTCTGTGACTCTGTTTTCCAGGCATTAATTAAGGAATGAATCAATAGTTTATTAAAACCTGTCACATAAATAAAGCCTGGTCTGGCAACCCTGCAGCTCCATGTGTCACTGGTGACAAGATAGAATGTTTTGGCCAGGGGTTTTACAGTATATTATAATATTACACATCAAACAACAGAGAAATATCCACACTACCTCCACCTCTAAATGTAATAATGCACAGAAACCTACATGTTTGATTACTTATGATTTAAGGCTTATATTGAAAACCGTTTTTGGTTTGATCATTATTACAGTATTTTTTGCAACAATTGAACTATGAACAAATACGATTACAAATTTTAACTAATCAAAAATACCTAGAGCATCTAACTGTGTGTCAATATTAATGTGTACAGTGGAACCTTGGATTACGAGCATAATTCGTTCCGGAAGTGGGCTCGTATTCCAAAACACTCGTAAACCAAATCATCATGTCCCATAAGAAATAATGAAAACTCAAATTATTAATTCCACAGCCCCAAAAAATAAATACATAAAAATAATTAATACAATCTATAAAATGAAAGTAAAACAAAGGAGGGGAAGGTGAGAGAGTGACGCTGGGTGTCAAAATAAGAGCATGCGTGATACATGATACTCAGCGCTCGTAAACGAATACTTGCTCGGTTTCCGAATAAAAATGTATTCAAAATCTTTGCTTGGTTTGCGGAACACTCGTAAACCACGTTACTCGCAATCCGAGGTTCCACTGTATATATATCAGTAATTTAACTTTTTTATGTAGTAGTGTCTTGGTTAACACATAGTTAACTACATTTAGTTAACACGTTAACACACAAACAAGCAAATTACATTTCTTCCCTATTGTGATGTCATATTGTATAAGGCAAGCCCCTCCCCCGATTTGTTGCTCAGCTCTGCTGTTCTCTGAACATGTGTTCATTCACACATACACTGAAACAGCATATACATACATAAGGTATAGAAATATACTGTACAATATGTCTGATGTGTATTTTAGCTGGAGCATGCACACTCATACACACACACACGTTGGAGGAGCTCTGAGACTTGTGTTAAGATGTTATTAAAGAAATAGCACAATATGGAACCTTTAAAAGTTTTTAGCATTAAGTAAACCCCCAATAAATATTAGATATGGGGGGGGGAAATTGATTCGGTTATGTATTACGATTTCTCTTGTGTCGCAATTCACATCATATCGCCATGCTGTCTCCAAAAAAAAAAAAAAAAAAACCCAGTCTTGCCGTTCTGCTATAATCCCACAGGTGGCGCACTCTAAACTTCGCACACTGACACGTGGAACAGCATCCTATGTGGTAGGAGAGAATTATTTGTTAAGTTTGTTTAGAGTTGTAACAAAACCTAAAAAAAAATTTTTTATTAAATCGGGATATTTAAAAAAATCATACTGATTAAAGAATCACACTTCAAATTGATTCGCCACTTTGGTATCATGATATTGTATTGAATATTGCTATATACTGTATATTCCTATATAGCCCTAATTAATGTGCAATGAAATTTATAATTAAATATAATTTATTTTATAAGAGGAGGAAATAGTTTGATGAGTGATGAGCTGATTTTAGTATAAATGTTTAGTAACTTACATACAACCTATCAGAGATCTTTGACTGTATCTGCTATAATGTTTTTAAGATTCAGCTATAATGTCTTACATCATTTAATTTTAGTCTTTATTAAAAAAAAAAAAATAATTTGAAAGTGAAAATTGCTCCTCAGTGGCATCAAAGCTTTTCTTACCATTATTCTTTTGCAAATTTAATTTACAGAAATGTTGCGTGACGATTTTCTACATTACCCACAATGCCTTTCTGCTATCTGCTGAGCGTGCGGTTCTTTAGTCTGTCACCACCTCAAACAAATTCGCTTCTAACACTTTAACTTCAACCATCACCGCGCGTCATTTTGTGAGACGAACCGAGTCTCTGCTAGTGTGTTGTATAGCTGCAGTGCATTCTGGGACTTGGAGTGCAGAGTTTGCACCAACGCCTCAGCTCCTGCTCATCTCTATATTAGATTTCTTATTAATATCAGCCTGAAAGTCCCAGAAAAATGGAAACGGTTCAGTTTTTAAGCGCTAACAGGACGAGCTAATCAAGATTGTTGATCTTTCTTCTCGTATTGGAACTACAACCATGCCCCCCCCCCCCCCCCAGTGACTTTACCACAACACACACTTTCGCTAACGTCTTACTGGAATAAAGAAAACACAACACCAAGCTTCAAATCAGAACCAGAGTCTCTAAACACAACTCGAAAATTTTAATATAAACAGGTTTAATGTGTTTCAGGATGGAGGTTGAATTTAATATGAATCGGCAAAATTTGTTTAGACAGCCTGATTACACACACACACACACACACACACACACACACACACACACACACACACACACACACACACACTATCAGGCTCTAGCTGGTGGCAGTGAAATTTCTGAAACCTGATCCAGCCAACCCTTATTCCGCTTCATGACTGATTAGCCGAGAAAAGAGGACTGATGTCACGCAGCGTTTGCTAAACACTGCAATCAATCAATCTTACGATACTGAGTTACTACAGCTTTTTGTTACATCACCTAAACCGTGATGTGACCCAGCGAGGCCGCGAGATCCACAGTAGCCAAAGCCACAAGTGCACTCCAGATCTACGCTAAGCTAATAATCAGCTGGCTAGCTCACACAGCAGGCTCAGCGGAGGCAGAGAAAGCTCATTTGGCCCGTCTCAACCCCAGAATGAGGGCCAGATGGTCCCTCCAGTGAGATAGACATGCCCAGGATAACAGGGAGAAGACAAGCCCTCAGGGGGCCGGTGAGCGAGAACATCTGATTCATCATCAAATCAGGTTTTAATCTTAGAACAGGAGACAGAGGATTAGCGGCGGACGGGGTCAGAGATCTCTAAACCCCTGTCCTCTCTCGACAAGAACATTTATCAAGTGTATGCTGGCACTGGAACGAATGCAAATCACCTTGCGCATAAAACCGCTAGCTAGCCGCGTGTCAAGTCCCCGGAAATTTCTTCATGGAATTAAACACTGGAGTCACCAAAATTCCTGGCATAGAAGACCAAAATTTCAGAGATCAGTAAGAAGAGAAGACTGATCCTCGTTCAAACCTCAGCTCGCAGCAGGAATCAGAAACTGAACCATCAAACCACACGCCGGTTTCAAGGACGACGTCTCACACCACAAGTTAAACACTGTGGTATCGGTGTCGAACACAAAACCTCGCGAAGTGCAAATTTCTTTACAAAAAGCATTAAATCTGTTTTGGTTTTACAGTGTAAGAAGCTTCATGTCATGAACCTCCGAGTAAAGCTCTACTGTCTGAACATAGCTATGAGGATCATTACCATCAGTACAAACACACCAGACCAAGCTAACTAGCATCCGCTAATTGTTTTACTGATGTCAGCAGTGTTGTCGGGTGAAGATCCCTTTTAATCTGCCTGAGAGACAGAACTGCTGTTTGTTTGAAAGTCTAATGAAACACATCAGAACATAAATACTGAGCACAAGGTCCAAGCAGAACAAACAAGAACCCAACAAAACCCCAACCCGAATTCAATAAACAAACAGAATCTAATACAGGAACCACCCAGAACCTCTCCGTAGATTCAGAATGCAGATGGATCTCAATCAGGAACCAACTTTTACTCCACCAGGAATCGAAAGAAGTCCAACCAGGAACCAAAAGGTTATCAAACCTTAATCAGAATCAGGAATCAAACAGAAACCAAACAATATTGAACAAGGAGCCCAGCCTTATACAAAACTTATAAATATTAAAAAAAATATATAAAACATGATTCAAATATGTCCCAGGTCTCCACAGGGCTTTAACCAGAAGTCAGGCATGATCAAACCATGACACACACAGGAACCAATCAGGAGTCAACCACTCAATTAGACTTTGTCACTCAATCCAGTAAACAACCAGTAACCAATCATAACTTAACCAGGAACCAATCAGAACTGAACCAGTAAACACTCAACCAAGAACCAAACAGAACTCAACCAAGAACCAATCAGAACTGAACCAGTAACGAACCAGGAACCAGTAACCAGTAACAAACAAGGAACCAATCAGAAATGAACCAGTAACCAGTAACGACTCAACCAGTCGTTTACTCAACCATTAACCAATCAGGTCTCAACCATTAACCAATCAAGACTCAACCACCCAACCAGGAACCAATCAGAACTTAACCAAGAACCAATCAGAACTCAACCAGGAACCAATCAGAACTCAACAAGGAACCAATCAGAACTGAACCAGTAACCAGTAACGACTCAACCAGTCGTTTACTCAACCACTAACCAATCAGGTCTCAACCATTAAGACTCAACCACCCAACCAGGAAACAATCAGAACTTAACCAAGAACCAATCAGAACTCAACCAGGAACCAATCAGAACTGAACCAGGAACCAATCAGAACTGAACCAGTAACCAATCAAGACTCAACCACCCAACCAGGAACCAATCAGAACTTAACCAAGAACCAATCAGAACTTAACAAGGAACCAATCAGAACTGAACCAGTAACCAGTAACGACTCAACCAGTCGTTTACTCAACCATTAACCAATCAGGTCTCAACCATTAACCAATCAAGACTCAACCACCCAACCAGGAAACAATCAGAACTTAACCAAGAACCAATCAGAACTCAACCAGGAACCAATCAGAACTGAACCAGTAACCAATCAGAACTGAACCAGTAACCAATCAAGACTCAACCACCCAACCAGGAACCAATCAGAACTTAACCAAGAACCAATCAGAACTTAACAAGGAACCAATCAGAACTGAACCAGTAACCAGTAACGACTCAACCAGTCGTTTACTCAACCATTAACCAATCAGGTCTCAACCATTAACCAATCAAGACTCAACCACCCAACCAAGAACCAATCAGAACTCAACCAGGAACCAATCAGAACTCAACCAGGAACCAATCAGAACTGAACCAGGAACCAATCAAGACTCAACCACCCAACCAGGAACCAATCAGAACTCAACCAGGAACCAATCAGAACTTAACAAGGAACCAATCAGAACTGAACCAGTAACCAGTAACGACTCAACCAGGAACCAAGAACCAATCAGAAGTCAACAAGGAACCAGTAACGACTCACTCATAATACACAGCACATGATTTAATGCTACTTTGTTCTTCATCTTTTTCTAATCAGATCCCTGGAACATTGTTGTTGTACATGCCCCGACACCTGTGATGCTCCCTCTAGTGTCCATGCAGGGAAGTTACACACACACCCCTTCCCAAGGTATTTAAACATGACCGCCTGTATTTGCATGAGGGTGCGTGCGTGTGTGCGTGCGTGTGTGTGTGTGTGTGTGTGTGTGAGAGAGTGAAAGAGAGACACATTTTCATTTCATGGGAAAAGCATTCTCGGTTTGAGTAAATCAGGGCAGGGCCGGAGTACATGCGGCTCTTTTCCTGTCCTCAGTAAAGACTGCTGTGTGTTTAAGTAAGAAATAATTCACATCAAATCAACAGCTGGAACATAAATAAGAAAATAGGGGAGCAACCACGCCCCTATACTCGCCCCTATACTCGCCCCTATACTCGCCCCTATACTCGCCCCTCACTCGTCTACACGGCTTCCTTTATTTATTTATTTGAAATAGATTAAACTAATGTCTCTTGCTGTCTTTTTGTGTGTCGCAGTCTCTCTCTCTCCATCCCTTGTTGTCTTACTTTCTGTCTCAGGCTTTGTCATCATCTCCCTCTTTCTCATCATCTTTTTTTGCAGTCTCTCTGTCTCCCTCTTACTGTCTCTCATTTTCAGCCCATCTCTCTTGATGTCTCTCTCTTTGTCTGTCTGTCTCTCTGTGTCGCTCGCTCACGGTCTCTCGCTTGCTCTCCATCTGTCTGCCTCTTTCTCTAGTTCTCTCTCTGTCTGTCTCACTCTTGCTGTCTCAATTTCCATGTCTCACTCGTTCACTGTCATTGTCTCCTACTTTGTGTCTCTGTGTCTTGCTGTCCCGCTCTCTTCATGACATTTTACAGCAACACAAAAGTCAGATATTAGGAATTATTCACAAAAAAAAAGTATAATCTAAACGTGCTTCATAAAGTCATAATCACGTACACGGTGCTCTCTCTCTCTCTCTCTCTCTCTCTCTCTCTCTCTGTCCCTCTGAGAATGATGAAGTAATGTAGCGAGCAGGGTCCAGTGAAATCTGTTCATCATTAGTGTGTAGTTCCTCCTCCTCCTCGGTGCTCCAGTCCCAGCCCTACTGAAGACAGCTGGACCGCCTCGTGACCTGCTGATTAAAAGCATTCGAGGCCCGCGCTATAAAAAAGCGTGTGGAATGTTGTGACTGGAAACGTCAGTGCAGTGTGTGTGTGTGTGTGTGTGTGTGTGTGTGTGTGTGTGAGTTCACTGCGTAATGCTGAATGTCCTTCCTGCTTCACTTCAGCTTCAACCTAAACACAAATACACACAATGTTTAAAGTAAGGCCTGGATGAAGAGCCTTGAACTTCTCCTCCATCAGGACGTTCGAGCGCCGCCACTGAGATCGGACTCGTCTGATCCTCCAACACGCTCGGAACCACAATCAGACTCCAAACGAGCCCATAAACCTGCTCGCTTTTAAAGCTTAATTCAGTAATAACAGGCATTAGAGCGGAGAACCGCAAACACCAGCAGGAGCAGCGTGCGAGAACCCCAACAGCTCTCGCAGCTCCACAAGAGAACACGGGATGAAGACACTCGGACGTATCTGAATCGTGACCCAGAAGGATAGTTCCCGTCCCTCAGTGTCTGTGATCCGTTCCTAAGGCAAGTCCTTAAGGTGACATTTTGTATTGCGAAGCACATTGTCCCATAGGAATTAATGTGAATGCAGATAATCCGTTCCAGCCACTCAAACATATTACCAATATTACAGATTTCCAAAACCATCATCATATTTTTGCATATAAAAACAATAAAAAACATTTAGAAAAGACATGTAAATGAAGTAACATCTAAAATGAATAAACATTAAACCTCACTTAACCTTAATTTATGATTCCTCTCAGCACCGGCTGCTTTAAAACCCAAACTGAAAGCGGCTCCCTTTTCTTCTTGATAACATTCTTGTGACCCCATGATGCTGCGTCTTCACTAAATTGTACACACGTGGACAAAATTGTTGGTACCCTTCGGTCAATGAAAGAAAAACTCACAATGGTCGCATAAATAACTTTAATCTGACAAAAGTAATAATTAAAAAAAATTCTATGAATGTTAACCAATGAAAGTCAGACATTGCTTTTCAACCATGCTTCAACAGAATTATTTAAAAAAATAAACTCATGGAACAGGCCTGGACAAAAATGATGGTACCCCTAGAAAATACTGAAAATAATGTGACCAAAGGGACATGTTAATTCAAGGTGTGTCCACTAATTAGCATCACAGGTGTCTACAATCTTGTAATCAGTCAGTGGGCCTATATATAGGGCTCCAGGTAGTCACTGTGTTGTTTGGTGACATGGTATGTACCACACTCAACATGGACCAGAGGAAGCGAAGGAAAGAGTTGTCTCAGGAGATTCGAAAGAAAATTATAGACAAGCATGTTAAAGGTAAAGGCTATAAGACCATTTCCAAGCAGCAGAGAAATGTGCTGGCCAGTGTCAGAAAGCTGGGTCTCAGTCGCAGGTCATGGGTCTTGCAACAGGACAATGACCCAAAACACACAGCTAAAAACACCCAAGAATGGCTAAGAGGAAAACATTGGACTATTCTAAAGTGGCCTTCTATGAGCCCTGACCTCAATCCTATTGAGCATCTTTGGAAGGAGCTGAAACATGCTGTCTGGAAAAGGCACCCTTCAAACCGGAAACAACTGGAGCAGCTTGCTCATGAGGAGTGGGCCAAAATACCTGCAGAGAGGTGCAGAAGTCTCATTGACAGTTACAGGAATCGTTTGATTGCAGTGATTGCCTCAAAAGGTTGTGCAACAAACTATTAAGTTAGGGGTACCATCATTTTTGTCCAGGCCTGTTCCATGAGTTCATTTTTTTTATAATTCCGTTGAAGCATGGTTGAAAAGCAATGTCTGACTTTCATTGGTTAACATTCATAGAATTCTTATTTATTATTACTTTTGTCAGATTAAAGTTATTTCTGTGACCATTGTGAGTTTTTCTTTCATTGACCGAAGGGTACCAACAATTTTGTCCACGTGCATAATTAGAAAAATACACAAACTCGCTTCGATGGGGAACGACGCCGTCCGCGTTCAAGTAACCGGTAGTGGACCGTTCGCTCTCGCGCGACCGCTGTTTAATCTACTACCGTGAGAGCGGTGCACTGAGAGGCAGCTAAAAGAATTAAGACGGGCGTGTGTCACCGGGCGAGGCTTCAGACATCACACCGTGCATTTGTGGTTTCTGTTACATCATGTAGAACCAAAGACATTACTTTAAAACCGTGAACAAAAACCACCTAAAACAACCATAAGAGCATGTGACCTTGTGAAATCTGTGCTATCTGTTTGCGTATGTGACACTTTTTTTTTTTTTTGGCTCGGTCATGTTTGTATAGTTGATTAAAATGAAATAAAATTCAGTTCATCACTCAGTACTGCACCAACCTGAACCCTGTGTATAAAGAGAAAAAAATGCTAAGATGCTGTGCTTCCAGCCCAGTCCCGTCACTCATTCATGCTCTAGAATGTTACTGAAAGTTTCACTACGAACCTTACAGTCCATTTCAACGATTCTAGAACCGCACTACATCTTCTATCAATGATCAAAGGGGAACCGTGTAGTACCGATCACGACATTCCAGAACCACAGTGAAGGTGAAAAAGTATAATAAAACACCAGCACAACTTTTTCTGTAAACTTTTCCTTAATTTTGGATTTTTTTTGTTGTTGTTTTTAGATGATTTTAAATAAAGGGGCGTGGCTTATGCAAAAACATCATGACATCATGCTTATCAGCCCATCATTAGCCTCTTAGCATTTAGCATTTTTGGGCATGAAGGAACCCTTTAAGGACACCGAGAACATGTCTGGGTTCTGATGTAAGCCTCACAGAAGGGTGGGGTCCCAACACACACACACACACACACACACACACACACACACACACACACATACATACACACACACATACACACACACACACAGAGCCCATCACACAGCCTTAAAAGACCCTCTTAGCTACACACACACACACACACACACACACACACACACACACACACACACACACACACAGGGAGAGGTGAGCAGACGTTTGGCATGGAGCTGAGAAACTCTGAGCTCAGTGGGTCTCCAGACCGAGAACCACACCCCGGTGCAGCTGCACTCAATAAAGACACTGTTTCCCCCCTCACACACACACACACACACACACACACACACACACAATCTGTCTGTCTTTATTCCTCTCACACTCTCACACACACACACACACACCACACCCACTATCCCTCTATTTCCTTTTCACCCGCAGATACACTAACACACACACTCTCTCTTGTTTTCTCTCTCCTCACACACACACACACACACACGCGCACACACACACACACGCACGCACTCCCTCTTGCTGTACTCCTGCCAGTCCTCCTGTCTGTCCACTCGCTCTTTATTCCTCTAAAACACACTCTCTGACACACTTTCACAAGCTGTCCCTCACTAGCACTCCTAAGAGCACGGCGAGGATTTGCGCGTGATTTGGCAACGAGGAGTCCGAATTGGAGCTCCAAATTTTTTCGAGATACAAATCAAAATAAACAAGCGAGTCTTTATTTTCCTCTGTGGAAGCCGTCGTGTTCCAATAATGCAGCTCAGCCACTACAGCTCACACACACACATACAGTAACTCCTACTCATTTTGTCTCATCTTTGGTACAAGCATCAATTCATGGATTTGATTTGTTTTTTTTTTGTTTTTTCATTCACGTCATTAATTATTAGTGATCATTAGAATCACCAGGACGTCCCGATACGATATCATCATCACGATACCTCGCTGTCGATTCTATTTGTATCGCAATTCTGTATCACGATTTTATAAATATAAATAAAATAGATTCAATATTAATCTATTTATTTCTGATTTTGGTACAATTCTAAACGAACTTAACAATTAAGTCGCTCCTACTACAAAGTGCTAGAACAGTTTAGAGCACCACCTGTTGGATCATAGAGGAACTGCAACATTTGTCCGTCTCAAATCCTTTACATATATTTATTTAAAATGTAATTTAAAACACACACACACACACACACACACACACACACACACACACAAATACAGTCAAGAGGCTAGATGCAATTTCTAATGTCCATGTATTTCTTTATTATCCGAATTTCTTCACTATATAAATATATAAACAAATAAGTTGTGTACAACACAGTCACAAGGCACAGTAATGTTAGCTTTATTAGATTTATAGATCTGAGACTCACACTGGATCACAACGCAGCTAAAAAATACAGCGTCCGGTATTGCACATCACCTGAACTGCAAGTGCGCCCTCATGTGGTGGACATATTAATGTTAAGGTGAGCTACAAAGAAACACGATGCAAAACAAACATTATCGGCTACTAAATTTTTTAATTTGTTAAGTAATATTAATCGATTAACAATGAATCATTAACATCCCAAGTAGCACATGTGATCGTACGATGTAACACACCACTGCCCGATCGTGTGTCTTACAGTAACTACAGTAAATTGACCATAGGAAGCTTGTGATCATGTGTATGAAGAAGAGGAAAAAGGGGCGTGGCCAGATGTACAAAACGCACATTGTGATGCGTAACATCATTACAGTTAAAAAAAAATGCTGTTATATGGTAGAAGCTACACGTGTGAAATAGGCCAGGAGTGCCGCACAAGTAATCTGATAAAAAATCTAAATCGTGATTTCAAAATAAGAATCAGAATTTATTACAGGTAATAAACACATAGTGGGGAACCGGTCAATATTTATTTATTTTTTAATCATTTTCATTTACAAAAATTTGTATATACATTATTAGAACAAAACATTTGTCCAATTATTTGGTGTTCGCATTGATGAATACGTTCAAATACAAAACTGTACATTTAATTGCTAAGTATCGCAGTTTAAAGCACAATCGTATTATGATTATTATGATGAAACAGCGCAGCCCTGGTGGAGAGTAATAACCTGTCACGAGGTCAGCAATGCTTTTGAAGAAGACGTAGTGTAGCGGCGGCTCCTCGTCCTCTCAGGATTCAGGCAACAGGAAACGCTCCTGTGAACCATTTATCAATCAGTTTGTTTATATTCGGTGTGAAGAAAAAAGGCCTGATGTTGTTCTAAATCTGGAGGTGAATTTTCCACGAGTCTGGCGTTCGGCTTCGTCTCCTCCTCGTCCCGAGTGCTCTTCAGCCGCATCCTGCTCTTACGCCTTCATCTGTTCATTCCTGTACGATTCCCTCTTTACCTTCACCTCTCTCTCTCTCTCTCTCTCTGTCTCTGTCTCTCTGTCCCACATTCTCACTCCACTGCTTTCCCTCCATTTCTCTCTCTCTGTCTCTCTCTGGTGATGCCACTCGCCCTTTTCGCCCTCTGCTACCCGAATGCTGTCGTCATGGCAACACACCACCTCTCCTCTGTATGTGCATGCTGTGTGTGTGTGTGTGTGTGTGTGTGTGTGTGTGCGTGCATGCGTGTACACGTGCAGCACGTCTCCCTTAGTTACGCCAAAAAAAAAAAAAAAGCCCTCCCTCCCACCTCGGTGCTGGCCGGTAGCCCCGCCCCTTGCCCCTCCCCCCAGGTCTGCCTGCATTGCGTCTTTTCAGGTTTTTTCCTTCAGAGGCCCTGCAGCCTTCTCCTCTCTCTCTCTCTCTCTCACCAGTCTAATCCACTGAGTGTGGGTCACCTCCACCTCTCTCACGACATCAGGAGCACCCCAGCGCTTCCCTAACACACTCTTCGAGGTATCTGAAGGTGCATGTCCACCGAGTGTGTAAACAGAATGGGCTCGGCTGGAGTGTGTGCTCTGTTCCTGAAGCAGCTCCCTCGGTCCTGCCAAAGGGACGCTTTCATATGGAAATGGACGCCATTGTGGGGGTCAAAGGCCTGGAATTTCTCCTTTACAAAGAAGCGAGAGAAAGAGAGGGAAACCTGAATATGAGAGAAACTCTCTCCACTCCAGCGCTAACTCTCAGTTCAGTGAAGAACTTCTGCTCCGTTATAAATAAATACAAATATTCATCAGGCCACTTAAAACGAACTGTATTTGTTTAACGTTCCAAATAAACTATACGACTAAAAGTATGTGCACCCCGACCATATCTCTCCATACCTTTAGAGCGCGGTTTATCCAGCTATAAGAGGATGAGTGAGCTCAGACACTGATGTTGGGATTTCAAGGAGTCTCCAGTTCTAGTCCAGTCATGGCTCTGTGCAGGACGCCCGAGTTCTTCCACACACCATGGTATCCATGTCTTCCTGGTTCCAGAGTTTTAGATCTCACAGGTCTCTTAGTTCTTTGAGAAATTGTGAACAGTCGAGATGTTCTATACAACTGTTTGCGATAAGAACCACATATAGGAGTGATGGTCATGGGGTGCACATACTTTTGGCTATATAGTGTATCTATATATGCTTTCAGATTTATACATGGAGTGGGTGCGGCCTGAATATGTTAACAGTTCCTCAACCTCAGCTACATCACTCCTTCACTATTTTTTGTTTATACCTGCCTGTGCTGATTTGTAAATAAAAAAATATATAATTACTAAATTATTTAGTTATTTGGTTTATATATTCCCCTAAAATTTCTAACATTGTAGTGGAAAAGGATCGGAGAACAACTGTTGTAAATATTCATATTTCATATTAAGTTAAGCCTTTATTTGTCACATATACATTACAGCACAGTGAAATTCTTTCGTCACATATCCCGGCGTAACTGGGGTCAGAGCGCAGGGCCAGCCATGGTACAGCCCCTCTGGATCAGACAGGGTTAAGGGCCTTGCTCAAGGGCCCAACAGTGGCAACCTGGTGGAGCTGGGGATCGAACTGCCAACCTTCTGATCAGTAACTCAGTGCCTCATAGCCCTCTGAGACCCCACTGCCCCCAATTAATTCATGAACACAACCCAACACAGGACACTAAAACACAGCACAAAACACCACAACACAGAACATCTAAATCTTAGCACAACAAACTGCAAAATAGCACATTCTTAGATAGCACACCCCAGCATAGTACGTCCCAACACAGTAAATACCAACATAGAACTTCCCTGCACAGCAAATCCTAACACAGTTAATCTTAACACAGCACAGCACAACCCAAACCAACACAACACAGCACAACGTAGCACAATGCAACACAACACAGCACAACCCAACACAGCACAGCACAACCCAACACAGCCCAGCCCAGCATAACACAACCCAACACAGCACAGCACAGCACAACACAACCCAAACCAACACAGCACAACACAGCACAGCACAGCACAGCACAACACAACCCAAACCAACACAACACAGCACAACGCAGCACAACCCAACCCAACAAAGCACAACACAGAACAGTACAGCACAGCACAGCACAACCCAAACCAACACAACACAGCACAGTACAACACAGCACAACGTAGCACAATGCAACACAACATAGCACAACCCAACACAGCACAACACAACACAGCCCAGTATAACACAACCCAACACAGCACAGCACAACACAGCACAGCACAGCACAACACAACCCAAACCAACACAGCACAACACAGCACAGCACAACCCAACACAACACAGCACAACACAACACAGCACAGCACAGCACAGCACAACACAACCCAAACCAACACAGCACAACACAACACAGCACAGCACAGCACAACCCAAACCAACACAGCACAACACAACACAGCACAACACAACACAACCCAAACCAACACAACACAGTACAACACAGCACAACGCAGCACAACCCAACCCAACAAAGCACAACACAGAACAGTACAGCACAGCACAGCACAACCCAAACCAACACAACACAACACAGCACAACATAGCACAACCCAACACAACATAGCACAACCCAACCCAACACAACATAGCACAGCACAACCCAGCACAACACAGCACAACCCAACACAGCACAACCCAACACAGCACAGCACAGCACAACCCAAACCAACATAGCACAACACAACACAACACAGCACAGCACAGCCCAACCCAAAACAGCACAACCCAACACAGCACAGCACAGCACAGCACAACCCAAACCAACATAGCACAACACAACACAACACAGCACAGCGCAACCCAAACCAACATAGCACAGCACAACACAACCCAAACCAACATAGCACAACACAACACAACACAGCACAGCACAACCCAACAAAGCACAACACAGCACAGTACAGCACAACCCAAAGCAACCTAACACAGCACAGCACAACACAACACAACCCAGCATAACACACTGAAACACAGCACACCTTTCACCACAACACAACACAGCACAGTTAATCTTAACACAGCAAACCACAGCCTAACCCACCACTCCTATACCCTACTCCACACATAGTAAGTACCAACACAGCACATCCTAGCACAGCTCATGTCAACACATCCCACCACAACACAGCTGATCCTAACACAGCACACCACAGTCTGTTCTTTATACACAGGTAACCCAACACAGACTTACACACAGGCTGAACAACACAGCACATACAACCAATCCCAGCCCTGAACAGGCTGAACCCAGCACAACTAACCCCAGAGAACCCTAATCACAGCGCATCTCATCACAGGATGATGCAACACACTACAGTCAAACACAGGCTGGTTTACACACAGCCCTCAGTAATGGTGGAATTATCAACACACAGTTGTGACGCTTTCTCCATCATTTCTAATTCTCCACACCTTTTCATACACTCTCTTGGGAAATGTCTAAGCATATTGCTGGAGGATTGTGTCTGTGTGTGTGTGTGAGAGATAGAGGGCTTCCAGACAAAGACCCCCAGCCACCCCCACCCCTCTGAATCCCCAGGGCGTCCCCAGATGCAACGGTAATTGGGATCTTCACCACAGATTCAGTATAAATAATTAACATCCTCCCGCTTGGTGAGAGTCCCACAAACAGACGCCACGCCTCCACGCCGAGCGAAGACCCCAGCCACGGAGAGCATACAATGGCATATTCTCCTCATGGCCTCCGGGCTCGTCCTCGAGACAGCGAGCGCGTTACGCGGTGCCGCGCTCGCCTGTTCGTGACCAGGCGGCGGTGGCGCGCGCAGGGATGTTTCATGAGGCTGCACTGTAGCTCGCACACAAAGCCTGGCTTCAGTGATGAAACAGAGGAAGATCAGTTCATCAAGACTCTCACCAGGCTAAAATTAAATCCCAGGGCAGAGATCGGACCAGAAAAGCACGCAGGACAATGGGCTGGATAATAGCTGCATTCCACAGCGGAGTCCTGCACGCAATCGCCGCCTCAGACACGGCAGAGAGGCGTCACACACACTCGGGACACCAAAAATAAACCCATCTCTCATATTAGATACAGTACAGCACCGTGATGGTACTTAATGCATATTAATATAGAAGACTTTGTTACACAGAAGTGCACACGTCATTGGGTAATACTGAGTGTGTTTTAATTCATTTCTTTTTTCTTTTTTTTTTTTTGCAGTGAATCCATAAATCATAAATTTGAGCACAATTCGAGGTTTTTATTTATTTTGTACAGGTACATTTATAGTAGGTTTAATACGACTGGATGAATAAAAAGATCAATCCGTCAATTTCAGCCCCAAAAAAACTGTAAATATTTTAATTGAATCAGGACACAGTAGGTCCCCAACATACAAACAAGTTGAGTTCTGAGCGCGCGTTCGTAAGTTCAATTTGTTCGTAAGTCGAACAAACATTGTCTGGGTTCTAGGATACTAACACAATCGGCTACACACAATATAAAACTAACATGTTCCAGGATCTTGTCCTTGTTCTTTATTCTGCCATCTTTTCACCTCGCTTCATTCTCCCCATTATTTTCATTTTTGTCTCCATTGTTATCGCTTGCCGCTTCTTAACAGTACCAGATTCATGGCTGCTGAATTTACGCTCGCTTCCAGACATTCAGAGATGCACGCTGCACGCAGTGACGATGTACACCGGACATGTGATCTGATGTTCGCGACTGAACATTGACAAAAGCATGTCGGGTCTTCGAAAGTTCGCAACTCGAATGTTTGCATGTAGGCGACTTATAAAACTGTATTTATAAAACCGCAGCACCAGTAATGATAATATCGTATCAGGTCATTTCTTCACACATATTTAATATTGCAACATTCACCTCGATTCAGTTAGATTTTATATTGTGTGTGTGTCGCTTTTAACGCTAGTGATCCACAGTTAGTCACATAAAAATGGAAATCGCGATGTGGATCCATTTGTTATTTAATGTGCAGTTATTTAATCGCCAATGGCTAAAATTTGTTACCAGGAATCTACGCATAGTTGGAAATTTATATAGAGTTTATCAAAAACAAAAGTATGTGTCACTCACTCACTCACTCATCATCTATACCGCTTAATCCTGTATTCAGGGTCACGGGGAGCCTGGAGCCTATGCCAGGAGACTTAGTGCACATGGCAGGGTACACCCTGGACAGGGTGCCAATCCATCGCAGGGCACAGACACACACACACACATACACTCACTCATTCACACACTACGGGCAATTTGGGAACGCCAATTAGCCTAACCTACATGTCTTTGGACTGTGGAGGGAAACCGGAGTACCCGGAGGAAACCCACCAAGCACGGGGAGAACATGCAAACTCCATGCACACAGAGACCGGAATCGAGCCTGGCCGGGGATCGAACCCGGACCCTGGCGGTGCACGGCGACAGTGCTAACCACTACACCACCGCCATTAATATTAAAATATTAATTTATCTTCTATAGCGCTCATTCTGTACCGGGTCAAGGGGGCCTGGAGCCTATCCCAGAAAACTTCGGGCACAAGGTGTGCTCCTACTTGGACAGGATTCCAATCCATCACAGGGCACACGCGCACACACACACACACACACACACACACACACACACACACCAAGCACTCATTCACACATTACGGGCAATTTGGGAACAATCAGCCACTTAGCCTAATCTAGCCTGAACTGTATTAGGAAACCGGAATACCCAGGGGAAACCCTCCAAGCACGCAGACCTGCGGAGGGAAGTGAACCCTTGACCCTGGAGGTGCGAGGCCACAGTGATCACCACTACACCACCGTGCCGTGTCTATACATTTGTCCCCAATGAGCAAGCCGGAGGTGATGGTGGTCAGGGAAAAACACTGAATAATATGTTTAATAAATGTGTTCATCTGATTTCTCAAGCCTGCACATAAGTGATATTTAGATATTTTGCTGCGAGTCCTCAGCACCTGTTCACTGACGGAGACTCGAGTGCAAAACTGTTCATAACATCAGATACAGTCCAAAGTCAACGTCATGGTCTCTAAGTGTAGATTCTGTCTGTTTAATCTACAGGAGACCATCAGCAGGAGAGAGAGAGAGAGGGAGAGAGAGAGAGAGAGAGAGAGAGAGCAGCCAGGCGGAGAGAGACATCATTCATGCAACACTTTCACTTCTATAAATAACAACGGTATCAGGAGAAAGTTTATCTCACTCCCTCTCACACACACACACACACACACACACAACTCAAGACATAATGGAAGTATACAGAAGTAGTAATTTTCCTAACGCATAATGAATATAATATTTAGTTTATCAGTAACGTCTCACCAGTAACTGGTTCTGACCCGATCGGACCTCGTGTACGTGTTTACTGTCATTCAGTCAGGACCTGATCATCTGCTCATCTACAGAGATTTACAGTATCTACACATGCACTGTTTATAACTAACAGGTAGTTCTGAGCGAGTGATCTGATTGGACGAGAGGCGTTATTCCACACGAGTGCTGATAATAGACAGTAACAGCACTGTGATGTGTAACTGTGTGTGTGACTGGGCGTGTCCCAGGTGTTGTCCAGTGGTTAATGACACGAACTGCGTGTCTCAGCGTGGGTGAGAGTGGGTCTGTACGGTCCGCAGTACTGAGGAGAGAGAGAGAGAGACGCTGCCTGACCACGCCCACATTCACACCCAGTCACAGAAGCACTTTCACGGCTAACGCTTAGCTACAAAGCTAACTAGCGCCTAACACGACACTGAATCCCAAATCCCTCTCTAACCCCTGATCAAGGGCACTACTCAGAGTCTGGAACAAGGGATTTTGCACCCTACGTAGTGCACTAGCTTTTTTGTATTTATCGCTATTTGGGATTCGACCCCAGAACCCTGAAGTGAACAGAGCTGGAATAAGTGTAAATCTGGTGAGTTTCTCAGGACTGTCCACCTCCTCCAGGGTTTATTCTCCTCACCTGGAGCTCCTACTGAGCGCCGCTCAGAGTTTAACGCTACACTGACTGTCGGTCGCGGTTATATAGTTTCACCAGGTCGCTGAAGGATTTCTGTGGGCGGAGCAAAATAACTGGTTAAATAAACAAACCAATCATAATCTGTTGATAATAAACAGTGTTCGTGAAACTTTTGTACAAAAGCGATATCAGACTCGAGGCCGTGCCGTTGTGCTGAATATCAGCACTGCTGTGATATCATCAGCTCTCAGGCTGAACCCTCGCGTCTACAGCAGCTGTTCTGATGTTATATAACCTGAAATCGGCTGTGACAGAGACTCGATAAAGCCAGCGTCGCTAATTCACACTGCAGTATTACAGCACAGAGCACTGAAGCATGGACACACACACACACACACACACACACACACACACACACACACACACACACACACACGCACTAAACCCACAGTACACAGTATGGTATGGATAAAATGGGAAACAACGCATGCCTGACAGAACGCACACACACACACACACACACACACACACACACACACACCTGCGTGTTGAAGGCGCAATACAGGTCACAGATCAGGTTTTTGACAGACGAGTTGCGGTTCACCACGCAGCCCAGCATCCCGAGACGAGCCGTGAGAGGTCTGCACCATCACACCATGTCACCCCAAATCCATCTGCATCCGAGTGTGTGTGTGCGTGTGTGTGTGTGTGTGTGTGTGTGTTCATCCGCAGGTCCTGTGTGTACCCCAGCACCCTGCAGCGTCTCCTCTCTGCCTCACTGACTCTGTGTTAATAACACATGACGAGTGAGAGGACGAGGAACACCACCACACACCTGAAACCTGTCTCTCTGTCTCTCTGTCCCTCTGTCCCTTCCTCTTCCTATATATATCTATCACTCTCTCTCTCTCTCTCACTCCCCCCTTTCTCTCTCTCTCTGCTGCATCAAAGTACTGTAGGAAGGATGGATTCTCAGGTGCTGCCAAGAAAACAGCAGAAGTAAGACAGATTGCACTCAGTCGTCCACTCTCCGTCTCTCTTTAATCCCTACATACTGACACTGTCTCCCTCTCTCTGTCCTATTTTCCTCTGAGCGTCTTCTCTTCACGCCTCTCTCTCTGGTGATGAAGTGGTTTTAATCTTGTGGCCGATCGGTGTGTATAAGCAGAGACATGAATGACACGAGCATGGAGGTTTTCCTCGTCCCCGTCCCCTCCGACTCGCTCACTAGAGACAGACTAACTGTACAGACTTATAAAGCTGATAAACAAAATACAAACGCACGGCACACACTTTTCAGATTTTTATTTGTAAGAAATTTTGAAAACCATTTTTCATTTTCACTTCACAATCATGTCCCACTTTGTACACTCATGCTCGTGGTGGTAACGGGACAAAATGTGCACAGGGGTGTGAATACTTTTGCATGGCACTGTGCACACAGCATCTCATTTTTTGTCGTGTGAACAGAACGCCATCAGAAATATAATAAAGCCTTGTGGTCCTGTCTGTCTGCGCCGGCCTCACACACACACACACACACACACACACACACCAGCTGTACCAGCTCATACTGAAGTCTGAACTCCACTGCCTCAGGACACGCACACACACACACACACACACACACACACACACACACACAGGAGCAATGTGTTCACGCTATTTTTGGATCCGGATGCCATTTGCGGAAAAGAAAAAGAGAGAATTCACAAGAGAGCTGTGTGAAGATGAGGAGTGCGGATTATAGGATGAAGAACAGGACACACACACACACACACACACACACACACACACTGTCGTATTTCTGAATAACTTTACCACTTCAGGTCATAACTTGGCCCAGAAAAAAAAAGTTTTATAAGAGTTTATTATTTATTTATTTATTTATTTATTTATTTATTTATATAATAATAATAATAATAATAATAATAATACTTATAAATGTCCCAGGAAAAAAAAAGTTTTGTAAGCATTAATTTATAAATAATTATTTAACTATACAATGATTTCTGTACTTATAAGCAGCCATGCTGCAAATTTCCTGCGATCTTTTATAATTATAAATGATTTCATGACTCTTGCCGGTCCTGCTGTGACATAAACATGAAAAAATGTTACAATCTAACGACAGTAGCTATGAAAAGTTAAAGTAATTATATAGTGTATAATTACTGTACAAATATCCAATCGCATCGAATCGACACTCTACCCATGATTCACAGCTCTGATGTTAGTTAACAGACTTACAAACTAACCCTAAAAGATTGCATCTTGAGCAAGAACTATGTCGTGTGTAACCATGGCAACACTGACAAAGCAAACACTAAACTGCAGCGTTGCACCTGTAGGGGGCGCTGAAACGGCTGAGTATGAAAAAGCAGAACAAAACTACAAAAAGTGATACACGTGTAAAATCAGTAATCTTTCAGCTTTCAGTCCCCGCCCCTTGACCCCCCCCCACACCCCCCAATACCTCTTAACCCTGCCCCCCGCCACCCCTCTCCCCGCCGCCCCCCCACCCAAACTGGTACAGAGTGGTACAGTCTGAATATGATTACCTCACCACCTCCTCCAGCCTTCAGACTAATGGAATCAATGCTGGATGACAGATCTGAACACACACACACACACACACACACACACACACACACACACACACACACACACACATCAAATCAATGCCAAATCAAAGCCAGACTGTATGTCTGTGTAAAATATAATTATAAAAATTACAATTATAAATCTATTTCTGAGTCACTTTATATCTTCATATCTTTATATCAATTAATTTTGTTTTTTTCTGACAGATGTTTAAAATATTTCTTTTAAAAGAAACATCTTGTTTAGAGCTTAAACACATCATCATTGAGTCATAAAACATAACAGCCAATCAGATTCCGGTATGCAAATGAGGATGATGCAACCCCTCCCGAGGGTAGGGCGGGGGCGGGGCTGAGGAGGGAGCGCATCATTTACATATTTATAGCATTGGGATTAAAGGTGCGTCTGTGCCCTTTTTTTATTCACACTTAATGAGGGTTTGATTGTGGATCCGTCAGACATGCGACAGCGTCGTTCACCCCTGATGGAGCTCAGGTCAGGTTTCGTATCCAGACTGGACATGACAGGACTGTCACCACTGCACAATCACAGACAGGGTCGTTCACTCAGGAGGAATTACAAATCAGCCAGAACGTCCTCACTTGTTACCTCATTTGCACAGAAACGATAACGTTTCCTGAAATTTCATGTGTTCGCAGAAGAGCAAGAAAACACTGAGGCCAAATTCATTAGGGATTTTACTTACAAAACTAACAACACTTAGACTACATTCACGTCACCAAGCTGACGTTACTCAAATCCTTCAAGCTCCTTCAGCTCCTAGGGGCCAGACTAGCTCAGTGGTTAAGGGTTTGGGCTTTGGATCAGGAGGTCCCAGGTTCAAATCCCAGAAAAAAAAAAACCATTTGCCACTCTTGGGCCCCTGAGCATGGCCCTTAACGTTGGAAGCTCTGATGTATGATGAGATTATAAAAAATAAATAAATAAATAAAAGTTGCTCTGGATGAGGACGTCTGCCAGATGCCGTAAATCCAAAAAATTGGTGACACAGATAAGATTCTTTTTTCTAATCGGATCCGAGTCACTTTCATATGTGTTCCTAGATCAGATACATATCCAATACGTGGTCACGTGACTCGAACGAGAACAGGCAGATCGGAATCCGTGAGACTTTTTGCCTCGGCGCATACGTAGGGCGCTCGATGAGGTCACAGCATTTTTAATGGCGTTTTAGTGAGAAAGGAACGAGTTACATTTAATTACTCATGTTCAATTCAGCTGTGAAGCAGCTGAGCAAAGCTAAGAGATAACTTTCCAGTTATTTCTTTATTTATTTTATAGTGTTGACGTCTTAAAATTAGTATGATATCAGGTGGCCCCATGTGATTCCCGTCACTAATAAATACGGCGACTAACTTCTTGCCATCGATTGCATTTTTACTACATCTGGTCCATAATAAAAGCTCGGACCTGATGTTAACTTTATTCCCATCTGCGACAGGCGAAGGGCCGGGGCTTATAGCGCGCTGTGACGAACTGTCAATCATTCCAGGATTACAGTTCAAGCTGGCAATTTTACTGAAGCAAAACTAAAACTGCTGATTCGGCAGATTATCTTCACCGGTTCTTCTCAATCAGAGCCGATCACAGGAGTCTGTTCGCTCATACAGAGCGGTATCTAACGCTAACCGCTAAGAACTGGGTTAGCGGCTATGCTACATACAAATAAACAGACAGAAGAATAAAAGACAAAAGAGACTGGGCTGCGGCTTCCTTCTTTCTGGTGGCACAACAGCTCTACACACACACACACACACACACACACACACACACACACACACACACACACACACAGAGGAAGAAGCTTCAGCGGAGGCACCGTGTGCTAGATAACGGAGCGCATGCCGCTATGCTGTTTCTTGGCAACTTTGCATAAGCGACCTTCAAGTGGCAGGAATTCCACACGAGGACGGAATTCGAGTTTCCACTCACAGAACACACACACACACACACACACACACACACACATCAGCATAATAACAAAATGACACATTAACATGACACTGAGTAAACGCTAGCTGATTAGCATTTATACAGTGAGGAACTGCTTTAATATCAAACCGGTTAGGTGACTAGAGGTCATTCAAGGTCAGATAGAGGTCACAATACACCGTGTGCTCTGTGGAGAATTAGAGACCATACTGTACGGCAGCTGGTGTTTAAACAGTTTAATGCGGTTATTGTTACTGCGCTGTTAGTGTATTATAGAAGGGAAGTTACAAGTAACGCACACACTGGATGCTAATGGATCACATGGCTTTGTATAATTTATTAATAATGTAATGTATTACTTATTTATTTTAAAAAACTTTGTTTCTGTAGAACTAACCTCTAATAAATGTGAACTATTTGAAAAGTCAAAATAATATAATTGAGCAAAAGCTAAACAAGCATCAGCAGTAATGCAAGCTAATTTATTCAGTTGAAGCTAACACCGGTAGTGAAAGCTAACTTACTGATAAATAAATAAAGCTAATAAAGCTACAGATAAATGAAGCTTACTTGTTCAGTTTAAGCGAACACTGGCAGATAAAGCTGTTTTACACAGTTTAAGCTAACGCTATTAGTGAAAGCCAACTCATTCAGTTTAAGCTAACACCGATCGATAAAGCTAATTTATTTTTGTTTAAGCTAACACTAGTAGAGAACGCTAACTTAATGAGAAGTCAAATCTAACTGAACCCAGCAGGTTAAAGCTAGCAAATGAAAGTTAAGCTAGCAAGCGTAGCTAGTATTTAACTCTATACATTTAAATACAGAAATTGTTTAGTTCTCTGACAAAGACCTGTCAATCAAACGTCCTGTCTCATGAGAACATGAGGCCACGCCCCTTATACCCTTCTGATTAGCATATTCCGTTCTTGATCAGTGTTTTAACACATTCCTCGCCTGTTTTTAACCGAACCCTCAACTTCATATGAGATGAACACTTCCTGTTTTTTCCTGATCTCCCGAGAGTCGCGTGTCGTCATATCTAGCGTATAACCGATTCTCAGCATGTGCTTGATGAAAAACATTCGTGACGTCTCCGCCCCGTCTCACATCAGCACTGGTATGAAAATCTCTCTCTCTCTGATGAACACGTGGTCTTGTGGTCGCACACATCCAATTTTCCAGCATAACAGGATCAGTGTTTGGCTCTCACGCCTGGCTGAACAGATTCCCGCTCCTCACACTGGTGCATAAACACAGGAGCGGATCCGATAGAACATGTGACTCCCGAACCCGAGCACGAGCGAAGGTCAAACGCAGATCTGCTGCTGAAACGCAGGACAGCGGAAAGGTCGACGTATCCCGGCTTCATATTAACACACCGCTTCTCATAGCTTAGCGTTTCCATGGCAACGGCTCCTTCGCAGGGAGGAGGACAGCGGGGCGCTCGACATCACCAAAGTTCATACCGTCACCCATACGGCGAGGCGAAGCTCTGAGGAGATTTTATGACCACAGGGAAAGAGACGGAAAGTAGGCGGAGTGTTTATGACAACAGGAACGGACTCTGTAACTCTAATGTGTGTTATGCTGGTATTATAGGAGGTGTGTGTGTGTGTGTGTGTGTGTGTGTGTGTGTGTGTGTGTGAGAGAGAGAGAGGTGCTGTAACAGGAATGTAGCATCTGAAAGCAAAACCTCAGCTGCTTTGTGTGTGTGTGTGTGTGTGTGTGTGTGCGTGTGTGTGTGTGTGTGTCTGTTGGTTGTAGGGGGTTTCTCTTAATGACCAGAAGCAGCTGGGTTTTAATTACCCTCCACGCCCAGTGAGTATCCAGGAGGGAGGGAGAGAGGGAGAGAGAGAGAGACAGACAGACAGACAGACAGAGGGTTAAGCGAACATGAATGAGACACAGACTAAGGGAGAAAGGGAAAGACAGACAGAGGTACAAGAAAAGAGACAGACTAAGAGTAAGAGAAAGAGAAAGAGACAGGGAGGAGGGAGAGAGTGCAAGAGAAAGTGAGAGAGATGCTGAGAGACAAAAAGACAGGCAGACAGAAAGGAAGGCAAGCAGATTTAGAGAGAGATAGAAAAATAGAGAAAATGAGAGAGAGAGAGAGAGAGAGAGAGAGAGAGAGAAATGAGAGGACAGGAAGAAAGAAACACACATTCCTCGCCCATGCCTGTCACTGGGAGACAGACAGACAGACAGAGAGAGAGAGAAAGTGACAGGGAGGAGGGAGAGACAGAAGAAATGAGAGAGAGAGAGAGAGAGAGAGAGAGACCTACTTGTCTTTGTCTCTCGTCACTCATTTCATCCTCAGTGTTTAAATCATAAACATCTGTACTGAAATTAACGCATCAATAAATCTCATTAAACCCAAATCAACTTGTTCAAGTCTAATGTAAGAGACCTGATCTGATCTGGGACGTGTGTGTGTGTGTGTGTGTGTGTGTGTGTGTGTGTGTGTGTGTGTGTGTGCGCGGGAGCAGGACAGCGGTGATGTCTGTAAGCGAGAGAACCGTCGTGATGTCACCGGCTGCTTCACTTCACTCAGCTGATGTTTATCAGCAGAATGAAGGTCCTCTTTATCAGGAGGAGAAAACGCCAGAGTCTGCTGTTTCACACATTTTATTCTTATTGTCCTGACGCATCGTGTTTCACTCATGCACACACACACACACACACACACAAATGTCTTAATAACCAACACCTGATACTGACTCGGTTCTCACACACTCCTCTTGTTGTGAACGTCCCTCCGGGATTAACAGAGTAATCCATGTCTCTATCTCTTATTTCTCTATCTGTCTGTCTATCGTGTTATAGAACTTTGTTTCAACACAGAGAGCTGAAGCGTTCTTTATAGAAACAAGACGACGGACTGTTTACTGTTGAATTTTTTTTTTTTTATCGTGTACATATAATACGGAAAACGTGAGTTCCAAAGAAGCTACTTCGGAAGTTTATGCAACACGGACGTGGCCGATCTCGCTTCCCTAACACTTCTTTGAAGTGAGACAGTATAATCATTTAAAATGCACATTGTTCATATTTCTTTATGATCATTGATACTGAAATTGGTGTAAGTATCGAGAAGTGTATGACCTGCAAAAACTGTTCCTTAAATTAAAGCAATCCGTGCAAAATTAAGTTTTTTTTTTTTTCCCCTAAAAGAAATCTGTAGTGTCCGTAACCATGTTGCAATATCTTAACAATTTTGCATTTTAGAATAATAACTTTCAGGTTTATGTCTTTTCATGTGAAACCTAAATGACAGTTAAGATCACTGAAAGGTTCGAATTCAGAACAATCATGGACGCTACACCTAGGAGAGACACTTTTTAGCACCAATGCCATGTTTCGACCGAGAGTGCGTGTCGTGTGCGTGCTTACGTGCATTTTTATTTATTTATTTATTTTTCTTAATTATTTTATCTCATTTTTATTTCTAATACCATTGAATGCATCATCAATACTATACCTACCATTCGGGACATTAACAGTCTCTTTGAACCGAAATAAGCTAAACTGGATTTCATGTGAATTGTCAAAGAAATATAAAATAAAAGTGCGTTATGTTAACTGAACTGAACTGAACGGACGTGAATCGTGAGATTACAAAAAGAAGAAGAAAAAAGAAAATTTGCACCAGGACTACTGTACACGGACCCACCCTGATCCGCCCACCCCGCCCCCTCCTCCACCCCCCCCCACCCCCCCCCCCCCCCCCCCCCCCCGGCGACCCCTCCTTCACCCCCCCCCCCACCCCTTGCTATAACAAAGAGCATCATCGCGGCTCCTCGGACACACTCAGCAGATTCCCTCTCTCCCTTATCGTTCTCCCTGAAGCATCGAGTCCCTACAGAATTCAGTGCAGCAGATGGATGAAGCGATGGGACGTCTGCCCTCATCCCACAATCCCCCCCCCGTCTATAACCCCCGCCTCCCATCCACCCCCTCATCCGGCACTTCGTAAAGCCGGTGCTCCGAGCCTCCAGGGAAACATCGATCTGACCGAATTCATCACTGACATGAAGGCAATCAGCCTCCGCAATTAAACCTCTCGACGTGGGATTAACCAAGCACGGAGCGGCCGATACGCTCACTAACACTAACGCCGTCTCCAAACACGGGCGTGGCCCAGACGAACGAGAGCTTACACTTATACCTTTATTAGCTTTTTATTTGTGCACGACATTCTTAATAAAAGTGAGTTCTGGGGTTTCCAGATCAAAGGGGGTGAATACTTACGCCATTCACAAACTATAATAATGATAATCAATATTACGGAGTTTTTAGCGTCAACACCGCTGTGCCACATAACGTCGCCGAGTCTCGACCTGAGCGACTGAAGCGACCCCAGATCATAACCCCGCCTCCAGAGGCTTGTACAGTGGACACTATGCATGATGGGAGCATCGCTTCATGCGCTTCCCTTCTCACCCTGACCACGCCCATCACTCTGGACTAGGGTCAGTCTGGACTCATCAGATTAGTCACATGACCTTTTTCCAATCGCTCCAAAGTCCAGTCTTTATGCTCCCGAGCAAACTGAATCGTTTTTCCCTAATGAGTCTCACTAACGAGTGGTTCCTTATGGACACACAGCTGTTCAGTTCCATTCGTGATTCTGAGACAGTGGATAATCATATCTTAAAAACTGTGCCAGTTACCAGGACAACTGATTCTTTAAAGTCTTTATGTTTATTCTGCGCTATATCATAACTTTAGAACTTTGACAGTCTATTCGGCTCAGTCTCATGCAGGATTTTAATTAAAAACTAAGCTGTATATGTGTGTGTACCATAGTGATACTGTACTGTATATGAGGACGTAATATCAGATCCCAATAATCCATCATCCGTATCGATATTATCATACACAGCTGAAAGTTTCATATCCCACCGTGTTGATCAGAAACGTCGAAAGACATCAAAGAAAACTGAAAAAGTAACAAAAAGAAAGTTGTAAGTGTGTGTGTGTGTGACAGAGTGTTGAAGAAAATCAGCATTAGGCTTTAAGAGCCCATCCGGAGCCCAGGAGGGACGACCTCAGGTGACCTCACGATCATCAGATCAGAACTGATAAACACACCATGTTTTAGTGACGAGAGGACACCATGCAGCAAGAGAGGTTCGTCCTCCAGTGTCCAGGACCACGGCGTGTGTGTGTGTGTGTGTGTGTGTGTGTGTGTGTGTGTGTGTGTGTGCGCGAGTGTTTTCTTTCACTCAGTAAGGAAACTCAGCACTTTATGAGACACAGACGGCTTCTTTACACACTGTACACACCCACGTCAGACACACGGAACAGTTTTGGACAAGCACCGTACGTTAGAGTAAACACACCCACATCACACACACACACACACACACACACACACACACACACACACACACACACACACACACTTCAGCAGTGTTAAAAACACTGCACATGGCCTCGTCCCAAATTAGGTAGAGAAGGGATTACGTTTAGCATGATGCCGCCACCACCACCATGCTTCCCTCTCAACCAACCTGTCCACACCTCGTCTGCGTGAGGCCACACCCCGAACGTTCACCTTCAAGTCTTACCACGCACGCCGGCGATGCGACTCCACGTTCTTCCCCGTCGTCATCCAGACGCGTCGCCATCATTTCATTCCAAGCCGCCGGGAAGAAGCTCCGTTACATCCCACATGGAGAGAGACAGGACGTCCAAAAGCAAGAAAAGAAAAAAAAAAAAAAAAAAAAAAAGGTCTAATCCACCCCGTCTGCTCGTTTCATGTTCGCTGATCGCTTGGATCTACGGTGAATAAAAAGAAGAACAAAGTCAGGGAGTGACGGAGAACTGGTACGGACAAAGTGTGTGAGAGAGAGAGACAGAGAGACAGAGGGACAGAGGGACAGAGGGAGAGCTCGTTAAGGAAAAGGAGAACAGCTGGAGATGAAATATTACAGCTCGAAGGTTTAACACAGCAAACACAATGTTAATTCACTCTGTATACGCAGCTATACAATAACACTATAAATACTCGCTCTCACTCCTTCATCACTCCACACACACACACACACACACACACACACACACACACTACAGTGGATTAGATGTGCTGTTCTCGGTCCTGAGTGTGTGACATAAGGTTCCACACGTGTGTGTGTGTGTGTGTGTGTGTGTGTGTGTGTGTGTGTGTGTGTGTAATTATTCTAAGTACCGAGACGGATCAGAACGTCTCACTACCACTCTGAAACGTTACCTAGTCCAATACGCCACACTGTGACCCTAAACGTTCTACTCATATGTGCAAGTGCTTCGTCTTGGGTTCTACACAGAACCTCGATGGTCACCACTGAAGGAACGCTAAAGAGATCTTTAAATAAGAGTGTTCCTTGTCTAATAGCAAAAGCCAAACACACTGTAGGATTTCCTGGAGAGACAAACCAGAGAACCTGATGGAGATGAACCTCAAAATGTGCCTCTGTCTCTCCATCAGTCTCCTGATCAATCTGTCTCGCTCAATCGGTCTATTCCTGTCTCCAACCCGTCCATCACCCTATCCACCTGTCTCTCTCTCTCTTTTGCGGCTTGTATTTCGGTTTCTGTGACTCACTCCCTCCAGCAGAGTGTTTCCCTCCGGACGGGTCTGAGGCAGAAGTTCATTTCTGAAAAGTCAGAGCAGTTCTGCATCCAGTGGCACCATGATGAACGCAGAAATTAGAGCAGATCTGATTAAAGACTTTTAAATTCTGTTCCACTGAGCAGGACCTGAGCGGAATCGGAGCCGTAGGGGAGAAGTTGCCCGAACCATACCTGAGACGGATCTGAGTCAGATTGGACTCGCATATAAATGGAACCTCATCCAAGTGCCTACCTGAGCCATACCTGAGACAGACCTGAGCTAGATCTGAGTGGATCCTGAGACGGATTCAAGCCAGACCTGAGTGGCAACCTGTGGCCTATCTGAGTCAGATTGGACTCGCATATAAATGGTTACCCGAGTCATGTTCGAGTCAGATCCGAGCCACATCTGAGTGACTACCTGCGCCATATCTAAGTTGGATCAGACTCCCATCTGAGTGGTTGCCTGAGACAGACCCGAGCTAGATCTGAGTGGATTCTGAGCCACATTCAAGTCAGACCCAAGCCACATCTGAGTTATATCAGACTCCCATCTGCATGGATACCTGTGCCGTATCTGAGTCAGGTTTAAACCTTATTTGAATTGGTTGAAATGATGGTTACCTGGTCCACACCTACGACAGAGTCGAGTCAGATCCGAGCGTGAGCCGTGTCCGAGTCAGATCCCAGCTACATCTACCCGAGTGGTTACCTGAGCGTTTATATTCATAGATACTGTATATCTGAGCCGTCATGTTAGATGTATCCCAGCTGTATCCACGTCTTCCCCGAGTCACATCTGATTGATATGTTACACTGTAATCAAGCGAGACAGGTTTCTAATTGAACCAGGACACAGACTGCCTTCACACTGACTGGCATTAGGAGTGTTTCCGGCGAGGCTGTGCGTTTCTGACAGCAGATCAGTATGGAGCATTTTATAATAAATAATAATAATAATAATAATAACAATAATAACAATAATAATGATGCACTAACAGTGATATCGGTGCTGCACAGTGATCAGGGTGAGATCAGTGAATCTGTGCAGCCCAACTGATCAGACTGGAATTATATTCACAATCTGGATGTGTTTTATATTACAGCTCAGATTATTATTATTATTATTATTATTATTATTATATTATGAGTATGATGTCAGGAAAAACAATAACCCACAGCAGCATGATGTTTACACACACACACACACACACCACTGATAGAGCTTGCACATACACACACACACCACTGATAGAGCTTGCACATATACACACACACACACACACACACTCATGAGGAAATGACAGAAATGAAGTGTGTGTGTGTTCAGTATGCTCCTACCTGTTAGATAACGCGCAGAAACACACACACTCCGGAGTGAAGCGCATGATCCACTTTCCCCACCACACACACACACACACACACACACACTGACACGGTGTTTCACTCCGACAGCACAGAGCGCGCGCAGAGGGAATCCGTCATCGTGTCCAAATCCGGTGCGGTCCGCGCGAGCTTACTCTGTTACTCCGAATGTGTGTGTGTGTGTGTGTGTGAGAGAGAGAGAGAGAGAGAGAGAGAGAGAGAGAGTGAGTGTGTGTGTGTGTGTGAGAGCAGGACTGGATGGACCTCTCAGCTCTGCGCTCCCGGAGTCTCCACACACACACGACCTGGTACAGAGACAAACAGCGCCCTCTATCGGCCACCAATCATAATCTCAGGTCCAGTTTCAGCCAATCAGCTGCGTCCTGGCACAGGCGTGGTCAATCAACACGACAAACAAACAAACATGTAAATACGCTTTCTTTACTTGTGTTCTTGTCATGCTATATATTATATTATATTATATTATATTATATGGTATTTTATGATATTATATTATATAATATTATATTATGTTATATGATGTGATATGATATGATATGATATTATGTTGTGTTATATTATGTTATGTTATGTTATGTTATGTTATGTTATGTTATGTTATGTTATTTTATGATATGATATTATATGATATTATATTATATTATATTATGTTATATCATATTATATTATATTATATTATGTTATATGATATGATATGATATGATATGATATGATATGATATGATGTTGTGTTGTGTTATATTATGTTATGTTATGTTATGTTATTTTATTATATGATATTATATGATATTATATATTATATTATGTTATATTATATTATATTATATTATGTTATATCATATTATATTATATTATATTATATTATATTATGTTATATTATATTATATTATATTATGTTATATTATATTATATGATATTATGTTATGTTATATTATATTATATTATATTATGTTATGTTATATTATATTATGTTATGTTATGTTATGTGATATGATATGATATGATATGATATGTTATGTTATTTTATATGATATGATATTATATGATATTATATTATATTATATTATATTATATTATATTATATTATATTATATTATGTTATATTATATTATATTATGTTATATTATATGATATTATGTTATGTTATGTTATGTTATGTTATATTATATTATATGATATTATGTTATGTTATGTTATGTTATGTTATGTTATGTTATGTGATATGATATGATATGATATGATATGATATGATATGATATGATATGATATTATGTTATATTATATTATATGATATTATGTTATGTTGTGTTATGTTATATTATGTTATATTACATTATATTATATTGTGTTATATTATATTATGTTATATTATATTATATTATATTGTATTATATTATGTTATATTATATTATATGATTTTATGCTATGTTATGTTATGTTATATGATATGATATGATATGATATGATATGATATGATATGATATGATTGATTTTATTTTATTTTATTTTATTTTATTTTATATTATATTATATTATATTATATTATGTTATATTATATTATATGATATTATGTTATGTTATGTTATATGATATTATATGATAATATATGATAATATATTATATTATATTATATGATATTATATGATATTATATGATATTATATTATATTATATTATATTATGTTATGTTATATTATATTACATGATATTATATGATATTATATTATATTATATTATATTATGTTATGTTATATTATATTATATGATATTATGTTATGTTATGTTATGTTATGTTATGTTATGTTATGTTATGCGATGCGATGCGATGCGATGCGATGCGATGCGATGCGATATTATATTATATTATATTATATTATGTTATATTATATTATGTTATGTTATATCATATTATATTATGTTATGTTATGTTATGTTATATGATATGATATGTTATGATATTATGTTATGTTATGTTATGTTATGTTATGTTATGTTATGTTATATAATTCTTTCAGACATCAAGAAGTAATCCTTGTATTTTAACTCAATCGAATCACCAGGGAATATTGAAATATTGTACTTGTTTGGTTGGTTTTGTTTAAACTTTGATTATATCACAAATAGAAGATAAAATAAAAATAATTGGGATTGATACTTTTCCATGGATTTACTCATTTATGTATTTATTTGTTTAATTAATTTTGATCTACCTATTTGTCATTCATTTCTGTTTCATTAATTAATTAATTTATTTATTTATTTATTTATTTGGCAGCACTGTGGTTTACATTTACATTTCGGCATAAATAGAAAAAAAAAAGTGCTTGGACGTTTCCGTCACAGGACAGATCCTCACACTGCGTCACTATGTTACAAACGTCAGTCAAACTTTGAAAGGGGATTTTGTTTTAATTCCTTTGGATAGGGTGGGGTGTTGTGAGCAGGGAGGAGGGGGGGGGCAGTTGTCCAAGTACTGAAGAAACTAATACGTCTTGAGTCGTCGTTTAAAGATTGCCACAGACTCGGCTGTACGGACATCTAGAGACAGTAAAATTCCACCAGCTCTGTGCCAGAACAGAAAAGAATGTCCGGATGAATGTCTTCCTCGATCCCTGAGAGACGGTGGGACGAGGCAGGCAGTGCTGGAGGATCGGAGGGAACCTAGTGTGGTGCGTGGTGTGACTAGAGCTGAGAGGTGACTGGGTGCTGGGACATTTTTAATTTTGTAGGCGAGCAGCAGGGTTTTGAATTTGATGCAGCAGCTACAGGAAGTCAGTGCAGGGAGCGGAGAAGAACTTAGGATGGTTTAGCGGTTAGCATTGTCGCCTGACACCACCAGTGCATGGATTCGATTCTCACTTCAGAGTCTCTGTGTGCATGAAGTTTGCTTGGTGTGTTTCCTCCAGGTAATCCGGTTTCCTCCACACAGTCCAAGGACATGAAGATTAGGTATTCCCAAATTGCCCGTTTTGTGTGGGTGTGTGTGTGTGTGTGTGTGCGCGCCCTGCAATGAATTTGCACCCTGTCCAAGGTGTACCCTGCGTAGCTTGTTTATTAGTTAGACTTATTTATGTATTTAATAATTGATATAAATTTTTTATAAATATAATATTTAATAATTAATATAAAATACGCAGCAGGTCATCCTCGGTGCCGGTGCCAAGGCCGGAGACATGGGTGTGTAGCAGCGGGAAGGGCAGTCGGTGTAAAACCTGTGCCCATCACTGGCAGATTAAATGATATAGTGTGGCGAGTCTAAGAAAGTCAAAAGCCCATGAAAAAATATTTATTTATTTATTGAAAAAATGCAGGGTTCATTTTGAAGCAGTTGATCAGATTAGCAGCCAGTGATGGCTTTAGAGTGGAGTCCAGTGGAGTGAGATGTGTGGTGGAACCAGACTCCATTACTGACCACATAATGGGTGTGTTATTGTTATATAATATGCACACACACACACACACACACACACACACACAGTAGCTATTAATCCCCGGCCTGAATAAATTGAAATCATGAAATCATTTTGCACACCCTTTGTGGGCGGAGCTTATCTGGAGGCAAGAGAACTTTGTGAGCATGTTAACGAACGCTGATTAGCATGTTCCTTTAGCTTATATTTTAACACCGGCTGAACAAAATGAAGATGATCTGAACATGTAGTGTCTGAACATGAAGTGTGCGCTACACACACCAGCACTTCAGTTCAGTCCTTTCGTCTGATCACGCTTCACCAGTTATTTCTTACTTTCAGTAAAATCAAAAGACTGTTATGTGATTGAACTTAAGCTTGGGGCCAGTACCCATTGGATTCTGGCCCCCAACAACACAGCAGGATGGCATTTTCAGCAGCTGACGCCTCCGGGTTTGCGTTGTTTTGCCTCCAGAGGACACCGCGGTCGTGACGAAGGCACTAAAAACAGGATTGAAGTGAAATGTTCACCTTCAGCCCAAATCCACTTATTCACACGGGACGGGTTCTGTCTCACACAGCAGCTCAACCGATTTAGATAAATGTCTACTGAAAAAAGCCACCAGTTTAATACACGACATGTAATATGACTTCATATATATTTTTAAATTCATCGCCTATACCGCTTATCCACTTCAGGGTGGCAGGGGGCCTGGAGGGTATCCCTGGAGACCTGGGGTGGACCTTCCAAGCTTTATTTTTTAGAAAAATATAAGGTGAAACCAGGGTTATAAGTTTTTCCATCTTTTTTGACAGTAGATGAAAATTAGTCGCAGGTATGAACTTGTTGTGTGCAGGGAATTGAAGAAACGTCAGACCAGGCTGCTCTGAGGAACCATTCTAGGTAACTGTTAGTACGGAAGTCCATGAGTGCTGGGGAAAACTGCCATGGTAGAAACAGACCTCTTTTTTTTCTCTTGGTGTCTTTAAAAGTCCAATTTGTAAATGCATTTAGTTCACAGCAGCTGCTATTCTGTCCAGGTGACAGTTCCATGTCTCTGATCATGTGACAGAAAGAAGGGTTGTGATTTTGACTCATTTCGAGTGTGTCATATGTTTGCAAAGCAATGTGGTCATGAACGTTGTCTCGTTTGGCCAACATGTGGATGATCAAAGTTTCCAAGAGATGTGTGTTGTAAGGATTTACATCATCCCTTGATATGAAGGAACCATTTAGATAGAAAATGATAGAAAAGTCTAGCAACCCAGGTGGGACTTGAACCCACAACCCTCGGCGCCACAGGCTGATGCTTTATCCATTAGACCACTGTGAGTGTGTTTTGGGGTCACAAGAACAACTATTAACAACTAGTTAATTAAAATAATGTGCTGTTATAATAAAAAAAAGAAAAGAAAAAAAAAGAAGCAGACGACGGACCAATGAGAATGAAGAACTCAGCAGAGCTCTGGTGTTGAGCAGCGTTATTAATCTCCAGATGTCTCAGTGTTTCTCCCACACAGGACCTGGAGCTGAAGAATGCACGGAGAAGAGAGTTAGCAGCGCGTGTGGATGAGAATAAAGAGCCTCAGTGTGTGTGAGTGTGTGTGTGTGTGTGTGTGTGTGTGTGTGTGTGTGTGTGTGTGTGGAGCTCGACTGTCTCTCAGTGCCACAATGCAGCCGGGACAATGAGAGCGACTCCGCTGACCCCACGTGAAAAAAAAAAAAAGGGAAAGCTGGGAGCCTGAGAGAGGGGGCTTTCACTCGCCTATTGTCTGAGAGCCTGCGCTGAAACAATGGCAGACGTAAGCGCTGATCTGAGAGCACACGCGTTTAATACTCAACACAACATGGTCAGGTCGTTACACTCACACTCACTGGTTTTATAACGTGTTGTGAGATCAGAATAAACATCAGGCAGCTACAAAACCATCTAAATATGTTATCACTGTAATTACAGTCAGTTCATTTCCAATAGTACTGAATATATAGCGTTAATCTATATCTGTCTTTCTACAGTTTACATACTGAAATCACCCAAACACTATTAATACACTCATCATTATTAAATGAAACACCGTAATCTCATGCTCTGCTTCTAGGGTCTGTATTTGCCTACTACAAAAGGACTGATGATGTAATCAGTGGCCTTGTGCTTCTGTAATGAATACAACAACCAACCAACCAACCAACCAACAAACAAAAATTTGCTAAGTAAATATAAAACATTTTTTATTGATTTCAAATCAAATAAAAAAAGCTATGGAGACCAAATAAATTCTAAATATAATTATTAATTTAAAAAAGTTAAGAAAAAATAAACTGTTTTTTTTCAATAAATATTCAATAATTAATTGTTGTTTTTAGAATAGGAAACAATGAATAAATAATAAATAAACAAAATGACAAAGATGTACATAATTCAAATATAAAACAAAAATGTTGTGAATAAATATGTAAGTATAAAAGGAATATATAAAGGAATAATATTTTCATTTATATATAAATAGTAATGGTATTTTTTGTATTTGAAGTACAATTTAAATATTTCACATATTATTCATATTTTTATTAGAAATGTAAATAAACCTCCCCATTAATGTTTAATAAAATCAACAATAAATAATTATAAACTTTATTTACACAGGGTAATGCTGTACAAATGTGTTGAAAAAAAAAATAAGATGGTAAAAAGTTTGGCAAAAATAAAAGATAAAAAAAATAAATAAAATAAAAATAAATGAGTTTGTAGAATAGATAGAAGTAAGAAAATACACAAGTCGAATTTTAAAAAATACATACAGTAAAATTACATTTTGAAAGCAAAACGCAAAAAACTAAATAATGACGAGAATTTTATCAATAAAAGATTTTAATTTCTAAATAAAAATAATAATAAATACATGAAAATAGACATTCTACATGATATATATTTACTGAGCTGAGGGTCTGATTTAAAGGAGCGTATCTGTACAAGCTCTCTGATGCACTGAGATCAGGGAGGGTATCAGGGAGGATTATGGGAATCACATGATGCGGAGGGTGGGAGTGTGTGTGTGTGTGTGTGTGTGTGTGTGTCAAGGAGTGAGAGAGGCAGAGGACATTAAGAGAGAGAGAGCGATCAGCTCATGATGAGAGTCACTTTAGGGGCGTGGCCAGTGATCAAGCTGAACTGGAGCGAGTAATAAAGTGATGCAGGTCATCTGTATATACTGTAGATGATAAAATTCCAGGGTTGAGCTACAGCATGAACTTGTCATTAAGTTTGTAGATGGCTGTGCCACACACACACACACACACACACACACACACACACACACACACACACACACACTGCACCGTGTCCTGACTTTCAGACAGACCTGCACTACCACTACGTCTCAGTGGTGTTATCCCGAGTGCTCAGACTCAGCAGCTCACAGTTACAATACACGTTTTGTTTGCTTTGTGTGTTAAAAGTAGCTGTAACAGACTCTCTCTCTGTTTCTTTCTTCCTCGCTCAATAGTGCGCCATAAGGCCCGTACATGAGAACGCTTTCCTGAGCCGATCCCCGGCGCTCCCAGCACACAATGCCGGTTCAGAGAGCTTATCACAGAGAGGAAAGTTAACCGCTCCTAAGTGCCGATGTCCGATAAGGTGAGCCGTGTCCACAAAAGCAGGCTTTGTCACTCCAGCCGACGTACACCTTTATCCCGGGACGAGAGCAGGCTTTCTGCTGGCACTAATCCCCGTCTATACATGGGATCTGCCGAGTGCATGTGAGAGAGCTCTGTTTCCTCCGGCCTGGCGTACAGAACTCCCTCTCTGTGTGATGTGTAGGGACGGGAAGCGGATATGAGAGACGGACGCCGGGTCTGTGTGGGACAGCTGCGTTAGGGGATGTTACCTGGTTAATGTGTGTGTTTGAGCAGGGTGTGTGTGTCTATGTCTGTGTGTGTGTGTGTGTGTGTGTGTGTGTGTGTGTGTGTGTGTGTGTGTGTGTGTGTGTGTGTGTGTGTGTGTGTGTGTGTGTGTGTGTGTGTGTGTGTGTGTGTGTGTGCAATGCTGGGACAATGTGTGTTTAGGACTGAGTGAGATTAGTGCTGCTTTCTCTCAAAGCACGTTTTAGTGGAGAATGTGTTAGTTAATCAGCTCTGGAAGTGATTAAGGTGTGTTTACGCACAGTATTCCCTACACATGAGTATTCCTTACACATCAGTATTCCTTACACATCAGTATTCCCTACACATCAGTATTCCTTACACATCAGTATTCCCTACACATCAGTATTCCTTACACATCAGTATTCCATACACATCAGTATTCCTTACACACCAGTATTCCCTACACATCAGTATTCCCTACACATCAGTATTCCTTACACATCAGTATTCCCTACACATCAGTATTCCCTACACATCAGAATTCCCTACACATCAGTATTCCTTACACACCAGTATTCCCTACACATCAGTATTCCCTACACATCAGTATTCCTTACACATCAGTATTCCCTACACATCAGTATTCCCTACACATCAGAATTCCCTACACATCAGTATTCCTTACACATCAGTATTCCTTACACATCAGTATTCCCTACACATCAGTATTCCTTACACATCAGTATTCCCTACACATCAGTATTCCTTACACATCAGTATTCCATACACATCAGTATTCCTTACACACCAGTATTCCCTACACATCAGTATTCCCTACACATCAGTATTCCCTACACATCAGAATTCCCTACACATCAGTATTCCCTACACATCAGTATTCCTTACACATCAGTATTCCCTACACATCAGTATTCCCTACACATCAGAATTCCCTACACATCAGTATTCCTTACACATCAGTATTCCCTACACATCAGTATTCCCTACACATCAGTATTCCTTACACATCAGTATTCCTTACACATCAGTATTCCCTACACATCAGTATTCCCTACACATCAGTATTCCTTACACATCAGTATTCCCTACACATCAGTATTCCCTACACATCAGTATTCCCTACACATCAGTATTCCTTACACATCAGTATTCCCTACACATCAGTATTCCCTACACATCAGTATTCCTTACACATCAGTATTCCCTACACATCAGTATTCCTTACACATCAGTATTCCCTACACATCAGTATTCCCTACACATCAGTATTCCCTACACATCAGTATTCCTTACACATCAGTATTCCCTACACATCAGTATTCCCTACACATCAGTATTCCTTACACATCAGTATTCCCTACACATCAGTATTCCCTACACATCAGTATTCCCTACACATCAGTATTCCTTACACATCAGTATTCCTTACACATCAGTATTCCCTACACATCAGTATTCCTTACACATCAGTATTCCCTACACATCAGTATTTCTTACACATCAGTATTCCTTACACATCAGTATTCCCTACACATCAGTATTCCTTAGACTTTAATATTCCCTACACTTAACTTAGTCACTTGATCTTTACTGGAAATAAATCACTAGTATATTAGAATAATAGAATAATAATTACACAATTCCATATAAATCTGCAAAATATAAACTGTGTCTGGAAATATTTCCCTTGTCCAGACACACACACTGTATTCATTTAGTACAGTGTGCATGCGTAGTTTAAAGTGTGTGTCTTGTGATTTATAAGGAAAAGCTTTTGAATGACATGTGGATTAAACAGCATGAAAGCAACACAGTGTGTGATGTGAAAGGAAGTTTATAAGGACAGATTTGTGAATTTCCAGAAATCCAAGGTGTGCTCTCCTCCTCCCTCCCCTTCACTGACCACTGTGTGTGTGTGTGTGCGTGTGTGTGTGTGTGCGTGTGTGTGTGTCGGCCTGTCTGATTACTGTAACTCATTTACTATCACCACTAAATTATTACTCATAAATTCCAAATTCCATCCTGCAGTTCCAAAGCAAACGTGCTCTGTGTGTGTGTTACAAATTGAAATACAAATACAAATAGTGTGTGTGTGTGTGTGTGTGTGTGTGGGTGTGTGTGTGTGTGTGTGTGTGTGTGTGTGTGTGTGTGTGTGTGTGTTAGTAATGTGTGTTATCAGTTAGGTTTCCAGTCACTCCCGGGGGGTTAGACATTCCACCCAAGAGTTCATCAAACATCCTGACAAGTAATTCACATTAAAATCAACACAAACTCAGTGACATCATCAAAGCAAATACTATGATCAGGTTATGATGTAATGCGTTGTGATGGGTTTGGGGTATGATGTAATGTGGGAGGGGCTTACGGTATGATGTAATGCGTTGTGATGGGTTTGGGGTATGATGTAATGTGGGAGGGTTTGTTATGATGTAATGTGGGAGGGGGTTGGGCTATGATGTAATGTGGGAGGGGTTTGGGCTATTATGTAATGTGGGAGGGGTTTGGGGTATGATGTAATGTGTTCTGAGGGGTTTGGGGTATGATGTAATGTGGGAGGGTTTGTTATGATGTAATGTGGGAGGGGGTTGGGCTATGATGTAATGTGGGAGGGGTTTGCGTTATGATGTAATGTGGGAGGGGTTTGGGGTATGATGTAATGTGTTCTGAGGGGTTTGGGGTATGATGTAATGTGGGAGGGGTTTGCGTTCTGATGTAATGTGGGAGGGGTTTGGGGTATGATGTAATGTGTTGTGAGGGGTTTGGGGTATGATGTAATGTGGGAGGGGTTTGCATTATGATGTAATGTGGGAGGAGTTTGGGCTATGATGTGATGCGTTGTGAGGGGTTTGGGGTATGATGTAATGTGGGAGGAGTTTGGGGTATGATGTGATGCGTTGTGAGGGGTTTGGGGTATGATGTAATGTGGGAGGAGTTTGGGGTATGATGTGATGCGTTGTGAGGGGTTTGGGGTATGATGTAATGTGGGAGGAGTTTGGGGTATGACGTAATGTGGGAGGAGTTTGAGTTATGATGTAATGTGGGAGGGGTTTGGGGTATGATGTAATGTGTTGTGAGGGGTTTGGGTTATGATGTAATGTGGGAGGAGTTTGGGCTATGATGTGATGCGTTGTGAGGAGTTTGGGCTATGATGTAATGTGTTGTGAGGGGTTTGGAGTATGACATAATGTGGGAGGGGTTTGAGTTATGATGTAATGTGGGAGGGGTTTGGGGTATGATGTAATGTGGGAGGGGCTTGGGGTATGATGTAAGGTGTTGGGTTTGCATTTTATCTAAGGGTAGACATTTGGACATTTGCCCTTGTCCTTAAATATGCCATTAGTTCTGGTTGAACCAACACAAGATGTATAAATTAATAATTCGGTTTTTAGTTCTCATATTTGATAGTTTTTTCTGAAAAAAGACCTTGTGAATGCAGCCTCAGTGATGAATCTGAAGGTAAGGATTACATGCCTACAGCATTCTTCAATCCCAAGCCCATGACAGATGGTGAGTTCAGATTGTTATGCTGTTCTCACACCCAGGCTGAGTCATGGAATGTTTTCTGTATGTGAGAGAAACTCTTTCTGCCAAACATTAAATCTGGCCAAGCTCAGAACCATCAGGGCATGAAGCTAAAGCCCAGCAGGAAAGCAGCTCGTACCACATTCTGTGCCGTAGTAGAGTCCTTAAACTGCTAAGATCATTCCGTATGCTGTGCTGGTAGCTTGATGTCCATGCTGGACTCCTTTATATTCCACAACAACAATCTTAAAACCTTTATACTGTATTTAATTAGATGCATTTGAGAAGATCCAGTTAATTGTTTTGGTTATTTCGGTATATACATTTACATTCAGGGATTTCGCAGACGTTCTTATCCAGAATGACTTGAAGTTTCCACCATTGGACAGATCGTCACACACTGAAAGCTCACAGCACTCGTCTCAACAAAATGATCTTTCCTCATCGGTAAGA
>CM059207.1:38366503-38431503 GCA_030347435.1 Clarias fuscus
GTGTGTGTGTGCACTGAGCTCATCATGCTAATCTGCCTGGAGAAACTGGAGATATGGGAATTTGCCTATGGAAAGCAGGGTGGGAGTGGAGCGCTCCTGCCCGTCTCTGCTTTCTCTCTCAATATCAGAGACTCGGGAAACATCTCAGAGAACTCACATTCAGGTCTCGGAAGTACTCGTTGTAGTCCAGAGCGTAACCAACAACGAAGCGGTCAGGGATGACAAACCCAACATCTGCAGAGACGAACATAAAGAACAATGAAAGACTAAAATGATGATATCGGTCTGATGTAATGAAGAAGTGAAACAAAAAGTTTCATCTCATACAGTATTTACAAGATGCGTGACTTTACAAGGTTAAAGATCGCCTAGATGACCTGGACATGACCTAAAATTAACTGCTTCCAGAGGCAAATTCCTCCCTCGTGTCCAAGCCTGTCGTGCAAATCGTCCTTTTTTCAGCAGGCAAATGTTATTCCTGTTTATTTTGACCACTTCTTTAGACTAGACTCACATCGGCAGAGGGTCAAGAGAAGGCTTAAAGTGAAGAGACAAGAAATGCTCAGTGTGTGTGTGTGTGTGTGTGAACTGAAATGATAAGCACTACCTGAGGATTTGCCTGTAACATTTGTGAGACAACTCATTCCTAAAGTAATCACACATTCCCTGTGCATTGTGGGAAATCCTGCTGCCACAGAGAATAAAACAAGACTTCAATAGAATTAATGCTTGTAAGTTTTAAGACGTTTCTTAAAAACACCTGATGCTTCAGTAAGAACACTTACTAGTCATGACTATCATGATGCTTTAACATCTGGTCATCTCTTACAGATTGAACGGAAGCAAAATGAACCACTGTTTTGTTTGATGTTTGGGTTATTTTCATACCCAAATGAATAACAAACAAACAAACAAACAAACAAACGAATGAATAAAGTTCTGTCTGATGAATGTGAAAGGCTGAACTAAATCTCTTTTTATTTCCTGGTTAGAAACTGAGGTCTCTTCTTGAACTTTTTGTCAGAGTGCATATCAACTTGTCCAGTCGGTTCTTGGCTGCTCGAATCTGTGAAACCTAAATCACCTACGAGCGACTCTGCATTCGCTATGAAATGTTCAGATGTACTTATGAATGACTCAGGACCAGAGGTCGGCACGGTACACGGATCATGTACGTGAGTAACTATAGAGATTTTCCCTAAAGCAAATATCACTCAAGTAAAAGTACAAGTTCTCCATGTACATGCGTACTTGAGTAAAAGTACAAAAGTACTCAATTTCTAATTTACTTAAGCTAACAAGGACTCGGATTAACTTACAGTAAAATAGACGTTTTTTTGTAAACCTTTTCTCTCTCTTTCTCTCTATGCTGTTTTTGTCGCTTTCTGTAACCAGCTCTGCTTCTGATTTCAAACACCTGTAACATTATCAGGCAAGCAGTGTTGGGAGACATTACTTTTTAAAGTAACAAAATCACTGTCTTCAAAAAGTAATCCGTTACATTACGGCGTTACTTTCTGATAAAAGTAACTAGTTCGAGTACTTTTCCATTGCAGAGAATGAAAACTCCTTTGTGCTTCCTCATGCACGTTGTTTTAGTCAAGACCTTTATAATTATTCTACCATCATCACTCAGTGAAGTTTGGCCCATAATCTGTTAACTACTAATACCCCAATCTCACCTACGCGATGTCGCGCGGTGGCCGTAAGTACGGCTCATCATGATTCACCGCGGGTTTCGGCGCTGTGATCAGGTTTCCATCTTTCCGCACGTCGGTCCTCACATAGTCAAACCGCATAGGTGAGATAGAGGTATAACAGCAGGAATAACAGAGGGGGGCGGGGTATCGGGGGCGGGGGCTTGTAGGGCGACTTCCTCTCTCTCACACACACACACAGATGGACTGGGAGTGACTGCTGACTGGCTCACGGATTACATAAATTGTCTGAATAACGGATTACATTTTTGAAAAAGTAACTGAGTAACTGAGTACTTGAATGGCGGAGCGAACGCGTTGCATCAAAAAAGTAATCCGAGTTCTCTAAAGCGTTACTTTGTACTTTGTATGTTACTTTGTAACACTTTACACCCAACACTGCAGGCAAGTCACGCAGTCACACATAATCGTCAGCAGGTTCCCGCTTCAGACATGTCTGACTGTACAGATAGCTGCTGTCGTTTTGTGCTGAGTAAACGTTAAAAGTATCCTAAACTATAAAACTACTCAAGTAAAGTAGAGATAGGTAAAATGTGTACTTAAGTACAGTAACAAAGCACATGTACTCAGTCGCCTCCCACCTCCGCCCCGGGACGCTGCTATGCTCAGGCTCAACTGGTAGGAACTGTCCAAGAACTTTCATCGTTTAACTACAGAGGACCCGCGACACCGTGTGATTTGCTATGAGTTGCCGAGACTCTCAGGAACTGCTACGGTTTCTCTTGAACCCCCTCAACTCATTTTTGCGTAGATGTTGTCAGATTCTGAATGAACTCACAGTCTGGAAGTGTTGTAGCTCTGCCGGGAATCCGCTTCACTAGCAAGCTGAAGAACCACACACACACACACACACACACACACACACACACACACACACACACACACACACACACACACACACACACACACAGTGCATGTTTTCAAGCAGTTGTAGTGAATAAAAAAAAAAATATTGGCACACTCTTCCAAGAGAAAATGCAACAAAATTATACACACCATTTCCAGTTAAACAACTAGTGAAATAAACATTGTTTATACAGTTCTGGTCAAAAGTACATGTTTCTTTAAATTGTGCCTCCGACGTTGTGCGAGCCGGACGTTCCTGAATGTTCAACGTAGGCTTGAGGAATACTGTACACTCCCTGACGGACTCTTTTCTTTGTCACTCATTTTCCGTCCAGTCCCAGCACCTGAGCATCTTCACAGGAATGGTTTTTTGTTTTGTTAAACTATAAAAAGCTTGTGACTAAATCTTGTATCGCCAATAGATGTTCAAACTGTCGTCATGATGTCATTTTTATTTCATTTTTATTTCTCATGAAAAGTGATGGTTTTGAAATATGAGCTTTATGCAGAACAGAAATGGATATTAAGGTTAAAACAAACAAACAAACAAATAAACAAACAAACAAATGCACACCCCCCTTCCCCACCCCACCCTTTGAAAAGAGTGCCAATAATTTTTGGGATCAGAACAGTACAAATGGTTACAGATGCCAGAGTTTGGCCGGTTCCCCCTCTACACCATGGTTTAGATTAATTGAATGATGCATCACAAGCATATCGTTTTGTCGAGTTCTCACCCGGCCACCCTGACGCTCTTGGGCTGGAACTTCTCCACGTGCTGCAGGAGCATCTCCAGGGTCATCCCAGTGTCCACTATCGCCTTCAGAGTGAAGAGTGTGTTATCGATTTGTGTCTCATGTGTTGACATTTAGATGAAACAAAAGAGAAGTGGACACTGTGTTTAAACCATTAACATAAGCATTGTAAGTGTGGACGATTCAAAGCCCCATCACTTGTACTCTACATCAGCTGTTTAACAAACACTTGCTACAGAATCATTTCCAGTGTAAGATATACAGTATTGTAAAGATTGAAAGGGGGAAAGAGGGATGAATGAATGAATGATGTCAACAAGGCAACCCTGGTTAGTGACGTTGCATCACATTTTGAACAAAGGTGCATCTAAAACCGCTCACAAGCTGTTGGACCAGACTGAGTGATTTATAGTTCTTTCTTCTCAATCATATCTGTTTAATGCTATGTCAATGAAGGCGATACGTAATGATGAGCTCACTTACATCAACGATCAGGACGTCCTGTGTTACATGTGGAGAGAGGAAGATGAGTGAGGAAGGGAAGAAAATGACAAACCAAATAAACACACATACTGTAATACTGCATGTGCAAGAACAGTGAGACTCGTAATTTGCTTTACTTTTGCTTGACTTCTCCGTGAAGCATCTGCGCATTTTGGTCCTCCGTGTACAAATTGTTGATAGCTGAATGTTTCGTTTTATCTATTACATACAAACTGTAAAGTTACTGTAAACCGTAAAATTATTCGGGAGAACGTGACATGAGTAATAGAACACATCAAGTTGGTTTTTGGAATTTTTGTTTGTCTGTTTGTTTGTGTACGCATCACATAAAAATTACTGAGCAAATTTTAATGGAGTTTTCACAGGTGGATTTGGCTGAGCTTGAGGTAACATACTGGCTTTGTTTCATCACAATTGGCTCATGGGAAGAGAAGATATGCTAATTTCAATTTTAAATGGAAAACGCTCTTATTTAATAATAATTTTTTTAAAAATCAACCTTGAAAAAATCATTAGTTCATCTCAAAATTCAACAGATGGCGCTGTACATTTTTTATATGCGCTTATGAGTGTGCAGGTGAAGTCTCACATCCTTATTCCGCGCACTGCATGGTAACGCGAATGAAGTCACGGGCACAGCTAGTGTACAAAATGATCAAAATCTGCCTGTCATAGACTTTATCATAAATTAACTTAATATAAAAAAGTCTACACTACGGTGACATCATTACACGTGACATGCAAAAGTGTTTATTTTTTCTGCTTTCGCTCATACAAGTATTTAGTAACTACTAATTACAAGTGGAAAGTCGAAATCTATTTGACCGATCAGTGTACACATCATTCTTTGAACTAATTATAGAACAAAATCATGCATGTGCAATGTAAGCTATGTCCGATGTCCGTTATTTTCATGTGTTTTAAATGATAATTATGTAAAATTAAGACAACAGTTTCTTTAGATAGTGACACGTAATAATAATACGTATATTACTGCTATACAAAATGATGTATTATAGTAATGCATTACTTTCGCTGAAAAATACCAAGCAATAGTAACATATTACACTCAAAAAAATTAATCATGGTGTAGTTTATCATTAAGTATTTGCATCCCTTTGATTTTATTAAACTAATATTTTTTTTCAAAAATTATGTAATCAGACTACTTACAGTACAATTAATTTCAATTTGTTAATTATGAAAACTATTTAATTTAATCAGTTAAAAAGTATGAATTTAGCTTAAATGTCTGCGCAACAAGAGCCAACAGTTATATTTTATGAGACTGATTTACATACAGCACAAATCTTGCAAACTGAATCGTTTAGAAGCAGAAATTCAAAGGCTGAGTCTGGAATTGCAGACGACCACGGGCACCGTGTTATTCGGGCGGTCAGTGCTGGACCTGGAGATTAACCTACAGATGTTGGTGTGATACACCAAAAGTCCAAGCACTGAAAATGAAGTTGCTTCTGTGATTAATTAACAGACATCTCCTTTTTTCAATACAAGTTTGTTGACTTGTTCTAAATACCTGTGCTTTGTACTGTTTAAGTTAACTTTTAAACTTCAGTGCTTGAAAGTTGAATTTAGTTATTGGTGGTTTAATTATTTAATATTTGCTGTGGAATGTTCACTCTATACTACGATCTCAGTTAAACATGCATAGAAAAGTATAAGTGGAAAGACCCCACTGAGCCTCATGGCTCTGAATGTTATTGTAATGTAAGCAGTGATGGTAGCAGGTTGACCTGTTTTATCTGTCTACCTTAAGTTCCACATTTTTTAATTACAGTTCTTGTGGAAGCCTATCTCTAGCACTGGCTAGTGTATTTTTTTTTCATCCGTTTTTGGTTGTTATTCTTAAAATATGCCTTGAAGCATAAAATGTATGAAGTAAATAAAATATGAGACAAGGTGCTCTGCTGTTTTTGTATTGCATATTGTAATAATACATAATTCTCTTCATTATGAATTTAAGACTAGTTGGATTTATTGGTCCGATATACACTCACCTAAAGGATTATTAGGAACACCATACTAATACGGTGTTTGACCCCCTTTTGCCTTCAGAACTGCCTTAAGTCTACGTGGCATTGATTCAACAAGGTGCTGAAAGCATTCTTTAGAAACGTTGGCCCATATTGATAGGAGAGCATCTTGCAGTTGATGGAGATTTGTGGGATGAACATCCAGGACACGAAGCTCCCGTTCCTCCACATCCCAAAGATGCTCTATTGGGTTGAGATCTGGCGACTGTGGGGGCCATTTTAGTACAGTGAACTCATTGTCATGGTCAAGAAACCAATTTGAAATGATTCGAGCTTTGTGACATGGTGCATTATCCTGCTGGAAGTAGCCATCAGAGGATGGGGACATGGTGGTCATAAAGGGATGGACATGGTGAGAAACAATGCTCAGGTTGGCCGTGGCATTTAAACGATGTCCAATTGGCACTAAGGGGCCTAAAGTGTGCCAAGAAAAGATCCCCCACACCATCACACCACCACCACCAGCCTGCACAGTGGTAACAAGGCCTGATGGATCCATGTTCTCATTCTGTTTACTCCAAATTCTGACTCTACCATTTGAATGTCTCAACAGAAATCTAGACTCATCAGACCAGGCAACATTTTTCCAGTCTTCAACTGTCCAATTTTGGTGAGCTCGTGCAAATTGTAGCCTCTTTTTCCTATTTGTAGTGGAGATGAGTGATACCCGGTGGGGTCTTCTGCTGTTGTAGTCCATCCGCCTCAAGGTTGTGCGTGTTGTGGCTTCACAAATGCTTTGCTGTATACCTCGGTTGTAACGAGTGGTTATTTCAGTCAAAGTTGCTCTTCTATCAGCTTCAATCGGTCGGCCCATTCTCCTCTGACCTCTAGCATCAACAAGGCATTTTCGCCCACAGGACTGCCGCATACTGGATGTTTTTCCCTTTTCACACCATTCTTTGTAAACCCTAGAAATGGTTGTGTGTGAAAATCCCAGTAACTGAGCAGATTGTGAAATACTCAGACCGGCCCGTCTGGCACCAACAACCATGCCACGCTCAAAATTGCTTAAATCACCTTTCTTTCCCATTCTGACATTCAGTTTGGAGTTCAGGAGATTGTCTTGACCAGGACCACACCCCTAAATGCATTGAAGCAACTGCCATGTGATTGGTTGATTAGATAACTGCATTAATGAGAAATTGAACAGGTGTTCCTAATAATCCTTTAGGTGAGTGTATTTTAAATCTCATTCTTGCTCATTTACATATAACTTGCAAATAAGAATCACATAAAGTTGATTCATTTATTAGTATGCTAAAAATATGTAATCCAAATGGATGGGAATTTTTATATGCAATCAAAATGCATAAATCATATTTGTTAGGCCTAAATATTTGTTTGAGTGCACGACACTCATCAGGTCCAAGCTTGTTTTATAAGCCGTGGTAATGGGATAATGAATATAATTTATGATAAAACTATCGTGTTAAGTGTTAAACTCTTCAGAAACTCAGAAAGCCTCTAAGGATTAACCGTCTTTGTTTTCTGCTTCTGCTCTCTGTACCGGACGCAGATGTTTCAGAACTTCACCCGCCTCGCTCTCCATCACTCTCCATCACTTTTGTCCCTTTTTCATTCCAGTGCAAAAACCACAAGATCTAACAAAAGGAAAAAAAAAAAAAAAAACACTCATAGCTGAATGGAAAGACTTATGCAAATAGTCTCCATCTGTCTGAACATTCAAGACAAGATTTAATACAATCCTGGTAAAAGTTAAACCGTTCGGTGGTGTTCGGGCCGAATAACACGTGGACGTGTTTACTGAAACTGCAACGCAGGCAAAACTTTGGGAATGAAACACGGCAGCGGCCTTGGTGACGTTCCAGCGTCGAGCGAGACGGAGAACTGGATGCGGGTCACAAAGCAGCGGTTAAGTGTTAGCTACATTAAACAATTCAACAATTACCATGTGGATGTTAGAGCTTTACCACTGAGTGTTACTGGAGACTCCTTCCATAAATATTGCATATTAACACGTCCCTGTGAATGAGCTGTTACGATAGAAACCATAACGCATCAGAAGGCGTGCATTAATGTAAACCTGAGCTACTGTCAGAGTCTCTGTAACAGAAAACTACAGACCACTGTACTGCACACGTGAGAGACTAACGCCACGCTCTTACACGTGTGTCAGTTACATGGAGTGACTGAACGACAGAGGATCGTTATTACAGTGGGGAAAAGGAGTGAAGGTCGGGTGAAGGGTGAAAAGATGAAGCAAAGAAAGAGTGAAATTTAGAACGGAAGGTGTTAATATGACTGATAAAAGACAAAAAAAGAAGGCAAAAATAATTTAAATCAAAAAAGATGAACTGAAAGGAAACAGAAATGAAGAAAGGAACGGAACATATAAGAAAGAAAGAAAGAAAGAAAAAGAATGAAAAAACAAAAAGTTAAAAATGGAAAGAGAAAGACAGACAAAAAGGGGAAAAAAAAACAAAAGCAAAATATAAAAGAAACTGAAAATAATTGAATAAATTAATAAATTAGAAAGACAGAAAAACACTCACTCATCATCTATACCGCTTAATCCTGTATTCAGGGTCACGGTGGCCTGGAGCCTATCCCAGGAGACTTGGGGCACATGGCGGGGTACACCCTGGACAGGGTGCCAATACATCACAGGGCACAGACACACACACACATACTGTACTGTACACGCACTCATTCACACACTACAGTCAATTTTGGGAACGCAATTAGCCTAACCTACATGTCTTTGGACTGTGGGAGGAAACTGGAGAACCCGGAGGAAACCCACCAAGCACACGGGGAGAACATGCAAACTCCATGCACACAGAGACGGGAATCGAACCCGGACCCTGGAGGTGCAAGGCGACAGTGCTAACCACTACACCACCGTGTGTACGCAAAGAGAAAGAACAAATAAAAAATTAAATCAGAAAAAGAAGATATTAATACAGAAATTGACGAATTATTGAATGAAAACAGACAGGCAGAAGGAAAAAAAATGAGAAAGAGAAAAGAAAGTAAAAATAAGAATGAGAGAATAAAAGAACCAGAAACAGGTAGAAAGAAAGAAAGATATGAATAAATGAAAACATAAGAGATAAGAAAGAAAAAAATACAAGAAAAAGATTACAAACAGAAAATAAATAAAAAGAAAGAAAAAACAGAAAACAGAGAAAGAAACAGACATAAATGTAATAATAAATAAAAACAGATCAAAAGAAAAAGATAAAAAAATTATAAAATAAAAAAGACAAACACAAAGAAAAAGGGAATCAGAAAAAAATGAACGAATGAAAGGAAGAAGCAGCAAAACAGCAAAAACAAAACAAAACGAGAAAGACCTTCTGACATGATTTAAGGAGATTTTACATTTTTTACGAATGCGGTTGGATGATGTCGTCATAACTCAAGCTGAGTTAGAAAATGAGAAAATGCATCAACATCCTTCAGTAGGATATATGGAATTTATGTTGCTATAGTTTCGCCTTATATCGGCTCTGTGTGTGTGCGAGTGTGTGCGTGTGCGCGCGCGTGTGTGTATGGTAGTCGTAGCATTAATAAAGTGTAATCGCGTCTTTCCGTGTCTGTGCCACACATGACTTCCACATCACAACATCAGATTGGCATTGAATATCACAAAGGAAGTTCATAAACAGTTCAACATCGCAGTTTCGCAAAAAGCGTGTTCTTGTGAAAGCTCAGTCTCCGGGAGGCCAAAATTTTTTTTGCCTCCCTGAATTTCTGCACAGATGACAGGAGGACAAATTAAACCCAGAATCGGGCTCAAACAGCACCGGGTCGCCGCCGCGAGGTCCTGCCGCTCTGCGGTCTGTTTGAGTTTGCTCGTTTGTGGCCGCTCTCGCCTGTTTGTTTTCTGTTTCGTCTGCGTTTACGTACGAGATGGAGCGATGACGACGGACTTGTTAGATACGTCTGTGAAGCCTCGCTTTGATGTGGTCTCGCACCAGAACCACAAGGGGAGGAGTGATGGTCGTGTTCTCGCAGAGCCCAGTGTGTGCTGACGTTCTGCATCGCGTCTTGAGGCCTGAGGGCTTCGCTTGTGTTATGGTGAAGGTAGCCATCAAGATCGGGGCCAGCTGAAGGGAGTTTATGAATGGCTGGTGTTTATGAGTGCTAATGCCCTGCTTCAGAGAACTCATTCTTTTTGCTTTCTTTCTAGCTAGAGCATTCTGAAGTTTTAAAGCAGCAAAGAAATAAAAAAAAAAAACATAACAGTAACATGCTACTTTAGATAATAACTAGTTATAGTAATATATTACTGTTATTGAAAAGTTATAAATAATAGTAGTGTATTACTTTCATTCGAGAGTAACTAGTTCTAGTAACTAGTACAACACTGGTAACCTTAGAAGTGGGAAAAGTAAACTAGTCCTGTACCTGAGTAGAAGTAGAGATAAACTAGGTCAAATATTACTGAAGTAAAAGTAAATGTCCTCAACTTACAAGTTTACTGGAGTAAAAGTACAGAAGTACTCACCTTCAATTTTACTATATTAAATATCAAATACAGTGGGACCTCGAATTGCGAGTAACGTGGTTTACGAGTGTTCCGCAAACCGAGCAAAGATTTTTAATAAATTTTTAATCGGAAACCGAGCAAGTATTAGTTTACGAGCACTGAGTATCACGTATCACGCATGCGGTTCTTATTTTGACACCGAGCGTCACTCTCTCACCTTTTCATCTTTTATTTTTATGTATTTATTTTTTGGGGCTGTGGAACGAATAATTTGAGTTTTCATTATTTCTTATGAAATGATTTGGTTTACGAGTGTTTTGGAACACGAGCCCACTTCCGGAATGAATTATGCTCGTAATCCAAGGTTCCACTGTATACTGAGCTCATAATAACTCACTAAAAGAGTCTCTCTCTCTCTCTCTCTCTCTCGCTCGTCTTTCCATGATCAGGGCCAGCTGAAGTGGATTTGTGAATGGCTTGTATTTATAACGGCTAACGATCTGCTTGAAAGAACTGTGTATATTTCCCCTCTAGCTAGCACAGTTTGAAGTTTTAAAGCAGTAAAATAACAATTTTTTTTGTAAAAACAATGTTTTTGACTTAAAATTAGTGTTGTATTTCTTTAATCAATGTTGCATAAACTTCAAGACTAATTTGTATCACACAGCTGGAATAATTCCAATAATAGGAATATTGAATTCAGTGTACAGTATACCAATATATGGCGATATAAGTTGAACATAGCATTACTTCAGCTCATATTATTGATCTAAGTTGTTACTTTTAGCCAGTTAGCTAACTTGAACATTACAGCACTGGTAATTAGCTGGCTAATGTTAGATATTTATTTCATTCAAATCAACAGCGCCTATGCAAACGTGCCAAAAACTTGCAGTTCCTTGAATGTCCACTGGGGGTAGCTAGAAAAAGTAGAGTAAGTCAAACCCCCCCATAGAGCACAGTGTTAAAATTTGCAATGTTAGAATAGAAATAAACATGTTCACAGCCTGGTACATAAAACAATTTCTGTCTCCACAGCTAGAATTCCCATTAATGTCAACTGTACAGAGGGTAATTTTTTAAGTAACTCATCGTTTATAATTACATTAAGCTATACAGTTACTGTATGCATAATTTGGGTGTGGTCAATTTAACTGACAGCTGCTACGCATCGCTTTAGCTAACCAGCTAACTGGAATCAGTGTAGGTTAGCTTACCACAAGAAACGTAGGAGTTAACACGGGGATGACGTGTAGGGTATGGATAACTGAGTTCAATCAAATGATGAGCAGTATTAGAATATAAATAGATGTTAGCCATCTTAACATTTCAGCTTAGCTAAAGCTAAGCTAGCTAGCTTGTGGTAAAGAAAGTAAGTTGGCGTGTCCCAAACAACAGCCAGACTCCATTCATTCCCAACCATTTAGACATTTATGGATTAACTGGGATTTAGTTGGAGTCAGCTCCTGCCAAGATGGCGACAGTCAGAGCTCCCACAACCAAGCTTCATCAAGAAAACACTGGGGTTTGTCCGTTCATGGTGGATCCAGTGTCTGCCAGGAACATTGTGTGTAAGTGATTACCAGTTTAACTATGATGTTTTTGGAAAGTGCAAAGAAACTCCAAAGAATTACATGCGGCCAGGAACCCGAGCTTATGACGGAACTGGAGTCCCTGGAGCTGTGAGATGTGGTGCCACCAAGGAGGGCAAACAAAAACCCACAGGACAGGACTGGCTTCTGAGAAAATGAGACCTGCCGTATTAGTTAGCATGCTAATCCAGGTCATGTTCCGTACCGACTGAACAGACTGAAAGAGGAGCTGTAGGTTTTACAGCGTTCAGTTCACTTTGTGTTGATCAAGTTTAATAATAGACATCGTCACAAAGCAATGTTACCGAATCCAGATGTAGATGTACTGTAGATCATTAATGAACCAGCCAGAGGCAACAGTGGCAGGAAAAAACTCCCTGAGATGTCATGAGAAAGAATCCAGGAGAGGCCCCAGAGTTAGAAGCAAAGGCATTTGTCATTTATAAAGCAGAATCGTGTGTGTTTAATCTCAAGCATACCGCACACGGCCTGGAAGTGACCCGAGTGTGTTCTCATCATGTCCTTGTTAGAGCTCCGTCTCCGTAACATGGAACTGTTTTATAAGGGGCAAACCGGGACTTCTGATGAACGTTTTGGTGAATGGAGGAGGCACAGTACACTGACCAGACTCTTAGCCGCGGTAAAACATCTGAACGGTGCAAACGTATTAAAGAAGGCCGTAGGTTTATGAATGACGATCCCAGCCGCGGTGGCTCAGAGCTCACTGCAGTCGTTCCTGTGAACATTCACCGAGTGGATGCTCGAAAATTGACAGGTAACTTGCGGGAAGAGACGCATCTGTCTGTGTGAACTGGACACACAATCATTCACCACATCGACACTCACATGTTACAGGAACTCAGCTGAGAGTTCTTGCCACGCCCCGTACAGTCCTGACTTCGCTTCAACACATTTTCACATGTTTGGATCATTAAAGGAGTTCCTGGGAGGCCGGGGTTTCAGACATGAATCTGACAGACTCAGAGTGTGCTGAGAAAACCTTCTACCTTGATGGTGTCCAAGCTCTAGTGACACACTGGGATAAGTGCATTAGTGTAGCAGGAGATTATATAGAGAAATAAAGGGAGTTTTTTACTCTCAGAACTGTGTTAAATAGCTTATATAGTAAACGTAACTTGCATGGCATTTATATTATTATGAAATATATTCTATTTATTATACTCATTATTTTGATGTGATATGCTGTGTATATGATACTCGTCCTATCTTATTTAACAAATCTATTATGCTTTTAAATGCATTTTATTTTTTAACTACCCCCCCCCCCCCCCACCACCCCACCCCACAGAAACACTTACACTGTATATAATAAGTATAAGGATAAATATAAAGAAAAATGTCTCTTTATATTAAGAGCCATTTAATCATTCTATTCCGTATTCACAAAGCTTCTTAAACTTAAAAGTTGCTCCTAGTGATGAAATTCTAAGAAAAATCTTAGAATTAGGGCATTTTCTTAGAATTTCCCCTTAAATTTAGGATTAAATCTTAGTAAAGATAAAAATGATTCACAAAACATCTTAGCCCTAAAAACAGCTCCTAAGGTAAAATTTGTTAAGAGTAGAGAGGAGGACTTTTAAGAGGCTTAAGGGTTTCTATAGCAGAGGACAAAATGGCGGAAGGAAGAAATATTCTCCAAACACTGAACGTAAAGCTAAAAGTAAACAAACACTGCTTTTCTGTCTAATTTGTTTTTCTTGTTGTTTTACTTCCTTCCATCTCTCTTGGATTGTTGGCTACAGACCATCCAAAAGTGCAACTTAAACAGACTGTCCCGTAATCATGTAAACTGTAAAAGCTGAGACGTTTTGCTCCCATCAATCTAAAATGGATTACAAGTAATAAACTCAGTACAGTAAATAAATGTGAGAACTTTAATATAGTAACTACTGTGTGGAAATCAGTTGCTTCAAAAGCATTTTCAACATTTGGGTGTTTAATTATCTTTAAGACATTTAGCCTAGAAACTTTGCATGAAGTTGCTTGTAGTCATGATTATACAATTTCTTCCTATACAAAAACTATGATTCACTGTTGGTTCTGTTATCATGTATTCTGTTTTCACAAAAAGCGCATTTCAAAACCTTTGCAGAGGTCAGAGGTTATTTTTTTATTAACCAATCACAGTCCTTGAACTGCTGCATCATCCCTAGCAACAGGGTCGACCACGCCCTCCTCACTAAGATAACGGTTTATGTACTTTCCTTACTCAGAGTTGCTCTAAAAGGTTTCCTAAATCACTTTTAGTCTAGGACTCCCAGCTAGGACTTTTTAAGCTAGGATAGGAGCTCTCTGAGAGAATTCTAAAAAGCTTTGTGAATCCGGGCCCTGAAGTCCAATTACAAATCCAATCTAAGTTCCTCTCTGGACCTGTCTGACATGCTGGTGTTTAGTTTTGGCCCAATGTTCAGAAACCCCAGTATTTTATGTTAGAATTTATTGAGAGAGAGAGAGAGAGAGAGAGAGAGAGAGAGAGAGAGAGAGAGAGAGACGCAGCAGTCTGTAAAGCTGAATGCTATTACTTTTCCTCTTAGCATGGAGAGATCCTCTGGGCCGATGATGTGCAGATCCTCAGTGGAGCGGTCGTTCTAACACACACACACACACACACACACACACACACACAGAAGACAATTATATTCCTCTTCCACCACAGCAATGCTTCTTACCTACAAACTAATAAAGTAGATTTTCCTCTGAACATAAACAGTAATGGAGACATGAGTCATGTTCCTGAGACACAAGCGTCAACTCCTCTGAGCTGAACATGTAGAACTTATTGCTTTACCTCTGACTAATGTGTGTGTGTGTGTGTGTGTGTGTGTGTGTGTGTGTGTGTGTGTGTGTGTGTGTGTCAATGTTAATGATTTTAAGGTTGTTAAAAGTGTTCTTGAATGCCGGGTATAAACTCTAACAACAGCGCCATCTAGTGAAAAACAAATGACGTCGGTGAGTGAAACCCCGACTATATGCACAGCTCTGTAAAACAAAGAGACAGCACTGCAATTGACTCCAGGAAACTTCTGGAATGTCATCAAGAGGAAGATGGAGGGTCACAAATAAAGCATCAAGTAAAGCTTTTTTTGTTGTTGTAAAAAGCGTGCTATAAACTTACGCAACCGCAATGTGCAAAACTGCTGGAGAGACAAAACACACGAAAAACAGCATTAACATAATTTGTTTACAGATTATTTGCATTTTGTTTTATTTGCGTTATTGAAGCTTTGGATGATCTTGGGTTATTTTGGTGTGTTGTGATGATGTCATTTCCTCTAAATATACACTCTAAAAACCAGCAGTTATATTTTGACTTTGGGAGGAACATTGTCAGCACTACACAAAAAAAAATGCAACAACAACAACAACAACAACAAAAACTAAATTGATTATTTTGCAATAGTCTCTTATTTTTTTCCAGAGCTGTATATTATATATATATTTTTTAAATTTTGTTTCTAAGTTTTTGTGTTATTTTTACACACATTCTTCCCCTTAGTCTCTTGTTTTGTTAAAAAGCATGTATTTACTCATGACTTTATGTTATTGACTTTACGCTTTGACCCTGGTTATTTTCCACTTATTTTTAAAACTTAAAGCAATTAATTAATTAATTAATACAAACGTCCCATTAAGATTCAAATTAAAAATGTGATTTGTCACATACACAGCCATACACACAGTACAGTATATGCAGTGAAACACTTATACGACCTCCCGTGACCTACAAAGTAAGATTTCTCTGAAATAAATTGCTTTAAATAAAGTAATAATAACATGCTTTATAAATGTAGGTGCTATGGAATAAATAAACAGCATTATGGGGTACAATTAAATTTAAAATGAGGAATTTTCCAATAAAAGTAACATAAGGATGTGATTAAAAAAAAGAATATATACGATTAAAAAAATGCTGAAAAAATTTGACAGAACTTACCAAAATAAAATGTTATTCAAATAGAACAAAGCAAAAAGTTGCATGTGTAAATGAATATTAAAAAATATGATATTTTGTTTTCCAAACTGAATTGTATTAATTCTATGTGAATAAAATGAACAAAGAAAAATTTTAATTTAACCACAACAAAACCATTTAATTTATTGATTTATTTATTCATTCAATCTATTTATTGATGCTGAACTTATAGAATTTTATTTGCTTTGATTGTTTCATGCTTAATCTCTTAGTATAATTAAAACATGCCTAACGATTAAGCTCAGCATAAGATAATTTTTTTAAATTTTTTTATCACAGACATGTGATAAACGATGCTGGTGGATCACATGACCCGAGTCCCAGCTCAGGTGTGATTTCTCGTCCTACCAGGTAGCTCTTGAGGCGGATGAACTCCACGCGGGTGGTGAGGGGTCGGTCGGAGCTCCGGCTCTGTGCTTTAACGGACTCCACCAGGTCAGCGCAGAACTTATAGCCTCCTTTCAGAACACACAGAACCATCAGGTTCTCATGACCCACGTCCTCCAGGATGTCTCTGGCTAAACACTCGATCCTGAAGCGTAGAAATGTGAACAGAAAGTGGCTTTGTTTGTTGGTTCCTGATCTATGTGCACCAGCAAGAGCCTTTTGACCAATCAGAGAGCAGAGCTCAGCAGTGCTGGGAGTGTGTGATGGACGATCAAAATAAACTAACTTTATTCTGCTAATCAGATTCTAGAGTGAATTTAATTGAATTTACACTTTTAATGATGGATTACGAACTTTTGTATCTTTTTGAAACACTCGTTTACCTGTTCATGATGACGCCGTGTGGGATGTACACACACTCCACATCACCGCGGTAATGCTCCGGATACGTGAACAACTCTAACTCGTAACCTGGCCAATCATCTGCTATCTGCCAAATGAACAGTGAAAATGTACATTTGAAACGTGTTGGAAATGACATCAAAGTGTCTTAATCTCTAAATAATAATAATAATAATAATAATAATAATAATAATACTTTTCGAAATTCTGACACCTGTCGTTATCTATTCTTTCTACATCTCCTCTCCTGAGCATGGGCCAACATGATCCCTGGCCCAGAGGGCATCTATTTCTTAGCACGGGTCGATGAGATTAAAATAACACAGCGAGTGCACTAAGAAACAACAAATCACCGTACAGTTTAGGAAAATTAAATCGTCCCTGTCCGTCGATGTGTCAGAAATCAACTTACCAGTGTACTGTAGTTTCCCCAGTTTTTAAAATAGCTGACTGGATCCATACAGTTGTAGTAAAGAAGAAGGCTTTATCTTATACATATCTCTTACAGCACAGTGAAAGTCTTTTCTCTGCACGCCCCAGTGTAGGCGGCCAGGGTCAGAGTTCAGGGTCCGTCTGGTACAGTGGCCCCCCGGAGCAGGCGTAAGGTTAAATGCCTTGATCAAGGGCCCTACAGGGGCCACAGCCTGGGTAGAGCTCGGACTGCTAACCTTCGGATCAGTGATCAAGAGCTTTACCCGCTCAGCTACCACTGCCCCCTAGTGTACAGTATGCGAAATGGCTATAAAGTGCTCCAGGTTAACATTATTTGCTCTTTTAATTTTGACGCAGATCTCTATTTTCCCATCTACAGAATCTCCAGCGACCCAATGAGATTTTCAGGAACAAATTAGATTACATTAAATTTACCTAGTAAAATTTTTAAGCATAAATTGCTTGTCCTGTTGGCACATGTTTTGGGGGAATTCCAGAGACGAGGAGCAGCACGGCTAAAGGCTCTAGAGGCCATGGTGGGCAGCGGGTGTAATGAGGAGCCCTGATAAAATAATGGCTCATTTTAAGCATTAATTTCTAGAAAAAAAAAACAAAAAACAAATGATCTTCCAACAAAACAACAACATTAATGCTAAAAATTGAGAAGAATATGCCAATAAATAGGCTGATATATATGGATGCATTTGGTTCATTTGATGGTATTTAATAAGAAATAAAAGTTAAATTGAACTACATTCAATATATTTGACTTTGTGTGAGACTTTCTGCAGGACATAGACACAAATCTATATATCATTCCCATCTTTAATAAAACAATAAAAAAGGGTCATTATGAAAGGCTTGTGAAAATGTCTTGAATAACTTTTACTCTTACACCCTTAACCTAAAAGGAGAAAAAGATTTTTATTTTATTTTATTTTTTTGTCTATGACAGCCATGAAGCACTGCACCTTCATAGAATGTAATGACACTTTATGACAGTGTAAAGTCATAATTCGACTGCCACGGACTCCTTGATGTCACCTGACGAGATTTGATGGAACCCTTTCATGAGGCAGCTAAACTCTGCTTTATGAAAGCGTGTGTAATGGTTATGAATGTGTAATGAAGCTCATACTGCTTGCAAATAAAGTTCCACCAGAAACAATTTAGAGGTTTTGATTTATATATTATTTGAATGTCTAATACTGTTACAGAGCTCTGACACTGGAGACTCCTTCCGTCTGATCAATAAAACACCAAAAACGTCTTGAAATGTATATCAGTTACGAATCAGAAGTTCTTTATTTACCACAACGGCCTGGTCCTTCTGCGTGTCCTCCATCTCTGGTCTGTTTAAAGGAAGAATCCAGTTGAGCAGGAGAAAGTAAACAGATGAAGCAGAGGACAGGGAAATGTCCTGCATGAGGAGAAGTGTTCATCACTCAGTCCATTCTGCACTAATGAAATGATTAGTGGTGTATGACAGGGCAGGGAAGGGCGGGAACACATTAATGTGTGTGTGTGTGTGTGTGTGTGTGTGTGTGTGTGTGTCTGTTCTGTGTTTGAGTGGATTAGTCGCAGTCATGCACAAGTAATTACTCTTTGTACAATAGACAATCCTTGAAACACTACTCCATTTGTCCCAGTTGCTTCACAGTGAAAAGCAAAATGTGTAATAATGTATAAAAGACAACGATACACAGGAATAACAAGAACAGTCTTCCTGCTCAGAAACAAAACAAAACATCAAGTTAAAACCCAACATGTTTATTTCAATTTTAGAAACACCGGATTTAAAATTTTCAGTAGCGACGCATCCGCTATGCCCTGATGTGGGTCTTGAGTTCTGTCATTGTTATTCAGGATGTGAGACCCGGATCAGGCCACAGCAGATGGGTCGCCCCTGAGAATTAGTTTGGGGCTATGACGACCCCAGCGGGGCTACTTTGCACCAGCCACTTCACCATCCTGCATCAAGAGGAACACAATATCCAAGGGACGGAGAACTGGGAGAGGTGAGCTAGCAGCACAAAAACAAAGCTCAGGGTAACAAGGCTCCCCGAAATGACTGTGAGGAAGGGACCAAGGTGTCTGGGCACGGCAGCGTCCAGGGTGAGGACAACCCTCGGTGGCGGCTGTATACCATCCAGCAGTGAGCAGAGGAGCTTGTGATACAAATGTACTGTACATATGCCGCACTGCGTTCCCAGCACAGCATGTGTGCGGATTTATGCAGGAGTTTCTGAAGGAAGCAGCAGTGCTCAACACCATGCTGGCTCAACTCACACAGGCAAACCTCCAGCACCAACTCCCAACCAAAGTGGTAGCTCTGATAGTCCTGTCCTCTGATCTGATAGATCTTATAGCTCTGAAAGCTCTTATAGCTACAGTATGTATTGTGTCCTGAGCCACGCCTTGCACCACCCGAGCCATGCCCTGCACTTCCACCTGATGAACACCTTCCACCTGATGTACACCTGGAGCCACATGGAGCCCTGTCCCTGCCAGATATTGTACCCTCTCTACTTAGCTCAGCAACGTTCTCTGTCACCGAGGGTATGCTGGTGCTTCATCTGCATGCAGTGTCCACCATCTAGCTGTGGAGACATTACGCTCGCTCAACTGTGCAGTTTTGATCAACCACTTGGCTTTTGAGGACTTTGTGCTTCCATTGCCACCTGGGTTCAACGACTTTGCCGTTGCTACACTATCCTTGTCCAAGGACTTTGTGCTAGTTCCACTGCCCAGGTTTAAGGACATTGTGCTTGCTCCGCAGTCCAAATTTGAGGATATTGTGTTTGTTCCGCTGCACTGGTTACAGTCCCAAGTTAATTCCAGTTCTGACCATGCCAAGCCACGCTCCCACCCAGTCCCAATGCCCTGCACCACAGCCTCCTGGACCACTGGTGGCACTCTGGAGTGGCACCGTTTGGGTAGGGAGGGGTATGTCAGGGATAATCCCTTGAGGGCACCGACTCTTTATTTCATGTGCTTGACTTAATTTCCCAGGTTGCACTATATCAGAGTCACGGTAACTGCACCAAATGAGCTTCCTCAATTAGTGTCACTATTTAGCCTCTCATATTTAGTTAAGCTGCATCTCGCATTCTGTCGTTGTTATCCAGTTTTGCTCTGTTGGCATTTCTTATTGCTGTTTTGCTTGTGTTTGTTTAGATTTTAATAAACGTCTTTACGTCAGCAGTTCCGTCGTGTCTGCAGTTCCCGTCCCTGACGTTCCTGTAGTGGGTGTGTGTGATTTAATCTGTGATGTCATGCATGGTGTGATCAGCTCTTAGCGATGTAGATGATTTTATGTCTCTCCATTAGCTCGATGTCTTTCTCCAACTGCTTCATTTCTGCCTCCAGTTGCAATTTCCTGTGTTTCTTAGGCAGCGTATCTATGACCAGAGACAGGCCTTGGTACTGGTGTTGGAGCTCATCCCAGTTCTTCTTCAGACCCTGACACACACACACACACACACACACACACACACACACACACACACACACACACACACACAAACACACACACACACACCTTTAGTATCTCTTAACTTCATCGCATTCTGTTCATGAGTAAACCAGATATCCTGGATCACGTTTTATTCTATAATCTGCTGAATGATGCCTGTGTTGCAAATGGTAAAAATCTTAAGGAAAAATATTCAACATGCAATTTCTCTCTCGTTCTCTCGCTCACATGCAGTATTTCCTGGCGTTCCTCCTCAGAGAGCTGCTTCATAGCTTCCGCCTTCATCCTCTCCTGCACATACTGATCGTACTCCTCCTGCGCTCTCCTCACTTCCTCCTTCCTCTGGGCCAGATACTGCGGGGTCTGACCGAAATCCTGGAACACACACACACACACACACACACACACACACACACGTTTATATTCTTCTGATCCCTTGGCCCATCGCTCTACCGTCCCTCACAGCTTCCTCTCACTCACCTTCTTCTTGATGAACTGTGGGACGAGGCCTGAGTTTTGTAGCACCTGCTTATCTCCATGTCTGGTGTGCGCGCATGCAGGCTGGGGATTATGTGGAACCGCCATTTTGTTCTTCATCACGTTACTCTTCACAAAGTCTCTTTTGCTGCAGATGCCCATGAGTGGCTTCTCGGTCCTAGCAGGTACGGGTGGCTTCCTGGGCTGGAAGTCGTCTTGATATGAGAAGGGCTTCTCTGAGGAGAAAGCACAACAATGTACTGTACTGTACCATACACACTTCACTTCACACTGCTTATAAACTGCCTGGTTGGGCAAAAGCCTGTGATTAAGCAAAAGCCTCTGGTTGAACAAAAGCCCCCCTTTTTGGCACAAGTTTTAGGTTGGGCAAAAATCTCTGTTTGGGCAAAATCTTCTGGTTGGATAAAAAAGCAGACCTTAGTTAAGCTTGTGCTGTAATTAAAACCCCTGGTTGGCAAAAGCCTGTGATTTGGCAAAAGCTTCTGGCTGGTCAATAGTCCTTCGTTCAGTAAAGGTTTCTGGTTGGACAAAAGCCCCTGTTTCCTTCGTTAACGATGTTCTCCCTAACTTTAATAATTAATGCTTATTTTATTTCCTCTCTGTGGTGAAACACTTTAATTCATTTGAATGCTGGACAGAGTCTCTCGCCCTCTTATTAGTGGTAACGTATAAAAATTCAATAACATAATATGATCTTTACGACATTAGTTAGTAATCAGAGTCGACCCTTACTCTCAGGCAGTTGGGGCTCTTTTGAGTGTTTCAGCAGGTATTTCTCTGGAGGAGGTACGTCCACTTTAGATGGACCCATGGTCTTGTTGAACGCTTTGTTCTGCTGCTTCTCCTGCTTTACCTGATTTCTGAACTTTGATGTGTACCTGTAAATAAGCATGACGTCATCACATCACACAACACCTCACCCCCTGACCACGCTAGACATGACTCTTATTTGACTCTTACTGCAATCTATAAACAGTAACATCAAGCAGAATCATAAACGGCTAACACATATGACATGTGACCTTTGATTAATGAAACAGTGAGATGAATAAGCATTTAAGCATTTCACTGCATATCGTACTGTGTATGACTGCGCATGGGACAAATAAAGTTTGAATTTGAATTTGGTAACACTGCTCACACCAACCTGATTAGTTGATTAGTTTCCTAAATCAGCATCAAACACGGTAATTTATTCCTTACGCACATAAGCATTATTTAAGACTTTCTTTCTTACCATTTTTTTTCCAGCATAGTGCATATTATTAAAACATTAAAACTGTACAATGTTCTTCTAATCATGTCTTAATATACATACTATAATGGGAATGTAGGGATGTGGATTAATTCTCCCACAGGCCAATGATGGTAAGTAAGTTGAAATAAATAAATAAATAAATAAACACTTTAGAAAATGATATTTAACATCTTTTAATAATTTCTTACACATGTGAATGTGACATTGAGCTCAGCGACATCATCATTCATATTCAGCATACAACATGAGTAACATGCTGCTGGTAATGCAACCTACTGAATTCCAACTGCTGGTAAACGAGAACGAAAAAGAAGACTTAAAATTATTGTGAAATTTCGATAGCGATTAAGGTGGGTAATCCATTGTGGGGAGGTGGGTGATGTTGGGTGAGCGTTTTAGCGTATACCACCAGATACAGCAGGTTTTAAAAGAATAAATGACTCTTCATAATAAACACTGATTTGCAATTTCATCTCAGAAAATAACAAAATAATCATTCTTATCATGATCATCAAGAGAGATTCAAGAGACTTTATTTGTCATTTCTACACATACTGACAGTATAAGCACCTGGGAATTCTTTGTGCACCTGGGAAGTCTCGGTGTCAGTGATAAGAAAAGATAGATAAAGTAGAATGAATATATAATACAGGAACACGAAAATAAATAGAAGAAGGATTTAAGCACCAGAATATAAGACTATAACAATAAAATTTCAAATTCAGCTGTAAGTTTATATATTGCACTTTGTTCTTGATAATATTGATTTATTATATAATTAATGTAAGAATTCCATTAAAACATTCAATTTAATCTTTAATAGTAAACCTAAGTAACCAACAGACATCTACTCCCATTTCCAGGATGTTTTCTGTCCAAGACGAGCCACGCAACTACCTACTCATAAGCCATGGGACTGAGATCAATCTTCTTCCAGGTGAACCAGTGCCCAAAGGGAAAATATATTCTTTGTTGATTCCTGAACAGAAAGCCATGGAAGTCCGGCTACCTTCCTCTCATCCCTGGAAAAACATTGCAGGGCTAAAATCTTCACCAAGCTGGATCTCCAGAGTGCGTACATCCTCATCCAAACACGTAAGGGGGATGAATGGAAGACGGCGTTCATCACCTCAATGGACACTATGAATAACTCGTCATGCCGTATGGATTGGTCAGTGCTCCCTCCGTGTTTCAGGAGTATATGAACGAGGTATTACGGGAGTATTTGAACCGATTTGTGCCGGTCTACATTGATGATATCCTCATCTACTCCCAGAACAAGACTGAACACCATCTCCATGTGACTGAGGTCCTCCGAAGACTCAGAACCCACAAGTTGTTTCTAAAAGCAGAAAAATGTTCCTTCCATCAATCCGCCGTACAGTTTCTTGGTTACCGCATCAGCCCACAGGGTATCCAAATGCAGGACAAGAAAGTGGAAGCCATCCGGACCTGGCCCGTTCCGTCAAACATCAAGCAGCTCCAACGTTTCTTAGGATTCGCAAACTTCAATATAAGATTTATTAAAAACTACAGCTCGCTCGTATCCCCACTCACTGATCTCTTAAAAGGCAAACCCAAGACCTTAATCTGGACTCCAGAGGCCTCGGCAACCATGTCAGCCCTTGAAAGAGCATTCACTTCGACACCAATCCTCATTCTCCCTAATCCCAATAAACCTTTCCTGGTGGAAGTGGATGCCTCACAAACAGGAGTTGGGGCTGATTTGTCTCAGCAGCAGGGGAACACGTCACAGTATCTTCCATGTCGAACGATGTCTCAGGCAGAGAGCAACTAAGACGTTCGAAATCGAGAACTTCTGGGCATTAAATTGGCACTGGATGAATGGAGACCCTGGTTGGAGGGGGCATTACACCCTTTTACAGTCCTTACCGATCATCGAAACCTAGAATACCTCCGAGAAGCCAAACGTGAAGTGAATTCACAAGATTTCACTTCACGATCTCCTATCGACCAGGAACAAAACACACAAAAGCTGACGCTCTCTCGCGCCTTCATGACGCAGATGTAAACCTGGAACCCCCCCCCCCGGAAACATTCTATCTCCATCCTTATTCATTTCGCCTATCCTGTGGGATCTGGATGATGAGATCACTCAAGCCACTGCCTCTGAGCCCCCTCCACCAGAATGAACCTACATTCTCACAACTCAGCATGATAAACTCATCCACCAAATCCACACGTCATTGGGCACTGGTCACCCCGGGACCAATCAAACCCTCTCACAGCTAGACCGCTTCTGGTGGCCCAATATGGCCGAACACGTCAGAAGATATGTGAGGGGATGCCGGGAGTGTGCCGGGTCCAAAGTCCCCAGGCACTTGCCCTCAGGAAAACTCCTTCCCCTACCAATTCCCCGGCATCCCTGGTCACACCTAGGGGTAGATTTTGTCACAGACCTCCCCTCTTTCCGGGGAAATACCTGCGTTCTGGTCATCGTGGATCGTTTTTCCAAATCCTGTTGTCTAGTTCCCTTGAAAGGTCTTACCTCCGCCAAAGAGACGACAGAGGCCATCTTCAATCAGGTTTTTCGGATTTACAGAATCCCAGAAGATATCGTTTCTGACAGAGGCCCTCAATTTGTTTCAAAATTCTGGAAGGCTTTCTTTCAACTCCTAGGTGTGACCGTAAGTCTATCTTCTGGGTACCATCCACAAAGCAATGGTCAGACAGAACGCAAAATCCAGGAGATTCAGGTTGATGCCTCTGTACCTTCTGTCATGGTCACAGCACTCCTGGAGCCAGTTTATTGCATGGGCCAATTACAAACAAAACTCCCTCAGACAACCTTCCACTGGACTCACTCCATTAAACTGTGTACTCAGGTACCAACCTCCATTGTTTCCCTGGAACGGGGAACCCTCGGAAGTACCAGAAGTAACACACTGGTTCCAGGAGAGTGAGAGGGTTTGAAACAACTACAGACATCAGTTAGACGACAATGGATCACAGATAATGTGAGGAGAGCAGATGCCCCTGCCTTCCATCCAGGACAGAATGTTTGGCTCTCCACACAAGACATCTGTCTTCGGCTGCCCTGTAAGAAGCTGAGTCCCCGCTTCATTGGTCCCTTCAAAATCATGTCTTAGGTCAACCTGGTCACATACAAGTTAAGTTTACCGCGCAAATACAGAATTCACCCCACTTTTCACGTTTCACTTCTCAAACCATATCATTCACCCGTGTTTCCTGTATCCACACTATCTCCTGTATCCGTGTCTCCTCGTCTATTTGTTTCTCCAAGCTCCACATCCTGCCTACCCATTCCACCGTTCCTGATCCACGAGCTCCAACAATATAACAGCTGACTTTCCGGTTCACTCATTCACTTCTCATCATAATACTGTTGTTTATAATTTTTAATAAAAGTAAAAGGTTCCCTTTCCCTGTAGCAGTCCGGGAGCTGATCAAAACGTATTTGCGTCAGTGAAAAGCCAAGTGAAGCAAGTTTACAAATCTTTTTTTTTTTTTGTTTTGGCAATTTGTGCAATGTGGGAGCCCCCTAGTGACGGGGAGGAATTGGACACGACTAAATTAGGGAGAAAATCGGGGAAAAATCCAAAGAAAAAAAAAAAAAAAAAGACTTTGATTAAAGTTATCGTTATCAGCTATAAATTAAGAGAAACACTCAGTAGAAATTATAGTGTACACATCAGTAGAGTCTCAGGATGATAGACTTTTTTAGGGTCCCCTGCCTAAATAATAATAATAATAATAATAATAATAATTTTACCTGGGAGGTTTTTCCAGCTTCACCTCCTCTTTGGGAATCAGGTTATAAATGCTCTCAGGAGGATTAATGACCCCCGACATGGTGTCCTTCACACAATAATACAACACAAATACTTGGCTTAAAAAAAAATGGCTCAGTTCCAATCTCTCTACTGACGCTTTTATACACGCGGGTCACTTTGTTTACCGTTGCCATGAGAACTATTGCCTAGCAACAGCGCCGCCTACTGTTGGTTTGTTACGCGTAGACATTGTAAAAATCAAATACAGAATATATATATATATATATATATATATATATATAAGTCTACCATAAAACGTTTTTAATATCTAAAACAGAACAACTAGTCGATAAAAAAACGATTATTATTATTATTATTATTATTAATAAAAATAAGTCAATAAGTCAATTCCAGGATCTACTTCTGGGTGACGTAACACGTGCCGATGTGAGTCACAAACGTGGGAATAAAATATCTAGATTTGTCTTTTTTTCACTAGTTCATATGTTATTGTTGGTTATTTGATATAGATGAATTACTGATGTCCATATTAATATTAAATGCACTGACGACATTTATGTACTGGTTTAAAGTATTGGCACCATTGGAGAAGATTAAATAAAGGCCTATTGCCAAATAATACTTCACTTATATTCAGTACTGTGAAGGTAAAATACATTATTATTATTATTATTATTATTATTATTATTATTATTATTATTAAGTGAGAAATCATCAGATTTTTACACATTTCATATACATTTGCATTAATGAATCTTTGCCAGTATGTCTGGTTTTGTTCATGACTGCATGTTATGATTTTTCTCCATGGGAAGTCAGTAGTAATGAGATCACGGCTCTGTATAATATCGTGATTTTTTTTTTTTATTGATTGTGCAGTCCTATTGTTTCATTAATTTTGTAACTTTACAATCCCAGAATGCAATTTGTCTTATTTCAGCCATTCACAAAAATCTTATAAGAATAAATCTGTAAGTACAATACCACTCTCTCTCTCACTTAGAGATGAATATCAAGTCTCTGTTGCAATAAATACTATAGAAAATTTTTCCTTGGCCTCTGGCTTAAAGCTGAATCTCAATAAGTGTGAAATCATGTCCATTAAGAACTGCATGAAATCGTCCATTTGTAGTATTCCAGTCAAAAATGAACTTGTTCACTTAGGTGTTACAATTACAAAGGACCGACCAACAAAGTAGGGCTTCATTGAACTTCAACCCTATTACACAAAGAACTAAAAAAAATGCTGAACCAATGGCTGTTACGGGATCTCTCCCTCAGAGGCAGAACCCTACCGTCTAAGGCAGAAGGCTTATCACGGTTGACATATTCAGCTCGATCTCTGTATGTGAACAAAAAAACGTATTACTGAGATTGACGAGCTACTCTACAACTTCTTATGGACAAATAGAACTCATCATGTGAAGAAATCTGTTCTAACAAATGACTACGAAAAGGGTGGATTAAACTTTATTGATTTCTGCACTCTTAATAATACTTTTAAAGTAACTTGGTTAAAACATTTCTTTAAAAAACCCTAACTCTATTTGGAATGTCATACCCTGTCATATTCTGTCAAAACTGGGTGGGTTGAGCTTTTTCTTAACCTGTAATTACAATATTGATAAAGTGCCGATAAAAATGTCATCCTTTCACCGCCAGGCCTTCCTTTCATGGTCTCTTATTTTCAAGCATAACTTTTCACCCAACAAATATTATACAGTATATGGAACAGCAAAGACATACTGTTTAAACACAAATCTTTATTTATTGATTACTGGTTTAATAATAACATTATTTTTGTTGATCAATTATTTAACGGGGCTGGTTGTCTTTACTCTTATAGTGAGTTTCTAGAAGAATATAAAATTCCTGTGTCTCCTGGAGATTATGCCTTTAGAGCAATTTCTTTGTCAGGGATTACCCCTAGAGGGCGCCAGAGCGCCCAGAGACTTCCTTTTGTTTTTTCTGTGTTCTTTGTGTTCTTTTCTGTGAAGGACTCTAATCCCCAGAATGCACCTCGGTCAGGTGATGTGGCGCTCACCTGGACTGAGGTTGCTAATTAGCTGTGCTCATTAGTGTTTGTTATAAATGTTCCTGAGTTCAGTTTAGTCTTGTCTTGCATCTGTTCGTCTAGGTTACTGTTTGTTTTGGTATGTTGTTTGCTCTGTGTTCTCCCTGGCTCTGTGTTCTCCTGGCTCTGTGTTCTCTGTGTTCTTCCTGGCTCCATGTTCTCCTGGCTCATGTCTGCTCCGTGTGCTCCTGGTCTGTCTGTCTCCTAGTCTGTCTGTCTGTCTCCTAGCCTGTCTATCTCTCAGTCTTTTGGTAATGTCTAGTTTGTCATGTTTATAGTTTATCCTGGTTTCAGTTCATGTTCTGTTCCTTTTGTTCCCATTGTTTTGTTTCAATAAATCCTTTTGATCACTTTCACCTCTGCTACCATGTCTCTCTTTCGTCTGGCAAGCAGTAACCGTGACATTCTTATGGTGTCTGCATGTTATTTAGAGCTCAACCAAGATTGGACACACAACGACTAACCTTATCACTGACTGACACTTCAGTTGGTAAGATTTGTTTTTCCTGTAACAATGGAAAGAACAATAAACTAATTAGATCCTTGTTCAAAACAGATATTGTCACAGTCCCATATGTGGTTCCATACTGGAATAAATTTGTGCAAAACATTGCCTGGAAGAAGGTCTGGCTCTTACGCAACCGATACCTGCTGACCAACTAAATTAGAGAAATATCATTTAAAATAGTTCATAAGTTTTACCCGTCTAATGATCTTATTGTTAATTTAAAAAAAAAAAAAAAAAAAAAAAGATATTGATGTAATGTGCACTTTTCGTTCTGTGAACATTGAAACAGTTACCCATCTGTTCTGGCACTGTGCCTTTGTCCAAAGTTTCTGGTCTGACATTTGTATTTTTATTGCTGAAAAAATTGAGAAAGACTTCAAGTTATTTTGGAAGGATGTTCTTTTTGGCCTGTCATGACCTCAACAGAACTAAAACTAGGCCTAATGAAACTTTCATTATTAATCTCATTATTCTGTTGGCAAAATATTACATCCATAAATGTAGGTTTGCGCATTCCAAAACATCTTTTTTTTTTTTGCTTTTAACAATGAGGTCAAGCAACATCTCAACTCGATTAAGCATCCCCTTAATCAAAAGGCAACAAAAACTGTGAATGTTTGTAAACACTTTGATATCTTTTTGTAAATTCGTACTTCCCCTGGCAAAATGTGGTGATGTGAGTCTTGTTTATGTTTATTTATGTTAAAACACCTGCAAACGCTGGAAAATGCACATATTGTTATTATTATAATGGAGATCAACATTCCTGTAAATTGTGCAATTGATGAATAAAGCATTTATTAAAAAAAGAAAAAAAGAAAAAAAATCTGTAAGTGTAAAACGAGCAGTGATTAGTCATTAGTGCCCCCTAGTGGTGGAGTAGTGGTAGTAGAGTTTGCTTAGCAGTTATAAAAATAAAAAAAATCTAGTTTTATCCTGTAATGCCATTTCATTATAGGTCGTCCCTTGCGTGCCCATATAATGACAGAAAGAGTTTCCTGTTTGTTATTGACATTTAGATTCACTGTTTTTATTATTTTTTTCCTGAACAGAACCTCAAAAGAACTTCTAAATCCCTGTAATGCTGCATACGAGGGCCAAAACACTCAGCGGTGTGAGTGTAATCATTCACTAAGAAAAATGACAGACAGATATGTATCTAAATATCAAACAGCAGTGTAGCTCAGCAGAGCATTTCCTAAAAAATGACTAAAAAAAAAAAATAATACAGAATAGTTTTTGAACAAAGAAATTGTTCAAACTTTTTTTTTTATCATTTAAACAGTTTACTATTTTTTGTCTTTCATTAAAATATTTCTCTTTTACGTTTTAAAATTACCTGTTTTTTTCATGTTGCAACCTTTTATATAGCTTTTTATATATTACTTTATAAGTTTAAAACGTTCCTTGTCACCAATGTAAACACTGACCTTCCTCGTGTTGTTGCGTTTGATTGTATGACAAAAGGATTCAAATTAATTTACATGAAAACAAGCTTAAAAAAATAAAGAAATAAAAATAAAAATGTGAAACCTTACAGTAGTAGATTTTTCCCAGCAAAAAAAGGGTATCCATGTTAACCTGAAATTCACCAATTCTCCAACAGATGTCACTGTTCTACAGCTATCATGTAGTCACATATGACTTCTACATGCTTTGTATCTCAATTCAGTATACTGTGTATATATATATATATATATATACTGTATATACATAAACTACCACTAAGGTCAGGTCTCACCCCTTGCTTTCCTTACATTCTTAGACACTTGTTTCATTTATTGTATGCAACAGACAAACTATGGTGCCATGGAATCAACTGAAGTAAAACGTTGATACCCATCACAATATCTCAGTAAAAATGCTCTGTAACATTGCGGTATTAATATTATACCTGCTTTTAGGTTCTAGAATGGATTTAAAAGAAATCTAGAAACTCTTCGCTATCCCATGAGTTACTCATTAACACCAGTTTTCATTCTTCAGAAGGTACTTCCTGAACACGTCTCCTAGATGGCAGTGTTGCTCCGTGGACACCTCAACACTGAACAGCTAAAAAGTTCTGGCACATGGAGTTCATCATGCTTCAGACTTCTTAATTTGTATAGAACCATCTATAGCATCAATATTTTTAGGCTGTTGATTTATAGTAATAAATCAATAAAACAAATTCTAGTTCCGAGGCGAGGAAGTGCTGGGTGTTTAACCCTTGTGTGGTGTTCGGGTCTGTGGGACCAGTTTCATGTTTTATTAAAAGAAAAATTATACAATACAGACTCATTGGCCTTGGCTCATTTCCTGTGAAGATGCATACATCTGAAAACATTTTCAATGACCACGCCCTGTACACGCCCCCTACACATTTATATTACGTTCAGGATGTTCGGGTCCAACTGGACCGGGGGCTAATAAAAGTCTGAAAATTGTAGGTCCTGTGTACCTTCACGCTGTTCTCCTCCTGTCTGGGTGTGTGTGTGTGTGTGTGTGTGTGTGTGTGTGTGTGTGTGTGTGAGAGAGAGACAGAGAGTATGAGTCTTGTGTTTTGGCTCTGTTGCCCCACACAAGGTTGAAAACATTGTCATACAACATTGTGGCAAAATTCAATCACCGACTCCTGTCTGCTCTCACAATCCCACACACTTTACTCTCTGTCTTGTGGGAACCAATCTTTATTTGCTTCTACTCTATTGCATTTTTCATATCCCATTCACATTTCTGAACATTCAGAGTCTGACAGTGACTTTGAAGAAAAGGTTGAGACTGATTATCAGCTAGTGCCAAAACGAAGATAAGTCGCAGAACCAGCAGAACCAGCCCAGCAGCATCCAGCTCCAGACACAGAAGCTCCAGAAAAAATATGGATGTCACAAAATGGTGAGATTGATTGGTCTTCTTGCCCAAGAAATGAGCCAACCTGCATGTCTGCCAATGTGATAAGAATGCAACCAGGGCCAACATGGATAGCAGTTACTCATGTGCAGGACATCAAGTCTTCTTTTGAGCTTTTCGTCCCAGATTCCATCCAGAAAATTATTCTGGATTGTAGTAATTTAGAGGGAAGGTGTGTTTTTCGGAACGAGGGAGGGGAAAGGAGATGGACAAAACCCATTCACGTGCCCACTTTGGGTTTCTTATCCTTCTGGAGTTTTCAGGTCCGAGGGCGAAACCACAGAATCCCAGTAGGATGCAGAAACTGGCAGAAAACTTTTCCATGCAACAATGTCCCCGGAAGACTTCCACATAATTTCCAGGATTATTTCCAACAAAATTTCCAGGATTATTCACTTTGATAAACGAGGTGACTGACCAGCTCGACATCAGAGACACAATCTACTGTAACTGCCATCAGAACGGTGTGGGACACGTGAGTGCACCGCCTCCCCCTATTCTACAACCCTAGGTCTATTATACTAGGTTGTGGCCAGCAACAACAAAACAAAGTGCTTTGTCGTTGTTTGAGCCAAAGTGGACTACATGGGAGACGACCAAGGAGGACACCATTGTTGAAAACAAATCATAAAAAAGCCAGACTGGAATATGCCAAACTACATGTTGACAAGCCACAAAGCTTCTGGGAGAATGTCCTATGGACAGATGAGACGAAAATGGAACTTTTTGCCAAGGCACATCAGCTCTATGTTCACAGACGGAAAAATGAAGCATATGAAGAAAAGAACACTGTCCCTACTGTGAAACATGGAGGAGGCTCTGTTATGTTCTGGGGCTGCTTTGCTGCATCTGGCACAGGGTGTCTTGAATCTGTGCAGGGTACAATGAAATCTCAAGACTATCAAGGGATTCTAGAGAGAAATGTGCTGGCCAGTGTCAGAAAGCTGGGTCTCAGTCGCAGGTCATGGGTCTTGCAACAGGACAATGACCCAAAGCACACAGCTAAAAACACCCAAGAATGGCTAAGAGGAAAACACTGGACTATTCTAAAGTGGCCTTCTATGAGTCCCTGACCTCAATCCTATTGAGCATCTTTGGAAGGAGCTGAAACATGCCTGTCTGGAAAAGGCACCCTTCAAACCGGAAACAACTGGAGCAGCTTGCTCATGAGGAGTGGGCCAAAATACCTGCAGAGAGGTGCAGAAGTCTCATTGACAGTTACAGGAATCGTTTGATTGCAGTGATTGCCTCAAAAGGTTGTGCAACAAACTATTAAGTTAGGGGTACCATCATTTTTGTCCAGGCCTGTTCCATGAGTTCATTCTTTTTTATAATTCCGTTGAAGCATGGTTGAAAAGCAATGTCTGACTTTCATTGGTTAACATTCACAGAATTCTTATTTATTATTACTTTTGTCAGATTAAAGTTATTTCTGTGACCATTGTGAGTTTTTCTTTCATTGACCGAAGGGTACCAACAATTTTGTCCACGTGTGTACGTGTCTATTCCAGCTAACAAGAAACGTGAGTCTATTACCTCGTGTTTAGCATAAACTGACAAAGAAGCTTAATATATACTATATAATATAATATAAAGAATACAGAGCTTGTTTGGTTTATTAATCAGTTTATTTTTTTTTTCTAAAATCCTACACAAGCCAGAGCGTCTCAGGATTTTTTTTTTATTTTTTTAATATTACGTTATCTAGATTTAAACATGTCTAAATGTAAAAAGAGACTAAAGGGGAAAATGTTTCTTAGAAAGCAAACTGATCAGAGTAATTACACACTGATATTCTAGCATTAACAGTAATATACGGACCTCTCTGATGTGTGTGATATTACTGGGCTCGGCTTAGTGTTGGTCTTTATCCGCGGTGGTGCATTAAGGCACGAGTTCCCTATTCAGCATTCTGTATAAATTGGTTGAGAAATGTTTATGAATATTGGACAAAATGATAAAGAAAATCGTAATCCTCGTTATCCCGAGCCCTGTGGATGCATCCATCGGTCCTTATGCCCTATAATAAAGGCTGTTTAAGTAAACAGAATGACTCGGGTTATAATACTGCACAAGTTCACACATTCACTGGCTAAATAATTCATGAAAAAATGAAAAGCAAGTGATAAGGTGTAGCCCTTAAAGCTCAGAGCATTTTTGACATTATTTGTTTTGAGGTTTTTTTTTGTTTGTTTGTTTGTTTTTTATAAACACACTATAAATTATATATATATATATAGGGCTCAGGATTGTGCAGTATCGAGTGACATGTCCTGTTCTTCAGCACAGAATGGGCAATATGATAAACTGAATTTTAGTTCATTTTAAACAAACATGACTGAGCAAAAAAAAAAAAAAAAAAAGAGAGAGAGAGAGAGAGAGAAATAAATGGCACAAATACACATGACTATATGTATTTATGTTTGTTTTTATAATAATAATAATAATAATAATAATAATAATAATATCCATTCCCAAAATGACATTCCCATATTCCGGTAGGGGTAAGTAAGATTTACCCATTATAAAAGTGCTGACAACTTTCATTCTCCCTGACATATCTGAGTGACAAGTCTGAAGCCTCTCCATTAACACACACTGGCATGGCTGCCATATAAGCACATATATTGTTTTAAACATCAGTGACCTATGTTAGTGTTGCCAGCACAGATACGTTTTAAAGGTTTTTAAAGCTGGGAGTAAAAAAATTAGTTTCCTTTCAGAGTTATACAGTATCTTCGACATGAGCTATAGCAGGCACATTACTGTAATATGAGATGCAGAAGGAACATGATTTTTTTTTTTTCTGGATTGTTAATCATGGATTATGGAATCCTGGTTTGTGGAATCATACAGTATTAATAATAAAAATGATGTAAATAATATCAAAAAGATCCAAAGTATTTCAAACTTGGCATGGTGAATAAATGATTAAAATCTGGTGGGTGAGATGTTGCTATACTGTAGCTACGTTCTGAATAAGTGCCCAAAGAATCTGGCATTGAATTATCTATGAAAATATACAGAGTCTCTGAGAGAGTACAGTACATTGTAAACAAACACGGCACTCAAGTCCACTTTAAGATGTCTTCATTTGTCTGACTTTCTGATCAGATTGCAAAATGTCTGGCGTCCTCCTGCTCATCATCAAAACAGAGGAGGGCGCGTACACACTGTACAGGCAACCGAGTTTTCACGTTTCATTCGTTCAAATAAAAAAACACTTCAAAGGTCTGCACCTCTCACTTTTAAGTGGCAGTACGTCTTGGTTTCAACCTTCCCAAGTTCTCCCACATCACCCCCACTTCTCCGCTCCGATTAACTTGGGTTACCCCAGTGTTTGACTCATGGTACAGTACTTAGTTAGAACCTAGTAACCCAGTGTAAGGATCTATCCTAGCACGGAAACTCCCTCTGGATCAGAGCGTCTGCCGAATGCCTAAATGTAATGTAAGTGTAAATGTTAAAGGTCACATGTATTCCTAATACTTTAACCTGTTCACACAGGTCTCAGAGCTCCCCCTGATTATGTGTGGGTTAATACTCCACAAGGTTTCAGACCTCAAAATGTCTTTCTGTGTCTATGTAAGTGAGCTAATGCTGAGCCACGCCCCTTGAGAGAACAGAAGAGCTGAACAACAAAATGGGGGTGGGGCTCTTCTTATATGAGGTCATATTAGAAGCTGAATCCGTTTGGCTCGTTTAAAACCTGGCCAATGGAAAATGGAAAAGAAAAGAAAAAAGAACCACGTGAATGTTAAAAACATGGCTAAAAAGTGGATATTGCAGCATACTGTAGATCCCCTTTCAAAGCTTTGATTTTCACTCACAAACCAGGAAAGCAAATGGATTCTTCAGCGAGTGATTTTTCTCTCCATGGATGTTAGCATGAATGTGATCAGTCGAGTGTAGAAAGGATGGTTAGACTTTTGTTTAAACTCAATGAGAGACCTGAGGATAAAACCCAAAGAATGATGTAGATGATATTGATAATCAAAGTGAGGGCTCCCATTTCCCCTGTTAATTCATGTAACTCTTTTCACAAAGCAGCTTTATTGGGATATCCAACTCCGTGAACTAACGACATGAAAAGTGGCACTTGTGGTGCAGCGGTCAGCTTCTCACCTTCCATGCAGAAGGCTCATGTTTGATACCCAGCCATTAGGTTGCAAGGTATCCTTAGTGTCAGGATAAGAATGGGAGGGTTGCATAAAAGCTCTTCCAAATCTCTCATTCTCACTCATCATCTATACCATTTTATCCTGTATACAGGGTCGTGGGGGGCCTGAAGCCTATCCCAGGAGACTTGGGGCATGAGGCGGGGTACACCCTGGATGGGGTACCAAACCGTTGTATTGTTTCAAATTAAATATGTGATCTGGATGGTCCTCCTCGAGCAGTCGTAAGAATAACATCATTCCTAACAACATGAGAAAAAACCTCATGTGGGTGACACCAGATCATGTATTTCCTCCTTTACAACCCCAATTCCAAAAATGTTGAAACAGTATGGAAACCCCAAAAAGTTAAGACATAGACGTTAATGCACTGTGAAATTCTTTATTCTTCACATATCCCTGCTTCTTGTTAGTCGACTGGGGTAGGCTTTAGGGCCCCCTGGAGCAGACATGGTTAAGGGCCTTGCTTAAGGGCCCAACAGCGGCAACGTAGTGGAGCTGGGGCTCAAACCACCGACCTTCCAATCAGTAATGCAGAGCCTTAACACGCTGAGTCACCACCGCACCAACCAGCCCAGAACCCTGGTCTAACGCGTGAAAGGCGGAGATGCTAACAAGAAGAAGATTTAAAGGAGTCATCTTTAATCTCTCTTCACCTCTTACTATATTAAAAACACTACAGCAACATCTGCTGGCTGAAATATCGTCCAAAGCCTGATTTATCAGCAGATGCACCAGCAAATGATCTAATTCTTTTAAAATAACATGTCCCAAATTTAAGGAACCGCGTCAAATATCAGTGTGTAAAGGACAGGGTCGAAAACCACTTCTGAATATGTGTGATCTCCGATCCCTCAGGCATCACTGACCTAAAAACCTCATGCTTCTGTAGTGGATAACATGATGTGGGCTCGGGAACACTTTGGTATACGGGAACACTTTGGAACACATTTGTTCTGTAACAACATTTGTCACTGCATTAACAACGGCAAATTAAAGCTTAAGGAAGCCCTGCATCAATACTGTCCAAGACTTCCCTTGGATTTGTCTCATCTAAGGTGGACAGTGGTACATAATGGAAATGTGTTTTGTGCTCCAATGCGTCAACGGTTCAAATATTTTATGGAACCAACAGCCTTCATGTTCTCCAGGACAAAGAGAAAAAGGATCATCCAAGCTGTTATCAGCATCAGGTCCAAAAGCCTGAGTCAGTCATGGTATGTGGGTGTGCCAGTGCCCGCGGCAAGGGAAACTGCATATCTGTGAGGGCACAGAAAAGTTTTTTTTTTTTTTTGGAGTAACATATGCTGCCATACAAACAAATCCAAAAAAAAAAAAAAAATCTTTTTCAGAGATTTCCATCAGGACACTGCCAAACCGCATTCTGCTCTGATTACACATGCATGGCTGCTTGCACAGAAGACTGGTGCTAGACTGGCCCTGCCTGCTCCAACTGGGAATGTGTTTTACAGTACATTATAAAATGAAAAATATGGCAACAAAGACCTGGTACAATTGCACTAATGATGACCTGTATAATGGAAGAATGGGGGAGTCTCCCAAACTTGACCAATTGGTGTCTTTAGTGACTAAATGCTTAAAGTGTTATTAACAGAAATGCTGATGACACATTGCAACAGTTCCAACAAGCTGAAGTGACATGGTAAATCAACAAATAACACATTGTTCTAGAATATTCAACATAGCCAAAGATAAAGAGACTTTACAAATGACCCTTTTTTTGGTTTTACTGCCGTTATCCATATGTCCAAAACTTTTGTGAAAAAAGCAGTAGATGCGCTAATCACCGTAGTAGTAGATGTCTTTCATTGGGATTGAAATTAAATATTTACATACTGTATGATCTCTTTACAATGCTACAATGTTACATCTGCTTGAGCTTTTAAAAGCATGTGAGCACTTCTCCCAAGCCATCACATATATCTTTCAACACCCATGTTTCTTTTTTATTTGCTATTTGCTTTTCCAGTAGACAAGATCCCGAGATCAAGCTCTCAACCTCAACCCGCTGTGAACATCTCTCAGAGTCTCACAGCAGCAATTCAGTCACATTAACCAGTACGACCTCTCAATCAAATTGATGGACAGATTACAGACCTCCGTCTCGTCCTCCTGACCACACAGTGCTTAGACATTTGCAGGTCAGCCTGATACAAGTCCACATCAGAAGAGCGGGTAGAGAAGTCAAAGTGGTTTCCATGGGCGACGACCTCCGAAGGCGAAAATCGATCCAATTAGGTGTACGAGGTACAAATGAATAATGTACCTTCAGACGGCTGTCAAAACACACACGGTCGCAGTTTATCATGCCTCAGCAAGGATGGAAAAGCAGCCTTATTCTTATTAGCAGGATGTTAGCTGAGAGGAGCGGTCTTTCTCGCTGGAACGGTCAGATATTCTGACCTTAATTAATTCCAGAGTCATTAAACATTCAAGCAGCCAAAGAGGGAGCAGAGGGATCAAGGGGTTCTCCGTGAGTAGGATTAGCTTCTGTGCTAGCCACTATAATCCCTTTAAATGCACTACAAACTTCAGGATTGTGCTAATCCATCCTCAGCTTTTTACTCTGACTCGACTGCATTTGTCCCAGGTTTTAACTGGATCACTACAGGAGACTCGTGAAGAACCAGGAAATGTGATGAAGTGGCGTCCTCTGTACTGCGTTTCCCACACACAGAGTCATGATATGTCATGTAGAACCAAAGTTGTCATTATTTTTGAAATGACATCACAAAAACGTAAAACTCTCAAAATGTGCTTATTGTTATTATTATTATTATTATTATTATGTTTATGTTTGATACACTGGAGGACCAGAAACCAGTCTCTCAAAATCTTCTGTCTGTCTGTCTGTCTGTCTGTCCGTCCAGCCAGATTTTGATCACAGCATCACAAAAGAACTGTTTGGACAGACTGGTGAGACTTTTTAGTTATCTGCCTGAAGTTCAAAATTAAAATGTCCTCAATCGAAACGTCAAAATCTTGAGTAAAAGTGATGGGATGAACAGTTACAGTATCTACCAGAATTAATAACCTACTTTAAAAGATCCATGGCCGTTCCATGGATTCTGGAGGTAGGCAGCGGTCATCCCAAGCCAGTGGACGATTGTTGCTGGTGGAGGCTGAAGACAGGGAACTTAGAGATGCAGTTAAAGTTTGGCAGTGAGCCTTGTTGGGTGGTGTTCCTCACTTGGAAGAGTTCCCAGCATGGTCAGACTCTGGATATGCAGAGATACTGTACATGACCTGAATTAGGCACCCAAGACCCGCTACTCACCAGACTGATGCTCAGGATAGTAGACTGATATGTGTGCTGGCCCTGTCGAGTTGAGGAGCCTCATCCCTTTTGAATGACCCATGGAGCTGGTTCTGTTGTGGTTCTGAAGCGCTTTCTTGTCCTCGTTTTCCTGGTTGAGTGAACATGGTAAAAGGCACTGGTAGTCACAATATATTTATTAAAACACAGTAATGCAAAGATGACAACAAATACTTTTAAGAGCTACATGTTCTGACAAACAGTGCCATGTTTCTACTAATGTTTAGTTCTTGATGTTTTTATTTCGCCTTAGTCGTCACATACAGATACTGTAGATTACGGGAAGGGAGGGTTGGTTGGTAGGTTGTTGATTGTGGTGTGTGGTGGCAGACAATGCTGACCTGTTCCACTGTCTTCCACCGCAGGTATATTTCACACCTGTGGGAATCAGTGTCAGTAATTGAATGTACTGAAGAATGTACTGTACTTATTATGAGTTTATAGTTGGATTTAACATTGTAGTTCATCCAAACATCTTCATGTTCTCTATTATAGCAGCTATAAACAATCTTTCCATCATCATCATCATCATCATCTCTTTGAATTAATGAGACAAAAAAACAAAAAACAAAATGTTAGAAGACTTCACAGCTATTACTTTAGAAATGGTGAAGTACTAGAACGAGCACCTGTAATGTGCAGCTGTTTTAATTGTTTATTTTTATGGTTTATAACTGTATAATTAACATGTTTATGTTGTTATAAAAACAGTTTATACCCATCAAAAGCCAGGGTTTCCATTATAACAAATACGGGTCATAACCATGTTTTTTACAGCTCAGAACTGTCTAATTTAAAGATTTATGTTGTAATAATAACAGTTTATTTCCATCTTTTTTGCAGCTCAGAACTCACTCACTACCTACTGTATATAGCTTTATCCTGTATTCAGGGGGTAGGGGGTGGAGCCCATCCCAGGAGCACAAGGTGGGGTACATACTGGACAGGGTTCCAATCCATCACAGGGCACACACACTAAGGGCAATTTGGGAACACCAATTAATCTGCAGGTATCTGGACTGTTGGAGGAAACCAGAGTACCTAGAGGAAGCCACCAAGCGCAGGGAGAACATGAGAACACAGGACAAACACGATGCACACAGAGACAGGAATCAGGCCTGGCCGGGAATCGAACCCAGACCCCGGGGGGGAAAGGCAATAGTGCTAACCACTAATCTACTGTGCTTGCTATACGATTATTGAATTCGTTCAGATATTCTTTACTTGCATTTATTTATTTACTTGCATGACTGAGTAGCCCAACTCATACTATATTTTTTTGGATGTTGCAAATAAAATAAATTGTAAATAATTTTTACACCAGATGCCATTCTCAACACAACCCTCCGATTTTTATCTGAGCAGAGCAGGAATCGAACCCGGGTCTTCCACATGGCAGGCAAGAGACTTACCACTGCGCCACAAGTACTCGAGATGTTTACATTGGTGGAAGTTTTACTTAAGTTATTGTTACTTAAGTACTTACGATTACATAAAACATCAAATTTGTTCAGCTAACTTAAAAAGTGTCATTTCTACAAACTCATAAATGCCAAAAAGGTCTGAATACTCAAAAAAGTCTATTAATTTGACCTCATTGCAATTATTTAAGTTAACAGTACTCCATGTGTTTAATTACTTTGAGTATTAGGGTTTACAGTGCATGGCAAGCGAAACACCTACCACTGAGGCACCAGTGCTCTGGTACTTTAGGGAGCCCAGATTTGTAAAGATTATACTTACAGCCTTATGTGAAGACAGACCAATTCACCATCTTGATCAAAACAATTCAATGTGGGCAGTTTACATGTGCATTGATGACGTCAGACACAAAATCGCTGAAAGATTTTAAGTTGGTGGAACTTTAAGGAGACAGTTACTGTGGCTTAAAATATCAAATTTGTTTAGCTACACTTTTGTTTAGCTTGAAACGTGTCATTTCTACCAACTCATAAATCCCAAAAAGTTCTAAATACTTAATTTGAACTAATTGTAACTGTTTAAGTTAACAGTACTCAATGTGTTTAATTACTTTGAGCTTTAGGGTTTATAGTGCAGCAAGACAATATTTAAATTCTCAAAATCAAATATACAAATGTCAGGGTGGACATTTTTTAAGCATTTTAGGACAACAATCTAAGCATATAATTTTACAGAAGGGCTTTTTTTTACAACTTTACACAGAAAAATATGATTTTATCACACACATGCTAAAACTGTTCATGTCCCCTGTCCTGCATGTTTAAATGCACACTGCACAGGGGTGTCAAATATGTTCATGTATTTTGTAACGGGTTTTATTTAGGGACGGAAAAAGTAAAAGGAGGGAGGAAGGGAAAAAGGAAAGGAAAGGTGTGCACGTGCAGGTCTGGTGGGCAGCGCTCAGGCTGGTGAGAGGCGGTGGCAATGAGAAGGGTGGAATACCATTCACAACTTTGAAGTCCTTGGTGTGCGTTCCATTGCCCCGCTTGCGTGCCACTCTTCCTCGGTTTCCCCGCATCCTCTGCACAACTTGCACGCTGTGTTTTATAGTGCGGGGAGTGTAGTAGTGCATATGCACTAGTTTTCTATTTTAAAAAAGTCTACACAGATATCATTCAGATTTTTAAACTCTATCAACAAGGGTTTAATAAAATATAAACTGATGCTTCAGTATATTAGTAACAAATACCTTCTCTGAGAGTTTATATGTTACATCCATGAGGCATAATGTCATATCCATAATGCTTATGGAAAACTGTCGAAGACAAAATAATGTTTTCCTTTTCATAAATACAGTATATCGTAAATTTTACTGCAATAAACCATATTTTCACGTTTTTAACTGTTAAATTTAAGGTCTTACTCTGTAAAACTAATTACAGTTTTTCACAGTAAATTCTACAGTTATCGCAGGTTTTGTGAAATACGGTTTTATCCTGTAGCATTTATACGGTATTTTACTGTTAAATTTACAGACATTTTTCACAGTGTACTTTTAATTCACACACAAATATGGGTTTTGTTATTGTAATTAATTAACATGAATAAAATCAATAATGGAATCAATGCATACATTACAGGACTTCAAATTTTAAACAAGTTAAACATACATTGTACAAACGTACATTCCCAGCAAGCAAACCACTACATTAACCTTATCCACTAACTGACGTAACATGAATCCAGTTTTCCCAGAGAAGACTCGGTACGTGTACCTTGAGACGACATGCTTCTGTTTTTACAGTTATATATACTCTGGAACTTGCCATGGGGGTCGTCGTTCTGATTGGCACGTCCATCCGGGAACCGATTTTAGAAAGTGTGTGTTTCTGTTTCCATTGAGAACAGATGTCTCGATGGACAGGTCAGAAATTATAACTGTCTGTCAAACTACTTCTGTACGAGCGAGGAATCCAGAATTGATCAGTGGATTTACGTCAGCGTGAGGAAATAAAAACAAACCCACACATCAGAAGTAGAACTTTTCACAATGAAAATACTTTCCTTCGTTCTACACTTCTTATTAGTTTTCTGTGGGAAACATAAATAACTGTATGTCTCAGAGCATCATTCTCCTCCCACAACATCTGACCCTTGACCTCCTTTCAGTTCCTGACTGATCTTCTCTGTTCAGTGGTTCCTGTTTATCATATTTGATGATTCCACTATCCCACTTTGTTTGTTGCATAGTGTTTCTGAAATTCTGTCTCTGATTCTTCTTTATAATGTACTACCTCATCGTCCAATCTAAAACATGATGTGGTTTGTTCTTTTACTCATCTTCAGTACACACCTAATAGTGTGGTTTAAATTACTCATTCAATTATTCAGTCTGAGACACTTTTGGGGGGGGGGGGGGGGGGGGGGTTTGTTGTCGATAATAGGTTTTTATACAGTGTTTGGAGACTGACATTGACTCAGCACCTCTAGAAGTCAACAAATCCTGAGGAAGGTCTACATTCTATAACCTTCTATCTGAATGGGTGGGATTGGTGCAAACTGTTAGCCCAGCTTGCTAATGTGTTCTGCAGGAGCGTCCGTGGTTGTTTAGACATTCTTTGAAAGTGGGCAGGACACCTCTAGGTTTCTGCTAATCTTTTTCTTACATTATATACTGTATATTACTGAATATACTGTACATTGCCTGGCCGGAAAAAAAAGTTGCCATTTCAGGAAGGGTGAAATGATTGAGCTGCAATAGCAAATAAAACAATTAAGCAGTCTTGAACACAACACATCATCAAAACCTGGAAGAAATGTGGTCAGAAAAAGAAAATCATAAACGGAGATCACTTAAACACTTGGTGAAGTTGCATGGTAAAAAAAAAAAAAATAATAAAAAAACACAAAAAATTAGAGCTATGTGAAAGTAAGAGCATTTCCACACACACACACACACACACACACACACACACACACACACACACACACACACACACACAATGTGATGAGAACTCGCAGGATTGGCACTAAACAGCTGTGTGTCCATATGAAAACCACTTGTTAGTGAAACTCTAACTAAAAGGGCTTCAGTTTGCTCGGGAGAATAAAGACCGGACTTTGGAGCGATTGGAAAAAGGTCATGTGACTAATCTGATGAGTCCAGACTGACCCTATTCCAGAGTGATGGGCGTGTCAGGGTAAGAAAGGAAGAGCATGAAGCGATGCTCCCATCATGCATAGTGTCCACTGTACAAGCCTCTGGAGACGGTGTTATGATCTGGGGTCGCTTCAGTCGCTCAGGTCGAGACTCGGCGACGTTATGTGGAAATAAAATCAAAAATGTACTGAATCACCAGCACATCACATCTATGGAGGGTTTCTTCCCTGATGGCACGCGCCATATTCCAGTGTGAGAGAGTGTTTCTGGGAGCACGAGGAAACAGTATGCACATTTTTCCAACATTACTTCAACTGTGGCATTTCTGGAACTGCTGCCTGCAAAAATGATCATCAATAGGACGAAATGCTGTAGATGAGTTTGAAGTCAAGCATAAATTTCAGATCTTAAAGATGCAATATTTGCATTGAATCTTGGGAGCTTAGTTTCAAAATAAAGGCAGATTTGTATGGTGATGCCCTATTGAGGAGGAAATCCAGAGACAAAGGTCTCCATTTCTGGATGTGCTGGCCTACATAATAAATCAGAAGCCAAGAAAAGATATTGACCAAACCAACCTGAGGGAATAACCATGCATGGAGACATGTGGTCTGAAACTCAGCATCATGAAGAAGCTTGAAAGGGAACAAAACAAAGAAATAAACAAAATTGCACATTGAAATCATAAGGAAATCCTTATACACTGGATCCTAGTAGCTGTTTGATATCAAGGCTGATTACTTCTCAAAAGGACAGAAAAGCAATAAGGCGCACACAGAGCCAGGGTGTACTCCTTTCACCCCTGCTGTAAAACCACCCCCGCCTCTCCCAGTCATAGAGTCACTGACCCACTGCTGCAAATTGGGTCCCCGCTGTACACTAAACCCGTCCTCCAGGTACACAGTGGGAGGCTTTGGGTTTCATTGGAGAGGTCACCATGCTGAGGAAAACATCTTAATTAAAACCCAGGTCAGGAAAAAAACAAAAAACGCTAGGACATATGGATAGTTGTTCTAGAAGTATAAGCAGACAATAAAAACACAATCTTGTCAAGGACGTATAGAAAGAAACACATGCTTTTGGATAGAGTCTAGTAATTCCATTTCATTTAATAGTAATTGTAAGGCGTCTTGTACATTATTACATTTATATTTTGGCCTAAACATATTTTGCCGCACTTTTAGAATATACAGGATTTCTAAAGGACTAAACGTGCTGTAAGATATTAATGCTTTCTTTTTTGTTATAAAGCCCTAAAATTACAGGAAAATGATACACGGTGACTACGGTATGTACAAAATGTTCATCTATAACTGTGGTTCGACATAAAAACCTCAACGATTCTTCTACCTTTAGGAGGTTAAGAACATTGATTTATCCAGAGAACATCTATCCATCCATTAGGTGTCCTATGCAGGGACATGGAGGGGCATGGACTCTATCCCAGGGAACTCGGTGCACAAAGTGGGGTACACTTGGGATAAGATGCCAACTCACTGGTGGGCACACGCACACACCCAATCCAATTTGGAAACACCAATTAAAGCACACTGCGCAGATTTGGTGAGTGGGAATAAACGGGAATACCTTTAGGAAACCTCCCGAGAACGACGAGAACATACAGACTGGGTGTGAGATTTAAACCCCCACAAGTGTTAAAATTCAGCATGACTTTTATCCAAAAAGACAACCTCGATATCATGATTCATGGACAGGGGCAGGCAGAGTCGATGGCATAAGCGTCAAGTAGTGGAATACCTGATATACAGTACAGTTAGACAATAAGAAGAGTAAACACTGGAGAGGAGAGTGCCAATGTGCTGCACGGACCTTGTGTGAGCTAACAACAATTCTGAGACTAAAAAGTGTTATTAAGTAAAAAAGGTAATGATACTGTAGCTAGCTAGCTTGCTGTATGAGTAACTATAAATGCAGTCTATATGATAAATTGCTGTGGCATGAAAGGAACAAGACATTCAGGAATGCGCTGTTATCATAAACTTGTCCCTTTTAGGATTATAATGGACCTTAGATCACATGTCCAGCATTCATTGTCACATGTCACAACTGGATATCAAGAGTCCCGTTCCGAGCGCGCGTTCGTAAGTCCGATTTGTTCGTAAGTCGAACAAACACTGTCCAGTTTCCAGGTTCACAAATCTTCGTATAAAGGGAACTAACTTTTGATCAGAACATGATAATATTCCTCTAACTGCATGACATACAGTGTTGCATGCTTTAGGGGCAGTGGTGGCTCAGACATTGGATTACTAATTGGAAGGTCGGAGGTTCAAGCCCCAGTATCAAGCTGCCAGTCCTTAAGTGAGGCGTATACAGTAATAATCTGGTTCAGGGGCACAGTATCCTGGCTGACCCTCAGCTTCCTCACTGAAATGTGTAAAAAAAATCATGTGACTGCGCTACATGTAAGAAATAACTTAATCTTTACCTTATACAGTATATACATACAATCATGAGATCATGTAATGTGGAATCAGTATTGTGGGTTGGAAAGCTGTACAAATGATTTGAATCAGCTTGAGTTCATGCTTCACGTGGTCTATGTGCGTCCTGAGGAGCTGCAGAGACGAGGCTTCGCCAGTTTTATGACTTTACATTTCTGTTAAGGGGAGAAAAGTCATTAAAAAAGCAGCACCATTTCTCAGTGTCAGTAATGAGCCGGAGGGCTCGGCATGCGCACACTTTCTCTTTTAATTCCACAAACAGTTCCACAGGAAAAGCTGCATCGCCAGAACGAGCTCACGCACAGACGGATTTCTGGGAACAGAACACGACTTCCTGTCGTCATCAGGCGTTATGTCCCAGCAGAGGCTCGTTGTGTGGCTATTGTTTACTCAGCAGGCGAACGAACCCCGACCGGGGGAAGAAAAAAAAGAAAAGAACTTTAGTGTTGTAAATAAAGAAGACAATAATGTCATTCCTGCATGTCCTCGAGGAGACCGCGTGATCCGCGAGCGGCCATAACGCGGATAGTTCATCATCGCTAATGCTAAGAAAAAGGCCTGTGGGTTCGGGGGTTTCGCAGCTTTATTTATGACGTGTATGGGAGATTGAACACAGCACAGGGGCAATAAGCACAACCGAGGAACAGAACAGAGCCCGCAGGAAATGAAACATCAGTTTAATGGCTCGTGATAAGAACAGGAGTCACAAAACATGGAACAACAAAACAGAATCGTATTTATGTGGAGAAAAGGCACTGAATGCTGATAGAGGAAAGTTTTATTTATGAGATATTTTTTATGGAAGTGAACGAACATGCTTCAGTCTCAGTGGAGTGTGATTATTCTCATCCTGGCAGCTTTATTTGCTTTGTTTATGTTTTTATAGTAATTGGGTTTTATTTGGTGAGGGAAAAAAAAAAAATATATATATATATATATATATATATATATATATATATATATATATAAAATGCATATGTGTGTTTCTGTTATAGTGTGGTGATGAAGCAGAGTTATTGTTACCGCCCTGACGTCGATTACTTTCCCATAACTACAAGTTTATCACAACGTTTTGCCAACTATTAGCAGTATGTATTAAACAATGATGGGGGATTCTTTTTAAAAAAAAATTTTTAATCTATTTTTAGAAATGTCTACGAAATTAATACCTTTAATACCATAAAGAAGTGCAAGGTTAAAGTTACGGCTTTACCACTGAAACTGGAGACTCCTTCCATAACCACGCCCCTATTAATGAGCTGTTGCTATGGAAACCTATAATATATTGGAATGAACACATGAACTTAAACCTGCGCTGCTGTCAGAGCTGATGTTCTGGGGATAAATATATAAAAAATCAATCAATCAACATTTCTGACCAATCAAAATCCAGAACTCATTTGTTTTTGTCTAAGAAAGAATCTTGATTCCCAACTCTATCATCAAATAGAAATAAATCGATTCCCACAGCAGAAATACACAGAGTCGTGTTTTTTCCTTTATCTTTTTATATATATATATATTTATCTCCAGTCATCTGCCTGCAGAGAATAACTCCTATAGCGAATCTTGCCTTTTCCCCTCCCCTTCTCCCTTTCAGTTGTTCATATCATGTTTTTCATCAGTCACACTTCAAAGACATTCACCTCCACATCAGAGAGAAAATAAAGAAGGCAATAGCGCTGCTCTCGGCTTTGGCGGGGCTTTATAAGACGTGCGGCGCTCCTCTCACCGTTATTACCCTGAACCCTCTCAAGGCTCGGATGTCATCTGTCTAATCCAGTCGCACACTATGAAAGGCAAATGTGATATGATTTCGAGTGTGTTGTGTACCGGAGTCATAAAGAGGAACAGAGGAGTGCGGAACGGGAATTTGTCTGAAATATGATGTGGTTTGAAGTTACAAGGAGGGAAGAAAAGCGATGGAACACAGTGGGTGTGTAATAATAATAAACAAACAAATAAATAAATAACTAAGAATACACCTACACTGCAAGAAACAACCTATATATGTATACAAAACCTATATATTCTGTAGTGCTGTTGCCTTGCGCCTCCAGGGTCCGGGTTCGATTCCCGCCTCAGTGTGCATGGAGTTTGCATGATCTCTTTGTGCTTGGGTGGTTTCCTCCGGGTAACCTGGTGCCCTCCCACAGTCCAAAGGCATGCGGGTTAGACTCATGGGTAGAGTGTGAAGCCATTCTGTGAGTATTTTGACCGGAGGTTGTAAAAGCGGAAATAATTACTGTACACTGGTCCTTAATAACCTTTATTAAAGGTCCCGTATTATACTTTTGTTTATCTGCCAACAGGCAGACAAAGACATTGTTCGCTTTCACTTTTAGTACCATTTGACTAGAAAAAAAGCTTAATAATGTTATATATGATTTGTTGCAGTCTTATTTTAAGAAGTTTCAGGCAGGTTTGGCTAGATTCAAGATGCTAAATATTTTTTTGGAGTGTGTTAATGCCTGAGCTGAAACACCCCAGAGATTTTTCATATTGCTGATTCTTTCTCCATATGAGCCATTTGAGTGTCTATGTAAATGAACTACTCTTGAGACACGCCCCTCCAGACACCCGAGCACCAAATCAGGGCTGGGAAACTTCTTATGGGTGGAAACTCTAGCTGGCTTTTAACCTTGGCCCAAAAAGCAGGATTTCTAGACCATCCTGTGATTTTTCATAACCATCTATGAATGGTGCAAATCTAACAATAAACATCTAGATTCAAATGTCTTGTTGTTGATGAGTGAGAGCAGAAGAGAACAGCCTGACAGGAAGCACACCTTAATTCCAATAAGCACTGTTTTACCACCATGATGAGCAGAAAAGCATCGCAGCTGGTGGATCTGTTACATTGCAACTGCACAAAACCACATCAAAATTTCCTGAGATGGTTCATAGTGTAGGATTCCAGCTTCCTGACATTCTGCCTCCTTCAGGAAGTTTCAGCACCTCTTGTGACAGGAGAAAACATTTTCATAATTATCCGTTTTCTTACTGCCACCTCGTTCCGTCACGTCCAATCACACCTTTATCACCTCCATCGCTGTTAAGTGATCGCGCCGCTGCTCCCAGCGCTATTAGTCACAGGACTGTCTGATTACATTTCCAGCACCCGGCTGAAAAACAGCCACGGTTTCTTGTTTGGTTCTCTAAAACCCAACGTGCGCAGTCGACTAGTGGCTCGCTCTTTAATTGCGGTAAGAGTTACGAGCGGCAGCAGCAGGTGCTCTTCTGAGTGCACTGATTGCCCACGCGTCCCATGATTCACACTGATGATGGCCTTTTAAGAGCAATTACGTGTCACAAAAATAAAAAGTGCATTAATCATGGAAATGGACGAAGTCCCTGAGGATGGAGCAGCGTGCTCATCGCGTCTCTTGACTTTGCACAAAGGAATAACAAGATGTCTTCATTACATTCACTGTTGTGTGAAAGAAACACCAAAAACCCCACGTAAGAAATACATGTGGACCCCTAAATGGTTGTATCGCTTTAACAGATACACGCACCAGGTTATGGTTTTGTCATTACGAGTGGTGTTTTTTTTTTTTTTGTTAGTTTTTCCTGTGAATTGTCCCCAAATTGCTGTGGTATAAAAGAAATAAAACCCTTTAAGATTAGATTCTGCTGTTGTACGAATATAATTTTTTACACAAACGACTGCCAGGGAATCCAGAAACTAAGCAAATTAGTTACTAATTGGAAAATCTGCACTATAATTTAACTTTCCACCAACATCGAGTAAAAGATGAACATAACACCATCTGTATATCCTCATGGGTCAGATGGATCACTGAATATTACAGATTTAATCAGAGAACTCTGGGATAACTCTGGCCATGTGCTCTGACGGCTGTGTTTAATGAGGACACCATGGACCCAACTCTGAAAAAAAAAATTTAAATGAAAGAATGTAATTAAAAAGAAAACGGAAGCAGCTGGGAGCTTTTACATTTCCCCTGAGCAACGTGTGGAACATCTCTCCATGGCCTCCATCTGCCCGGTCCTCGCGGTCTCCGCCTGGGCACTCGGAGACTGTCCACCATCTCAAACACGATCTCTAAAAAGGAGAAATGACCTAATGGGCCAGTTTTCTATGGAGGGGAAGCACAATTTACAAGGTTTGTAAATTATTCAGCACTCCATTAGATTCACGCACAGACCATCAGGTGCTTAAGGATAGCAGTTTTTGCATGGACAACAAACACGGAGCCGTTCTCATATATGAGAATTTAGAGTGAGAACCGTCAAGGCTTTTTTATTTTCAATGCAAGCACTCGCACTATCAAGGTGAGATTGATTACACAGCTCTTAATTACACATAGCTTTTATGTACACATACAGACATACGGTATACAGTTAACATTAGAACGCAGAACATTATGCCCAGTGTTGTGTAGATTTTGCTTGTGCATTCCTTGAGGCATTCCTCCACAAGACCACTGGGGGTGCTGTGGTGTTTGGCACCGAGACATTGCCAGTGGATTGTTTCGGTGCTGTGAGTTGCAGGGTGGGTCTCTGGATCTGTTGAGTTTAGAGACCAGTTCGGTGGCCTTGGTGACCCTGTACGTGGCATGCTGTGGTGCACTGGGTGTGCTGGTGTCTTCCATCTTAGCCAGCATTGTCTTTTCTCACTGCACTGGCTTTTCTGTGGGATCAGACTGGGTGAGCCGGTCTTTGGTCCCCATGGGCATAGCCTTTGCTATGACACTCAAAATTGAGCTCAGGTTCATCCTGTTTCCACTGATCATCCTTGCGATGTTACAGCCGCATTTGTTTCATTTTAGTAAAGTATATAATCTTCTACATGTTCACTACATGGACATTTTATATCCATTATGACAACATGATTGATGAACTGAATGCTTAATTTGTTCACAAATTCATAACAGGAGCTTTTTCAGTCCCTCGTCTCTGTGCTGCTGTTTGCATCTGGATTGATTTATGTTTTACTTTTTTTTTTTTTTCTTGAGTTAAATGTTAAACAATTTGGAGTTTGTGAATTCTGAGTTGTGAGTGGAGGCGTGCGGTGGGTACTGAGGAGACTCCTGAGATCCACAGTCCTTGTTAAAAAGTCTACAAGATTCCAAACAAAGCCAGTTTATTCCCCTTGAGCTGAATATAAAATATTTACGGCATTATAACAAAATAGGAAAATAGGTTTATTTTATTTTCTACTGAACCACATTTACATGTCCATGAAGTAATAAATTACATTTAAATGTTTTAAAATAAATAGTTCAAATATAAATTTCCCATAACGTTTCCATACTTTGGAATATAAAGTATGAATATAAAGTCTATTTAAGAATATTCTTTCTTTCTTTCTTTCTTTCTTTCTTTCTTTCTTTCTTTGCCTTGTGGCAGACTTTATTAATATCAACATGCGCTCATTGATCACAAGCTTTAAACCAATGGAATTAATGGGTTACTCAAATATTTTATTTATTCATGATATTTTTTTTGTTTTAAATTCTATACAAATTAGTTTAATATAATAAATAAATTAAATAATAATAAATTAATTAAATAGAATATTTGTGCATCATTTGTTGCTTTGTACCAGACATTGTGTAACATTAGCTGTGGATTTAAATTAACACAGTACATGTATTAATTTAAAAATGTTTTTTAAACAAATAAGAAAAAAAGGTTTTGCCTTAATGTATTTAAAATGCCAATAAATGTTTTCTTAAGAACACTTTTCTTAAAAAAAAAAACAACAACTACACAATAGCAACAAAAGCAACAACAAATCAATATTGTTTATAATATTTCAATATTTCAATATTTCAATATTTCAATATTTTCTATGTGTACAATTACAATTTTTCATTCCAATATTTTCTATTTGTACAGTTCTTCTCACTTTCTTATTTCCTTATATCTTCATTTAATGTGTATTTGTACTTACATAAATTTTATATTTTATTTTATTTTATTCTCTTAGTCAATTTTTACTTATATATATTTTTTCTCAAATTTACTTTTGTTCAAATATTTATTTCCTTTATAGATATTCTTTCTTATTCCTTCTTAGATAAGAAACTTTTTTTGTTTTTTTGTTTTCTTTCTTGTTCTAAGGTCAGGGCAGTTGCCTAAGCATTTCACTGCATATCGTACTGTGTAGGATTGTGTATGTGACAAATAAAATTTGAATTTGAAATTTGAAAACACTACAGCAAATGGAAAACCTTTAAACAGGGAAAAAAGGACTTTTTTGTAAATTGCAATAAAAGGTGGTTTTTATTTACTTTCTTTAAACTGAACCAATACAGAACTAATGGAACAAGTGTAATTAACTAATACAATTTAAAAGTTATATAAACAAACAACAACCACAACAAAAAAAAACATTTTCCTGATGTTAGGGAAATTACTATTATTATTATTATTATTATTATTATTACTATTATTATTATTATTATTACTACCTTACATGACCATGAGCTAAGGAATGAAATGTATATACTGTATTACAGAATTAAAATAAAATAAAAATGTACACATTTTAAAATAATTGACATAAAAGTTCATATGTATAATATGGTTCATATATTTTTATATATTTCAATTAAAAATAAAATGCATACATTTTAAAATAAACTTTGTTAACAAGACACTAAGGTTCATCCTTAAGAGCGGGAAAAAAAACTGAAGCAACAAGCGAGAAAACTAATAAACCATTAAAGTATAAACTAAACAATAATAATAATAAAAAAAAATCTGCCATAATATGCGATTTCTCCCCCATCACAATGTAAATATTTACAGTAATACCAATGTGGACGTGTAAAGAGATTCAGTCCGGGTCACATTTGTGATTCTCTGAAAAGCTGGACGTGTTAGTGCACACATTCTACAATACTCATCAAGATGTTCATCAAGAGACTCACAAACAGGTGTTTAGTGCCACACTTTCTACACACAACATGCTCTTCTTCACTGCTCACTAAAAGCCTTTTATAAACCAGTCTGTTTTTACCCACACACTCTAATCACTCTGATATCTCAGACCCAGAGCAGGACCGGCTGTTCATAAACACGGCGTGTTCTCAACCTCGTATCACACGTTCTTCATTAATTCATGCCGGGCTGATAACAGCAGGGGTTCAGTAAGTTCCTGATCTAAATAAAGAAAAGAACAGTGGGTCCATGCGGCGCGGAGACGTTCCTGTAGTGCTGCGTTCGGGAAAAGCGTCTGTGTCGAAAGCAAAGGATCTGGAACGTGGATGTTCATCTCTGTTTCATCTGTTTTTCATATTTGCATCTGAAATTGCGACTCCTCTTGAAATTGAAATGTTTTTTTTTTTCCAGCTGATTTAGCGGATAACGACAGACACACGCTGGCACCGGGTGAATGTTCAGCATCGCAAACACTGACCACCATCTGTTCGGAGATAATTTGCATGCAGTCCTCCTCCGTAGGTTCATCCTTCACTTCTGTCTTTTTTTTTTTGTTGTTGTTGTAATTTTATGCTTTTTTTCCTCAGTTGACTCACAGCCACTTAACACCAGCATGATAATCACCATCAACATGACGACTGTGGAGTATGATGAAGTTAACATCCCTGAATGTTTTATTATTCCTTTTTATACCACATTGGTTCGCTCACAGTTACAGGTTTTATAAGTTACCTCCAGTTGTCACTCTTCTGGGAGGCCTTTCCACTAGATGTTGGAGCTTGGCTGTAGGATTTGTTTTGGTGAGGTCAGGTATTATTGATGATGAGAACGCTCCAGGTCCAGTTCATCCCAAAGGTGTTCAGTGGGGTTGAGTTAAGTCTGGGCAGAATGGTGGTGGATCCAGAGTCTGTACTGGGAATACTGGGAGTGAGGTGGACACACGTCATGGATGGGACATCAGTACATCAGTGAAATACTCATTAATATTTCAGGAGAATTTAGAGTCATTGAGTCAACATCATTTTTTTTTTTTTTTTTTTTTGGTAGGCTGAAGAAAAACCGAGAAACTGAAAGAAACCTAAAGGGAGTTTAAAAAGAAAGAAAACTTATCAGTTTGGAGAGTTTCAATGATTTTTTTTTTTTTTTACACAGACCAGGAGCCAAAATAGAAACTTTTTTTTTTTTTTTTTTTCCATATGATGAGCCTGGAGGTTTATGTTTATTTAATCATATGAGAAGGTTCTGTTTAATTTATTTATTTCTGTTATTCAATAATATTGATAAATATGTTGGTGATTTTCTTTTCCCAAATGAGCTTCATACACAGAATATAACCAAATCTAATTATACATCCATGGATAAGAAAGTCTGAGACACTTTTCTGTAAAAAAAAAAAAAAAAAAAAGTAGCAGTCTTGCCAACTGTAATTAAACACACATGCTGTAATATAATATACAAGTGTTCAGGGGCGTCAGACTTGCATCAACACATAAAGAGCTGGCGAGCCTATGTGCCATTTCAGACTGATCCTGACCTGGGTTTATGGGTGGCCTGATCACCAGCCGCCCACCGTGTAACTCCGATCTGTGAGCAATTTCCTCCTTGTGACGTCAGTCTGAGCATCACTGATGTCCACAAGCCCCTTTATCATGAGGCTTTGGTTCACAGAGAGTGGAATGCTGATTCTATACAGTAATAAGTGTGCATATGTGTATATTTATGAACGTGACTATATACAAGGTCAGACAAAAAAATTATACACACTTCAGAAAAGGAAAATCTTGTATAAATATTTTAGCACAAAATGTATTGCTATCCGTTATATGAATGGTAATATTATATTAATATTCTGTACGGTGTGTAGAAATCTTTTTCAGCCAACTCTGCACTGCATATGAGGTAAGACACACGCGTTAATTGAGTATGAGATTGACAAACACAGCGGCAACATGGTACTGTAGCAGTCACTCTACCATGATCTGAGGGTTTAAACCAAGAGCTCCATGGTTTCTGAACAAAGCTCTTTTTACTGCACAATGTACAGTATATACCTACTATATACATTCCCCAGCTATTCCCAGCATCTGTGTTGAAAAGCAGAAGGTTTAGAGTACAAGAAGTGTTGTTGGACTTACCATGAGCTCCATAATGAACAGCTTGACAATCTGGGGGAAAAAAAAAAACTGATAGTAGAAGAACCAAATCTGTTTCAGGCAAGGCCTAATGGATGGAGACCCTGGATAAATAAGAGATGACGTCTTTAAGAGATGATATCTTACATTTGGCTTGGGAATCATCCAGAAAGAGCTGAGCTCTCTGGCTGAGGATAAATACATTTGGACTGAATTATTTGTTATGGTTAATACAGTGTTTCTGCACAAATATTAACTTTCTATCACAAAGACATAGATTAATATATCTGTGTAACAGTTGATATTGAGATGTACATGTTACTTCTGCTCTGTACAACTTCTGTTAATCTGTTAATTGATGATTTCTGAGGCTGGTGACTCTAAATGAGTCTGTTCTCCTCTGCAGCAGAGCTCAGTTTTGGTCTTTCTTTCCTGTGATCCAGTATCTAGAATGTAGAAAATAAGTCACTTAAAAAACAAACATGAAATTAGAAAGCATGTCCAAATTTTTGACTGGTACTGAAGGTCACATGCACAGATTATAGACCAGGCAGGGTGCAGGGGTATGTGTATGTGTATGTGTATGCTCAGCTATTCTCTGACCTGGCACGTGAAATTTCCAGCCACAATTTCCAGGGTGTGATACTGTGTACATCCCACTTGGGGAAAAAAATGCTATCCACCTCAAGCAGTGCTGAAACGCTGATTCTGAGAGTTTCTGTCTTTTCAGAAAGCACAAAAAAGTCACTAAAAGTTTCATTATCTCCCAGCAGGAGCTCTAATGTTGTACGATGTTTTTGTGTATATAGTTGTAATTAGGTTCTGCCCTAAGCACAGTATCAGTCCACATTGCTTTTGAAAAAAAAAAAAAAACTGACTTTGATGAGATTTGTTTAACATTGTGGTAAGACGGAATGAATGACACCAGTGTAATGTTACAAATGCAACTTTAAAACAACACAATATTAATCATTGAAACTGCATACAGTACATGTTTATGGAATGGATTTTGTTTATAAATCCTCACACTGTCCATAATTTGTATCTGTTCATTACATCCTAATTTAATAGTCTGGTCAATCGCAGTTGTCTAGCTCTCAGAACACCATGACCCAGGTTCAAGTCCCAGTTCGACAACCAAAAACCTATTATTATATGAATAAATGTTGTTTTGAAGTTGTAATTGCAACATTGATGATCTCTTGGGGTTGTGTCCGTTTAATGTCGTCCCAGTGTCACACAGCCAACATTGGTGTTGCCAACGTTGCTAATTTTACTAAAATAATTCTAAGTTTCAAACTCAAACACCAATAGTGTTCCAACGTTGCTGCAACCTTTTTGACAACCTGACCCTCCTGCTGGGGCTTTCCTCTTTGATCGTACTAAATGCATTTTTAATTCTGACCGAGTGTTCAGCTCATCTCAGAAGACAGACGCTTAAAACAAACATGGAATAAATTATTCAGAACAGATTTGTAATGCAAATTGAGCATGTTCTCATTAAGCATGCAACAGTCACTTATGGTTCGTTAGGGCTTGTTACTGATATCAACGCTACTGAATTACCGATCACACTGACCTGAAATCAAGGGATACACAGTACACCCACTCACGAAGGTGAGTACACTCCTCTAATTTCAGCAAACATTTTATTATATCTTCTCAAAGGACAGTACTACAGAAAAAGAAACTTGGATATATTTTAGAGTCGTCAATGTGCAGCTTGTATCGCAGTATAGAATTACTGTCCACTGAAAATAACTCAACATACAGTAGAGCCACTATTGTCAAAATAATAGCTGGCAGCAAAAGTGAGTACACCCTAACTGCCAACACATCTTTAACCGCGCAAAGTCACATGACCATGTTCATGTGTTTGTCAGTGGCCGAGTACTTCTCCAGGCCTGAACCCTATTGAGCACCTGTGGGGCGTCTTCAAGGGGAAGGTCATGAAGCACCGTGGGTCTATGTATAGTTTATACTGTATATACTGTATAGTGTATTTATATAAATTTAGACAATAAAGTCTGCATGTTGAGTTATTGTTAGAATATTGTTAGAATAACGGTAAATCTGTACCGTTATACAAGCTGCACAAAGCTCTAAAGTAGATCCAATGTTCATTTCTATCTTATTGTCCCTTAAGAACATACTGTATTATAAAGTGGCTGCTGAAATGTGAGGTCTGTTCTGACTTTTGCGAGGGTGTACTTAATTTTGTGAGATACAGTATATATTTTACATATCATTTATTTATTCCATATTGTGCATATAAGTGTTTATTTTTTTTACATTTACCAAGAATGCACAAACATTTTTAATGATGATTAAAATAGAAACAAAGATAGAAATCAATAAATTACAAAGATGAGGTGTTTAGAATGACCTTAATGACATTTCCTCATCACATCTAAATATACTGTACATACATCCACTTTATCAAGAAAACCATACTAATGCCATAAATGTTTCAGTTTTGTCAGCTGCACATTAATGCTGTAAATGTTCTGCTTGACCTCATCTCCAAGGCGCTCTACTGGGGCAATATCGCTTGACTGGTGACATTTATCCAGCTAAAGGATGCTGAAGGAATTGAACACACAGGCAGCCTATGAATTATGTATTAAAGAGCTCAGTTTGTGCTAAAAGACATTCCCCACACTGATACACCACCACCACCACCAGGCTGAAGTGTTCACACAAGACACTGTGGCTCACTGGATTCCTGGGTTCTCGGCATAAGTGCCACGCCCAGGGCGCTGCTGCTCAGGCCTTGTAGTAGCAGCAGGTTCCAAACTACGTGCTGATTTTCATGATTTTTTAAGCATGTTACGACCTCCAAAAAGGATGATGAACAAATAAAATCTTTAAAAGAACAAGCTTTGTGATGTCATAGTGCTTGGGCCATAATAAACTATAATTAAGTAAGTAGGGAATTAAATCAGAATCAGTGCTATAAAGTACAGTGGAGCCTTGGATTTCGAGCATAATTTCGTTCAGGAAGTGGGCTCCTAAACACTCGTAAACCAATTCATCATTTTCCCATAATAAATAATGATAACTCAAATTATTCGTTCCACAGCTCAAAAAAATAAATACATAAAAATAATTAATACAATCTATAACGTGAAAATAAACCAAATTAACCTGCAATTTACCTTTAAAAAAATGTACAAATAAATCCCGACAGATAAGTGTTTCCGTTGGTGCGTGTGTGAATGTGTGTGTGTGCGTATGTGTGTGCGTGTGTGTGTGTGTGTGTGTGTGTGTGTGTGTGTGTGTGTGTGTGTGTGTGTGTGTGTGTGTGGAATTAGCCCCTTCCCTCACCTCGTTTTACACAGTAACACTCTTCCTCCCTCTCCCCACCTCACTTTTTAAGTTTCACAACAAACACACACACACAACGGAAACACCGTTTCAACAGGAAAAAAAGAAATCTCTCTGAGACTGGTGTGAGAGCATACTAACGGAATCAACAACAAATGGACACACACATAAACACAGCGGAAAGACCATTTTAACAGGAATAAAAAAGTAATCTCTCTGTCACTGGCGTGAGCATACTAACGGAATCACTCCGGTAAAGAAAAAAAAACAAAAAAAACAAATGAACCAGCACCTTACCTTTGAAAAGAATCGTGACAGAGCAGAGTTTCTGTGTGTTTATGAAGCTGGGGAGGGGGTGAAAAGGCGAGAGAGCGTCTGTGCGTGTGTCGGGGTGTGTGTGTGTGTGTGTGTGTGTGTGTGTGAGTCGGTGTTAAATTACACGTGCGCACACACATAAGAGACACTGGAAGAGAGAGGGACATGTTGATTATGCAAGTAAGAGACGAGCAGAGTTTCTGTGTGTTTGCGAAGCCATAGAGGGGGGGGCTATGGTGTGAAAAAGTGATAGTGTGTGCATGTGTCGGTGTCAAATTACATGTGCACACACATAGGAGACGCTGAAACAGAGAGGGAGATGTTTATTATGCAAGTAAGAGACGAGCACTAAGACCCAGCAGGGGAGACGATTACACATAACTTCGCAGCGCAAGAGTGAGGCTCGTTGTAAAAATAAGAGGCGCATACGTGAAACATGATACTCGGCACTCGTAAACCAAGACTTGCTCGTTTTTCAAATCAAAATTTATTACAAATTTTTGCTCGTCTTGCGGAACACTCGTAAACTGCGTTAATCGCAATACGAGGTTCCACTGTACTTATGTAAAACAATAACCAATATAATGCATTTAAATAATAAAGATCCAAAACAACATTTAATGTGTTGAATTAATTTCGGATGAATTCTTTCGTCCTGGTCCTGATGGTGATGCATCCGAAGTCTATCATGGGAATACTGGGATTGAAGAAAGAATACAACCTCAATACAACATTCACACTTATTTGAACCTCAAGCTACTTTCGAGTCAGTGTTCACCTCTAGCAGCCTGTTAAACAGACAGTATGGGAACATAGGAAGTAAGGGTAACTTGCCAGTTTATGGAGTTACAGTGTATTTTTATTTTATTAAACAGAAACAAGATAACATATTTCTCTACAAATTCAATATGATGAGCCTGAAGGGTTATTTAATCATCCGAGTGAGTGCTGCGGTATGTCCGTGATTCAATAATCTTGATAAATATGTTGGCAGTTTTCCCAGTGAGCTTCATGCACAAACTAAGAGAGTGTAATTTGGCTGTACAGATGGCTAACGACGGCCGAGCCACTTTTCTGTAAAATTAGCAGTGCGGCCAGTAATGAAACACACAAGCATCGTGTAATGTAATGTCAAGCGTGTCAGTGTTTCAGTGTCCAGGGTGTGACCTTGCCAGAAATGATGTCTTCATAGTCTAGATCAGATAACAGAACAGAGATAAGAATGCTGCAGCGCTGCACTGAACTTCCCCAGCTAGTTCAATACGAAGCTAGGGGAGAACATGTGAGTTTGAGAAACTTGACCACCTGCTCATCATCTGTGTCCTAAAGTATAGAAGTAATAATAATAATAATAATAATAATAATAATAATAATAATAATAATATGAAGAGCATATCTAAAGAGAGTGAACGCCTGCTTCGTACCGTACCCAGGGACAGTGGAACCTCGGATTGCGAGTAACACGGTTTATGAGTGTTCCGCAAGACGAGCAAAGAGTTTAAATAAATTTTGACTTGAAAAACGAGCATGTCTTGGTTTACGAGTGCCGAGGTTTTGGACACCGACACACACACACTGACACACACACACACACTCTCTCTCTCCTTTACACCCCCCCCCCCTTCCCCGGCTTCACACAGACACACACACTCTGCTCTACACAGAAACTCTGCTCTGTCGCAATTCTTTTCAAAGGTAAGGTGCTGGTTCATTTGTTTTGTTTTCTTTTTACTTTACAGCAGTGATTCCGTTAGTCTGCGCTCACGCGAGTGTCATTAGAGAGTTTTCTTTTTTCCAGTTAAAACAGTGTTTCCGTTGTGTGTGTGTTTGTTGTGAAACTTAAAAAGCGAGGTGGGGGGAGGGAGGAGGAGTTTTACTGTGTAAGACGAGGCGAGGGCAATGGGCTAATTCCACACACACACACATACACACACACACACACACACATACACACACAAATACACGGCGCCTGCGCACACAAACGGAAACACTTATCTGTTGGGATTTATTTTAACTTTTTTTAAAGGTAAAGTGCAGGTTAATTTGTTTTATTTTTACTTTATATATTGTATTAATTATTTTTCTGTATTTATTTTTTTGGACTATGAACAAATTATTTGAGTTTTCATTATTTCTTATGGGAAGATTTGATTTGGTTTACGAGTGTTTTGGAATACGAGTCCACTTCTGGAACGAATTATGCTCGTAATCCAAGGTTCCACTGGATTACATAATCTCTCATTGCCACTTCATCATCATGGCTTCCTACTTTCTATCAGCTCTCTAAGAGATCAGAGGATAAGATCAGTGGCTACTGAATGCACATGCAAATATCAGAAGGTTTGGTTGGCTTTTTTTTGGTACTGAGTGCTGACTGTAGGTCCAGTGTTTGTACAGACTGAGACACACATAACAAAAACATATTTAACTTAAGGCATTAACCAGTGAGAAATGATCAGGCCTGTGTTGTATACTGGTGCGAGTGGTTAGACCATTAGAGTGGTTGGAACAGACAAGAGGGGAAATGAGGTCGCTGCTGAGGTTGTTACATAAACAAACATTTTTAAATAGTATCTTTAGGCACTTTACAGCCTGTCGCAGTAAAACATTTGTTCCTGTTTCTTTAATTTAATGGAAAGTTGAAGTGGAAGAGTGATGAGATGATCAACATTACTGGTGCGTTTCTGAGCATAATGCTGTAAGAGTGATCTGTGACTGCAGTGGTGTCGCCTCACCTGTCTGCTCTGGATTTATTTATTTAAACTGCAGAGTGGAGAGGAAGCATCTGCTCTGCCCGTACTGTGCACTCACTCGGTCACTCGCTATGTGATTAGAATTCTGGCAAAGCTGTTTCTGAGTGATGACTGTTTCGTCAGAATGCTGTATTGATTATGACACACACACACACACACTGACTTGTAGTGTATAACTGTAGAATCTCAATGATCAGATATTTCCACATTTAAACTTCACTTTGCAGTGAGTTACTGTATGTATTTGCCTAGAGGAGCACGTCACTGTCGCCTGAAACATGATCGGGACGGAGGAGTGTACAGCAGCACGGGGAACTCGCAAAGGGCATCAGCGAACGAAAATGGGATTAGACCACTCTATTTCTGTCTCACTGTCATTTTAGTGCTCTACGCTGATTAGGAGAGAGAGAGAGAGAGAGAGAGAGACTCGTCTTTGATGTGCTGCATCAGGAGAAAGAGTTATTTAAATAAGAATCAGGTCACTTATTCTTAAATAAGTGACTGTGTATGTGTGTGTGTGTGTGTGTGTGTGTGTGTGTCTGAGAGAGAGAGAGAGAGAGAGAGAGAGAGAGAGAGAGAGAGAGAGATGAAAAGCGTTCAGTGTCCAGTGGTCTGTCTGGAGCCCAGAAATTCACAGACACCTAATTTTATTATACGGTCTCTATTATTACAGTCATATGCAACCCAGAGACAGAGTGAATTTCCATTTTAGACATAACAGCAATGTCTCTACTCCACCTCGATGTGGCACTGGCCAGACATCCTGACCTATCTGGTGCAACCCAGTTTATATAAGTGCAATAGGTGATCAGTGGCACATGCGTGATGTGAAGAAGCAGGATCTCAAACCTCTTCTCTCACAGGAACACTCTTGGCAACCAAACCCAGTGCACACTGATGGAGAACAACCTCACTAACACTGAGCTGGAGCACATCCAGACACATGTCAGGAAACACCTCCAGACTGCAAGCACCGTCTGTAAGTCCATTCTTTAACTACCTGATGGTCATCATACTGTAAAGCAGGAGTGTCGCTGGGGATGGAACAGCTCCAACAGCAGCTCCACCAGACATCAATAAAGAGGTGAAGATGACCAAACAACTGACCACATAAGGACCTACAGCCTGAACGAGTGCTAGAGCCTCAACAAAGGCAATACACAAAGCACCAACGAGTGGTGGCCAAGACAAAGAGTGAAACTGATAAGCTCATCTACACCACTTCATCAGCATCAAAAACCTGAATGAAGAAGGAGGATCTTGAAAAACATGGACTCCTACTGAAAGGATCTAAAAATTCCCAACAAGCCAGGTCTACTTAAAGGCAAATACACAACGGAACACATAATGACAAAGCAAGACTTAATTAATGTACAGGGATAGCAATTAGCAATAGCTAAGCTGAACAATTCTAAACTTGCACCTGAATGCCACCTGTGTCAGAAAAGCTTAAAATCTTCTAGCATTAGTAATTCTCTCAAGAGCAATAAAGGACAGAAGCAAATACCCATAAATAAGTGTCCTAAGGCGTGGCAGAAGGCACACAAAGTCTGAGAACTCTCATTTGATCACTTGCCGACTGGTTGAACTGATAAACCTCCACATCAACAACCAAGGACAGAATCAGCACTGATGAGCAGAAAGGATAGAGATTGAGAAATCCAAAAAGAAGGCATTAAAACGCCGTACCAGGAGAGATACTTCCATGTGTGATGGAGATGTCAAGGAGGAGGTGGAAGATTCAGATGGAGGTACCAACAGGTGGACGTATCAGGACAAAAAGCTGCACCATCAAACAAAGGGTCTAGTCCTCGTCTCTGAAGAAGACAAAGAAGAAGACATTATCCATCACACAGTATACAACTTCCACCAACATGCTGAACAGACAAGGCATGCAATTTGAAGTCTCTTCTCATCTGTTCAGTGTGAAGCTTATTGCCAAACACGTGACTCAGCTACAACAGACAGACTTCACTGACATCATCACAGTGCACTCTGGTCTGGACACTGCAGTGTGTATGTGTCCTGAACTGAAACATCCAGCAGAATGAGCAGACACCGAGGACAAACATGGAGACCAATACTAAAGATTATACACGTACTTGGTGTTAATGGGAAAGAGTAATCAACACCAAGATCATGAAGAAGAAGGAGAAGGAGAAGCTGTTACTTCTAGTCGCTTTATAAGAATCTAAACAGGACAAAGGAATGACGTGTGTGAGTCTGGTACAAAAATCACCAGAGTGCGGACGGACAAGACACATTAAAGCTGACATTTTCAGTTGTTAGATGATCCTGAAGAACACACACACACACACACACACACACACACACACACACACACACACACACACACACACACACTGAATATGATGTGACTTTAACATCACTTGAACTTCTGTTATTAGTCTTTCACATCAGTGACTCATCACTTTGGCTCAAACTTTGTTTAAGATGTCAAACATCAGCGAAATTTATACTTTGACTGTTACCATGGAAACGAGGCCCTTCATCTACTTAGGGCAAATAGTTATAGTCTCACAATAAAGAATAGCATGTCGTAGTGAAACAATCAGCGGCAGGGTGATGCGATGGAATTACTGTTATTAACCTGAAACAGATTATTTTTCTATAACTGCTAGTCCACACGTGTTTTATTTCTCTTACACTACAGCAAATCCAGCAGTTCTCATTAATAAATTAATCCTTTTTTTTTTGCCAAAAATATCTATAGTTATGTGTAACATAAAAAAATGTGAGCTGTGGTTATTACTTTTTAAATTGAACATTTTCTTCATTTTTTTAAAATAAAAAAATATATATATTTCTGAAACTGTAAATAACGAATAATGAACAATTACTGCATATCTCCGGAAGAGGATTAGTGCGACCATACCAAAAAAATAAATAATAATAATAAAAATGACCTTTCCTCCCCCAAAATTCTTATTTTAAACTCAGAATTCTGAGAAACGTCTACTAATTTATTTTTTTAAATGATTTTTGTAAGGCTGGGCCTCATCATTTGTCATAGTTACCACATACAGTTAAAAAGAAAACAAATAATACCTTTTAATTTCACACAATTAATTTCACTTTCAGCAAGACTTTCCTAGCTTTAGAAAAAAAACACAATTATATACAATTTAAAATGTAAAATTATTGACTTGAAAAACGAGCAAGTCTTGTGTCATGTATCACGCATGCGCTTCTTGTTTTGCCGAGCGTCACGTGATCACAACAGAGCCAATGATTTTTCTCTCTCTTGCGCTGTGGAATTGTGGGTAATCGTCTCCCCTGCTGGGTCTTAGTGCTCGTCCCTCACTGGTATAATAAAATTCGTGCTCATGTGTACTGTTTGCTATAACACTGTGACCA
>CM059207.1:38436503-38479003 GCA_030347435.1 Clarias fuscus
AAAGCACAGCCTACTCTGTAATCAGACTCAGCATGATGTAGATTGTCAAGCAAGTGTCCTGAGTTTCCATAAGTAAGTGGAGGATGAGTGAACAAGAGCAGTAGGTCAGCCCCATTAGAATCCCTGAAGAACCATTAAGAAATGTGTTGGGGAGGAGGATGGAGCTGTTCACCTTCAACACACTGCCTCTGCTTCTCTGCCTCTGCTTTAATCAGTGAAGAACATCAATAATGTAAAAAACAGCTGATGTTTAAAGAAGACGTTTCTTAGGGAGCAAGAATGAAGATATACGAGTGGAATAAGAGCAGATCTGACAAGCAGCTCTGCGATGAAGGACAAAATGCAATGTGTACCTTCCAGTACTTCACATCTGAAATGTTTCTACAGCACGCTGAGATAAAAAAGCTAAAGTTTCTACTAACACGGTGTAATGAGGAACAGAACAACAAACCAGCAGCGCGTGAAGATTAGCACCGGCGCTAACAGCAGTGAGGGCGTGGGAGGAAAAGAGCACACTCCTGTATGATTTACTGATTAAAATGCATGCCGAGAGACTGAACAAGAGTGTGTGTGTGTGTGTGTGTGTGTGTGTGTGTGTGTGTGTGTGTGTGTGTGTGTGTGTGTGTGTGTGTGTGTGTGAATGTTTTTTGCCTTCAGCTCTTAACATCCTCATAACAATCACAGCCTTTGAGGGAATTTGGGGCTTTTATCCACCCACAGAAAGGAAACAGAGAGAAGCAGGAGCAAAGAGGAGTAAAGACTGTGGTGTAACTCCAGAATAAATCCAGATCCCAAATCCCACTAGCAGCGAGTGGAGAAGAAGTGACCCAAGAGATTTCAGCTTTCAGATAAACCCCCATCCCATGATGAAAGGTCTTGTCAGGCCAAGTCTGCACTCAGGAGCGAATCGGGGCTTGTTTGGGGGCAGGGTTCTGCTTTTAAGTAGAATAATTCCTTCTGAACTGTGAATTCAGGAATGATAAACATTGACCAGATGGTTTGATATTCACAGGCAGTAAGTTCATTCATTATGGTTCAGTTGCAGTAAACTCCAGATTTTAAGAGAAAACCAGGGATCACTGGACCACTCCTGGATTTTTCCACACTTTTCTAAATGCACTAAACTCCGCAGTGGATACCACAGTGTAAGGATGCACAAATATAGGATCACCTCAAGCTGCAATATCTCCATGATCATAATGGATATCTCACTAGAGCAACTTGTAAAATGATCCTGACTATTCTCATCTTTTTCTGCGCCAGTGATGATGATGTTAATGTAAAGAGCATTTAGGATTTAATTTTGTCACATGAATTTTGCAGTACACTCAAATAAATTGTATTTTCATATATCCTAGTTATAAAGCTGGGGTCAGACACAGCCAGGATACAGCACCCCTGGAGCAGACAGCATTTAAGGACTTACTCAAGTGCATAAAACCCACAGCTTGGTGGTGCTGGCGCTCAGACTCCCAACTTTCCAATCACTAACCAAAAGCCATAAGCATTTGAGCCACCACTGCCTGTCGAAGCGTAAAAACAAAACGTGTGATCCTCATTCACTGAGGTTGCTGGTTAGTAGGTTGGCAGGTGTTTGAGCAAAACACTCGAGTCTAACACACTTGGAATAGTTTATTCAGTGGCTCTCTGGGGAATTAATTATTCTAGTTTTTCAGAAGAGGTACTTTGTGGATGTAAACCCTAACATTATAAAATTCACTTTCATTGATTGTATGGACAAATAGAAGGACACAAGTATTTTCTGGTAGTATATTTATGACATCTGAGATGTTTGCATTCTTTACAGTTTGTCTTTAACCTCCTGAGACTCTGTACTGTTGTGTACAACGCACTGTAAGCTAGCAGTGGACGAAAGACAGATATTTTCCACTCTTTATGCAGAAAAACAAGAAACAAGAAAAAAGGGAGAGTCACTACTTTGTAAAGGTAGTCAGGCTGTGTCATTGCCGAGGAATTGATGCCCCGTGCAGATAAGACAATCCCTAGGTAGCTGCCATGGGCCGCAGTCAGGCAAGGTGCTTCAATGAGCCGTGCCAGATGAGGTGGGAGGGGAGTGAGCTTGGTGTTTTGTTCCTTGTTGAGGAATTCCTGGAGGTCTCACAATCCACGGGGAGAAGAGAGGGGTATAAACAACATGCCCTGAACATCCTACTATACTGGGCTATAAAAGGATAGCGAATCACCCCTCCGTGATTCTCCAACTCAGTGGAGCTGTCCGTGGTACTGACTGCACGCCGTGCGCTCCTTTTTCTGGTTGAGCGCAGAGCTGCAAAGATATATAGATGATTCAGTTGGTAGAAAATGCCATGTCATCACATTTGGGTCTCAAGAGGTTAACGTGGCTTGCTGTAATGTTGATTGGCCCATTTTTTTCTTTTTTCTTAAAGGAGATATTGCTGAACTCAAAGACTGACCTGATTATTGAAACAGAATAACAGGAGAAAAAAAAGTCTTCTAGGTGAATCATTAGGTTTGTGAGGTACACCAGGAAATATTAGTCTGTATTTCATATAATATCCGTTTCAGCTTCTGGTGAAATAAAGAAATATCAGTGTGGAGGTTATTGATCTTCAGCAAGCCACCTGTGTGAGGAAAACAAATATTACTTATTTAGATTTTATATTTATATATGAATCAGAATAATGCTGTTTTTTGGATTTAAAACAAGTCATGAAATTCAAGCAAAAATATTGCAGAAAAAAGAATCTCACTGTATTAACAGGCTCAGAAGTTCTTATTCACATTTTCAAGGACTTTTTATAAAAAAAATGTCTATATCTTTTTCATTTGTTTCATTTACTGTAGGCTTTCAATGACTGTATTAAAGAAAAAAAACTCTGCCATCCATCTGCCATTTAGCTCAGAAAGTTAATATAACAGGATTAGTTAACCTAAGTTTCTGATCAGAGAGTCGAGGTTTGGACTCACTGTTACTCCATGATCATAATGGATATCTCACTAGAGGTGCAGGGTTAAGTGTTACTGTTACACTTAACCCTGCACCTCATACACCCAGCCAGGGCACAGTGACAGGGCGTGCACCTGGTGTAAAACCTGTGTCATATACCTTGTAGTTCTAATGATGTGGCGACAAAAATGTATTAACAAATAGCACAGTGGCTTAATGTTTAGCACTGTGACTGTGCACCACCAGGGTCAGGATTTGATGTGGAGTTTGTGTGTTCTCCGCATGCTTGGTGAGTTTCCTCCGGGTATTCCGGTTTCCTGACACAGCAGATTAGACTAATTGGTATTGGCAGATTACCTGTAGTGTGTGAATGAGTTTGTGTGTGAGTATGCGCCCTGCAATGGATTGGCACCCTGTCTAGGGTGTACGTAAGCCTTCTGGGACAGGATCCAGCCCCCCCGCGACCCTGTAAACAGGATAAAGCACATTTAGACAATGAGAGAGTAAGTGAATAATAATAATAATAATAATAATAATAATAATAATAATAATAATAATAATAATCATTATTATTATTATTATTATTATTATTATTATTATTATTATTATTATAAATGCTACTACTACTATGACTAATACTACTACTACTAATACTAATAATAATAATAATAATTATTATTATTATACTCATTTACTTAAAAGAAAAAAAATTTTTAAGGCATGTGAAGGATTGTACACATGTCTTTATTTATTTATTTATTTATATCAGAATTGACAATTCTGTAACTCTAATAATATTGATTTGCTTGTGTTTTTTTTTTGTTTGTTTTTTTGCGAAGCATCTGTTTTTTTTTGTTTTTTTAATTAATAATTAATGTGCCTTTCGTTTCTTTTAGTATTATTGCAATCATAAGTATAAGACTGCTGGTGATACATGACATTCAAGGTCATTATTAATCAATATTACATTAGTTATTATACTTATTTATTCATTTCTGAAAGAATGTGTGAGACAAGATGAAAATAAATTCTTCTGCTGAGAACTTTTTTTTATAAATCACAAAGTGTGTGTGTTTGTGTGTGTGAGAGAGAAAGAAAGAAAGTCATCTCATTGGCGGTCAACCTAATTTTATTTATTTATTTATGATTATTTTTTGTATATGGCTCCATGCACGTGAAGCAAATGTTTATGGAAAGTTTGGGAAATAATCCTGGAATTTTTATTGGTTTGTTTGGCACTGAAGCTAAAATACATGACCAGTATGAGTTTCATTTATCCTGGAGTCTGTTCTAGGAATACTGGGTACAATGTGAGCAAGTTGACCGTAGATAGTATGCCATATTTGCAGGACATAAACTCCAGCTGATTTACCTTTTGGCATGTTTCTAGGAGGTGAGAAGATCCAGAGAAAGTGGAGGGGAAACTGCTTAAGCAAATGCATTAAACTGAGATGTTTGACAAGGAATATATTTTGGAATTTGTATTACATTTCTGTTGTAAATTATCTGTGAATACACTCCACGTATCTTTACACAGTCACACATCTTCTGGTGAAATCCACGGCCTCTATGAATCAGCGGGGTTTATTCGGACAGCGCTACAGAAACGGAGTAGTGCAGAGGACTTTTTCTGTTCCATAAAGCCATTTGTCTCTTTTCTCCACTCCTGCAGCCTGTCCGAGACGTTTCACGACACCGGTATTATTTATTTCCTCGTACATTTCAGACTCCTGCTGCGAACATCTCAGCAGAGAGAAACTGTGCAGGCGGCAGGTGAAGGACGAGCAGTGACGCGCTTTGTGTTTGTAGCACGGCTGTGAATCAGTGCGATGCCCCCCCACTCCCACAACCCCACAATATCCCCCCCCCCCCCCGCCTCGCCTCATCGGGGAGCCTTCGCAACTGTGACTTTTTGCTATTTCATATTCAATATTCTCACTAACCCGATGTGTATTTTAGAAACAGCAGAAGGTGAGAGGCGGGGAAAACATTCCTCCTGCAGAAAAGGGTAATAAAACATAGAACAGAATCCTGCAGCTTCGATGGCCTCCGCTGGCTCAGGAGGCGTTTATACACCAGCTAGGGGGAGCAACTGGGGCAAAACAATACCAGAGATGAAAGATGCAGATAAAAAAATAAGATGGAAAACGAATATTTTTAGACTAACAGATTTCAGTCTCAGCTAATTTACTCCCAAGAGATCTACCTTTATTTCCAGTCCTCTAACTTTCTTACACACTAACTCTGTATTTAGAGTCAAGATACACACAGCTCCTTAAGTTTATTTTCTGTCATTATCAACAGTACTGCCAGTACAAATATACTGGCAATATACTGTGTATATATATATATGAAGTCTATATTTATACAATACTTTATACGCCATATGGTGCATGTTTCACTTCAATATACACTTTCAATAAGATTACTATCTGTTATGTTCTCACTCTTTCTAAGGCTAAATTCGAAACTCTATTCTATTTAAAGTGCCCAAATCTTTCAACAAACAAACAAACAAACAAACAAACAAACAAACAAATAACTGAGTTCATTTTATTGTACATTTTCATAATGTCAAAAGAAAGCTTGACAAAGTGGAAAAAAAGTCTTCCCAGTGTTTGAAACCACCAGATGGTTCACATACACACGTGGACAAAATTGTTGGTACCCTTCAGTCAATGAAAGAAAAACTCACAATGGTCACAGAAATAACTTTAATCTGACAAAAGTAATAATAAATAAGAATTCTATGAATGTTAACCAATGAAAGTCAGACATTGCTTTTCAACCATGCTTCAACAGCATTATAAATGATATGGCTCATAGACGGCCACTTTAGAATAGTCCAATGTTTTCCTCTTAGCCATTCTTGGGTGTTTTTAGCTGTGTGTTTTGAGTCATTGTCCTGTTGCAAGACCCATGACCTGCGACTGAGACCCAGCTTTCTGACACTGGCCAGCACATTTCTCTCTAGAATCCCTTGATAGTCTTGAGATTTCATTGTACCCTGCACAGATTCAAGACACCCTGTGCCAGATGCAGCAAAGCAGCCCCAGAACATAACAGAGCCTCCTCCATGTTTCACAGTAGGGACAGTGTTCTTTTCTTCATATGCTTCATTTTTCCATCTGTGAACATAGAGCTGATGTGCCTTGGCAAAAAGTTCCATTTTTGTCTCATCTGTCCATAGGACATTCTCCCAGAAGCTTTGTGGCTTGTCAACATGTAGTTTGGCATATTCCAGTCTGGCTTTTTTATGATTTGTTTTCAACAATGGTGTCCTCCTTGGTCGTCTCCCATGTAGTCCACTTTGGCTCAAACAACGACGGATGGTGCGATCTGACACTGATGTTCCTTGAGCATGAAGTTCACCTTGGATCTCTTTAGAAGTCATTCTGGGCTCTTTTGTTACCATTCGGATTATCCGTCTCTTTGATTTGTCATCAATTTTCCTCCTGCGGCCACGTCCAGGGAGGTTGGCTACAGTCCCATGGATCTTAAATTTCTGAATAATATGTGCAACTGTAGTCACAGGAACATCTAGCTGCTTGGAAATGGTCTTATAGCCTTTACCTTTAACATGCTTGTCTATAATTTTCTTTCGATTCTCCTGAGACAACTCTTTCCTTCGCTTCCTCTGGTCCATGTTGAGTGTGGTACACACCATGTCACCAAACAACACAGTGACTACCTGGAGCCCTATATATAGGCCCACTGACTGATTACAAGATTGTAGACACCTGTGATGCTAATTAGTGGACACACCTTGAATTAACATGTCCCTTTGGTCACATTATTTTCAGTATTTTCTAGGGGTACCATCATTTTTGTCCAGGCCTGTTCCATGAGTTTATTTTTTTAAATAATTCTGTTGAAGCATGGTTGAAAAGCAATGTCTGACTTTCATTGGTTAACATTCATAGAATTTGTTTTAATTATTACTTTTGTCAGATTAAAGTTATTTATGTGACCATTGTGAGTTTTTCTTTCATTGACCGAAGGGTACCAACAATTTTGTCCACGTGTGTATCTCACTCCTTCTAATGTCCAGCTGCTCTTTGTTCCAAATGTCTCTAATTTCTATCGTGTTTCGATCTCAGTCTTGGCAGTTTTTACTAGGAGCTCTATTTCTTAACCACGTTTCCAAATGCTGATGTATTTGGTGATGTGGAACCCAATAATGTCCAGATTTTTACATTTTCAGTGGTGCTACTTGAGAATTTCAACATGGCCAGTTGCTTGGCTTCCAGTGTTGCTATTGTAGTTCTTGATGTACAGTACCTAGTTCACAATTTATAATGTCTCAGATTTGTAGTGTCTCTAATTTCCCCCGGTTTCAAATGCATCTGGTTCTCAGTGTTCCCAGTTTCCAACTGTTATCTACTTTTTCAGTACTTAAATTTTCAATCTATCCTCTATTTCTTAAATTTTCAGTATTAAGGATTTTTTTTATTACGGAATTATTTTTTCCTATTTCCCAATTTCCCCAGTTTCTACATATTTTCTTGAACTATAATTTCTCCAGTTTCAGTCCCACTAGCTCTTAAGGTTGTCAATTTCCAAATGTTATCTAGTTTCTTATTTCTTAATTTTTTTGTCTAATCACACTAATTTCTAGTATTAGAAATTCCTAGAAATTTCATAGAAATTAAAACTTAATTAAAACTTAAAGGCTTAAAATTCCATATGTTATTCCCATATGTTTCTTGGTTTCTAATTCCCCAAGTTTACAGTAGCTATGACAAAAGGAAGTGCCAAGCGTTAATTGTTTTAAAGTTAAGTTACTTTTAAAGAAAGCTATTGACAAACCAGAAATAAGGCAAAAACTAATGAGTTCAAAATGGAAGAATGTCATCATATACATATCCTCAATTTCTTTCTTTCCTCAGAGAAACGATTCAGATCTATTTCACCTTCTTCTCCGGTGCACTCCGTGCTACTCGTTTCCTCCCGCCTACGTGATTATTTTTGTCAAAAATGTAAAAGATTCCCGTGCAAACATGTCACTCAGTCTCCCACACTGCAGCAGCAGCTCAATTGTCTGGAGGAAAATCCTTTATATAAAACACACACACACACACACACACACACACACACACACACACACACACACACACACTTTTGTGTGTAGCCATTTTGTCATAATCCTGCTGGGGTGAACAGAGCGCTCTTGTCTTCACACTCAGATGCTTATATAAGACAGAAAGATTGTGACACTTCTCCACTTACATTCATCTCCTGACCTACTTCTCTTCTTTCTTTTAGTTCAAATCCCAGCATTTTCAGCAACTGACAGGTTTCATATGTGTGTTAAAAGTCATCGAAGCCTTGTGTGTGTGTGTGTGTGTGTGTGTGTGTGTGTGTGTGTGTGTGTGTGTGTGTGTGTGTGTGTGTGTGTGGGTGTGTGTGTGTGTGTGTGTGTGTGTGTGTGTGTGTGTGTGTGTGTAATGTAATGCATGATCAGCGTCAAACTGTTAAAGCATCCGGATTTTCGCTCTGATCCTCCCTGTGTGTGTTGAGAATTGAGAATTGAGAATTTTCTAGCCTGGAGCTTTAAAGTTTGAAACTTTTTACTGTTTGATCTTCACATTTTAACGAATAAACACTGACGTGTGTGAGACACAAATCTACACAAATGGAGCACAACACTAATCTCAATTTGCAGCAGAACCTAGATTTGTATACTCCTGGTGTCCCACATACTTCTAATTCCTGCTCTTCTTACTTTCTAGATGTTTTTCAGTTCCCGGTGCTCCCTGTAAACAGTTTTCCCTGAAAACTGTAATGCTACAGTTTTCTTTGTTTCTATTTTCCATATTCTCTCTACAGTTTAATGCATTTAAATTCCAATGGCTCTGGTTTCAGATGTTTCTAATTTACATATTCCCTACACTAATGCCCCAACTTCCTGTGTCTCTAGTTTTTAGATGTTTTTTTTTAGATTCTTCCTAGATGCTAATGCCCAAGTTCTATTTTCCAGATGTTCCCTAAACTTTAATGCCCCACCTTTTGTATACAGTGGAACCTCGGATTGTGAGTAACTCGGTTTACGAGTGTTCCGCAAGACGAGCAAAGATTTTTAATACATTTTGACTTGAAAAACGAGCATGTCTTGGTTTACGAGTGCCGAGTTTTTTGACACCGACACACACACACACCGACACACACACTCTCTCCCCTTTACACCCCCCCCCCCCCCCCCCCCACCCCGGCTTTACACAGACACACACACTCTACACAGAAACTCTACTCTGTCACGATTCTTTTCAAAGGTAAGGTGCTGGTTCATTTGTTTAGTTTTTTTACTTTACAGCAGTGATTCCGTTAGTCTGTGCTCATGCGAGTGTCATGAGAGAGATTTCTTTTTTTTCCTGTTAAAACAGTGGTTTCCGTTGTGTGTATGTGTTTGTTGTGAAACTTAAAAAGCGAGATGGGGGGAGGGAGAAGGAGTTTTACTGTGTAAGACGAGGTGAGGGAAGGGGCTAATTTCACACACACACACACACACACACACACACACAAATACATGGTGCCTGCGTACACAAACGGAAACACTTATCTGTTGGGATTTATTTTAACTTTTTTTAAAGGTAATGTGCAGGTTAATTTGTTTTATTTTTACTTTACATATTGTATTAATTATTTTTATGTATTTATTTTTTTGGGGTTGTGGGACGAATTATTTGAGTTTTCATTATTTCTTATGGGAACATTTGATTTGGTTTACGAGTGTTTTGGAATATGAGCCCATTTCTGGAACGAATTATGCTCTTAATCCAAGGTTCCACTGTACTTTTTGCCAGATGTTTCCAGTTTCCAGGTTTCCCTAGTTTGTAATGCCACAAGTTCCAGGTTCTTTAATTCCGGGTATTTTCTAGTTTTCTAGTCTTCCTTGTTTTCAGATTACAGAATTCAGTGCTCCAGTTTGCAGATGCTTTTTCTTTCCAGATTTTCCACACATTTTAATGTCTCACTTACCAACATATTTCATTAGTTTCCAAATTTTCCTTGTTTCTAATGCCCCACTTTTCAATGATTGTAGTTTCAAATGTTCATACTAGTCTCTAGATTCTCCGTAGAATTTACATTTACATAGTATTTGGCGTTTGATTTCAATACACATATGAGCAGTTAAAGGGTTAAGAGTCTTGCTCAAGGGCCCGACAGTGGCAACTTGAATGTGCTGGGGTTTGAACCTAGGACCTTCTGATCGCTAGGCCAATGCCTTAATCACTGAGCCTTTATAGATGCTTTTATTTCCAGATGTCATTTAACAGGTGTTTACCAATGTCCAATATATTTAGCTCCAGTTTTGCCTAGTTTCCTAATTTGTTCTAGATTCTAATGCTTTGATTTCCAGTGTCTTTAGTTCCAGATGTTTGCTAATTTATATGTTAAAATCCAGTCCTTCAATTTGCAAATGCTTTTATTTTCCAGATTTTTCCTTCATTTAAATGACCCATTTCTGTGTTCATTTTGCAGTCAGAGATTAATCCAGATTAAAGCTCAGATTTTGATTTACTGAGATCTGAGAAATTAAGAGACTAATGTTCTGGGTAGATCTGATTAATCCCCTATGTTACAAGAGGATCAGAAAGAATAATTTTTGTTTCATAGCAAATAGTAAGGGAAGCAGCATCCTCAATCGCTGTGGTTTAAAACAATAGCAACAAAAACAACAACAAGCAAAATTAAAAAGACAATAGGATTTAAGAATGACTTGTTACGTAACGTTTTTACATTAATTAGCATATTATTTTTTAAAAAGTTTTAGAACTATTTTTAAATGAATCGATTGACTATGAAGTCCCAAACTACTGAATAGATTATGCATTACATAAGAATTTACCTCTTTTGGCAATTTAGTGATAATTGTCTTAGAAGACAATTTTAGACTTTATTATACAATCAGGGTTTTAATAATCGAAACTTTCCATGTATTTAGTTCCAGATGTTATCCAATTTGTAGTGACCCTAAACCATGAGTTTCTAACACTATTTCATTAAATAAACACATAAGTGAAAGAAACAGTCATTTTTTAAAACCAAATTTACAATTTTATCTGGTTTTGAGAGTACCTGTGTTCTGTACCTGGGAGTACCTCTCCAGGTTCACATCACACTCAGTACTAAAAGTAGTTACTTCTACTTGGACTCCTGTCCTTGTCCCAGCATGGCAGGGGAATCGATTTATTGACTGAAGAATGCCTGGCTTTGTTATGATAGATGGTGATATGCTCCCTTTTGGCTTGTTAGTATTGTTGACCTATTATATCACAAACCAAAACAATTGACAAACAAGTTATCTAGCAGTAAACTGATAGCATGTTGAGTAGTGAAAACATGGACAAATTTATCATTCTGTATGCTTCATATGCGCGGTATGCTTTACTTTTTGTGTACATGAGATGCATCCCTATTGGTTATGATGTCATCCAGAGACAGAGGGCATCACCTTAGTGTTAGCAACTGCTTAGGCTTTAGCACATTTTGTCCCACTGAGTAATACAGTCTGAGAATTAGCTCGACTCCTGAACGCATTATCAATAAAAGTCTGACTTTAAAGTTCGATTTTGTATGACTAAGATGTTTACATCTATTTTAAAAGTCTGGTTTTAGAAAGACTAACACAACATCATGTAAATATAGTGACTGCTCACCATCATCTAAACAAAGAGTCACAATACTCTGTGCACAGAAACTCAACGGCGTCTGGCTAACCTTATAATAGTTCTTGAAGCAATTAGGCAATTTATATGTTTATATGGATAAAAAATTCCCAATGGGTCGATTTTCATTCCACCAGAAGAATGGAATACCAGTGTACTGTGAGAAACTCAGATTAGAGACGACTCCTGGTCTGACTCTGATCTGCTTTGCCTCCAGCAGATTTGCAGAAGATCAACCACAGATCTAGAATTCTAAATTCTCTGCTATCTGGCAAAAGTTAGAATGGAGAAATTTTCTAACCTCAACCAGATGCTCAAATGTTTACACTCAATAGTAAATTATACAATTGATCTCTCTTGGTTTCTTCTTCACTCACACTCACACAAGTTGTACCCTTTAAGAATGATTTCATTTCCTTAAGCAGCCTTTTGGTGGCAAATTCAAAATGATTCCTCACTCTCCCAGAACCACTCTTTTACACTCTGAGTCCTGGAATATGTCCCATGCTATCAGGGAAGAAAAAATCCATACACGTGATAACCTGGTCATATATTTAGTGCAGAGTGCAAGCAGGGAATGCAGCAGGACTAACTATGATAGCACATCTAAAAGGGAGAGCCAGAAGGAAACACAGACATGAGGGGGAACTGTGATGTAAAGCGACCAATCACCTCACCGTCAACAAACCTGAGTGATCAATGAGAGTGGGGAGGACAGCATCTAAACATACCAGTTCACCAGAATACTCTACGTCCATGAGTCCCCCAGATCTGCGCTAAATAAATAGGTTTTTAGCCTAGACTTAAACACTGAGACTGTGTCTGAGTCCCGAACATTAATATGAAGACTATTCCATAACTTTGGGGCTTTGTAAGAAAAAGCTCCGCCCCCTGCTGTAGTTGTAATAATATGTGGTACTGACAAGCAGCCTGCATCCTTTGATTGAAGTAGGCGTACCGGATCGTGCGGCGCGAGACCGTTTAGTGCTTTATACGCCAATAGTAGTATTTTAGTAGGTATACAGGGAGCCAATGCAGTGTAGATAAGATAGGGGTGATGTGCTCATATCTACTGGTTCTAGTGAGGACTCTCGCTGCTGCATTCTGTACTAACTAATATTTCTGAGGTGAAAGAATGCTATCCTGTTAATATTATCTACATGAACTTCAAATGAAAGGCTGGAATCTATAAACACACCGAGGTCTTTCACTGTTGGAATAGAAAGGCCATTTAAAGTTACAGTGTGATCAAAAAGCTTGCTTCTAGCTGCATGTGGTCCTATGACTAGAACTTCTGTCTTATCAGGATGAAGCAGGAGGAAGTTAATTAACATCCAATCTCTTATGTCCTGCACACACTGCTCAACGTTAGTAAGCTGGTTTTTCTCATCTGATTTTGGTTATGCTGAAACTGTGTGTCATCAGCATAACCATAACAATGAAAACTAATACAATGCTCACAAATTATGTTGCCCAGAGGAAGTATGTAAAGAGAAAAAAGCAAAAAAATCTGCCTAAAACCGAACCCTGTGGAACACCAAACTCCACTTGAGAGCAGAAAAGTCACCATTTAGACCAACGATCAGTCAAATAGGATCGGAGCCAGGAGAAGGCCATTCCCTACGACATTTTCTAATCTGTGAAGGAGAATACTATGATCAATGGTGCCAAAAGTGGCACTGAGGTCGAGTAACACAAGTATAGTGACGCAACCCTGATCAGAGGCCAATAGGAGGTCACTTACTACTTTAACGAGTGCTGTCTCTGTGCTGTGATGAGGCCTAAATCATGACTGATACAGTTTGTTTATCCTATTTCTATGTAGATATGAACATAGTTGCTGTGCTACTATATTTTCCAGAATCTTAGAGATAAAGGGGAGGTTTGATATCGGCCTGTAATTTGACAGCTGACAGGGGTCAAGGTCAGGTTTCTTAATTATCCGTTTAATAACTGCTAATTTGAGGGATTTTGGCATATACCCACTGCTGAGTGAAGAATTAATTATTTTCAACAGGGGTTCTGTTATTGCTGGTACTATCTGCTTGAGAAAATTTGTTGGTATAAGATGTACTGTAATACACAGGTTGATGAATTTAAAGAAGAAAAGAGTGAAATTAGTTCATTCTCTTCAAGGGGAGTAAAGTACTCCAGGTTCTGATGTGATGTGGTTAGTTTATCATCTGTATAACTTAAATTGTCTGGTTACAAAGCCTGAATTTTTTGCCTAATATTTACTATTCTGTTATTGAAAAAGTTCACTGAGAGCTTTTTTATAGTTCAGGATGCTCTCCTTCCATGCTAAAAACAAACAATTTCGTTTGACGCCATTTGCATGAAAATTTTCGAGCAGTCTCTTTTAAAGTGCGTGTGTGGTCATTATACCAGGGAGCAAGTTTATTATCTCTAATCATTTTCCTTTGAACTGGAGCTAAGTATTACGAAATGTCGACTCTAATTATTCAGTCGCCTGATCGAGTTCTGTGGGGTCAGATGGCGATCCAATGAAAGTTGATACCCCTGGGAGATTATTGATAAAGCTTTCTGTTGTTTACAGAAACAACCTGGTTTGAGAGAAAACAATTTTTATGTTACTATAGAGAACTTCAAATGCAAAACATTTGTGCCCGTGTTTTTGTACAATAGTCAGATTATCATTGTAAATAACTGCGACACCTCCTCCTCTACGCGTTAGCCGAGGCTGGTGTTTGTAGCTGGTTCCAGGAGGACTAGCTTCATTAAGAGCTACATACTCGTTCTGTTTAATTCAGGTTTCTGTTAAACATAATACGTGAATATACATGAATGACACATTCCTTCTTAAGCATATGGGAAATCAAACTCCTGATCTGTGATAATTTCATTAACAATAACTGCTTTAGATGCAAGAGATCTAATACTTAACAGTTCTAGCTTCAGATCAGAGGTGCTGACTGTGTATTCAGTGTGTTTTGAATTTTTGGTTTCCATATTAATCAAATTACTAAAACAGGCTTTCTGAGTCTTTCTAAAGTTTTATTTAGCCCAGGGAACAGACACAGTCTCAATATGATGAACCCTGAGTGACGACTCTATGCAGCTAGCAGACGGTTGGTTTAGCCAGTTTGTCTGCTCCCTGGCCTGGACTCAGTGTAGTCACGGATTAACTAGGCCTCTTCTGAGACTATGTGCTATACTACAAGTAATGAGAGCAGCACCTTATGAGTGGGATAAGGGATGAGCTGGTCCCGCCAGGCCAGCTTTGCCCTCAAATGTCGTCCAACTGTTTATAATTGTACCAATTCATCACAGGGCACACACATACAATACACACACTTTGGCAATTTAGGAACACCAATTAGCCTGATCTGCATGCATTTGGACTGTGGGAGGAAAGCCAGCAAGCACGGGGAGAACATGCAAACTCCATGCACACAAAGATGGGAATCAACTTTTTTTGTTCGGGCAGTGTAATAGATCAATCCGAAAATTTACATGGTCAGGGTTAAAAATTGTACCGCAGTCAGCCACAAGAGGGCCTAACAAACATTGTCTCTTGTCAAAGTGGGCAGGTGTGGGCGAAGGCAGCAGTGCTCGATGTCACGTTGTGGTGTGCGAGGCATAATTGCAGGAGGATCCAGGTTTTAAAGGAAACAATTTATTTTATAAAGAAATCATAAACAGGGAAATCAAACAAACAATTCTACTTTAATAAAGAAACCCAAAAACCTAAAGCATACAAAACGGACATTACTCACGGTGAAATCAACAAATGCAAGACAGTTAACCAGAACTAAAACAAACCATTTATAATAAAACTAATGAGCAAGTCGGTTCAGGTGAGCGCCCTCATGTCACCTGACCGAAGTGCATGCCGGGAAATGAAGTGAAACGAAAAGAACTACAAACTGAAATCACAGGGCGCTTTGGCGCCCTCTAGGGGTTATCCCTGACATAACCCCCCCTCAAAGGGCGCAACTCCGGGGCGCCACAGGAGGTCCAGGGCACCCCCCCCAGGGTCCAATGTCCGCCCCTCTCACCCAGAGGTTGGCACCTATGGCCAGTTGTTCCGATGGCTTCATGCCCCCGTTGAAGCAGGGCGGTGGAGACGGAGGAGGCTCGCCGTCCTCTTTGACGCTGGGCGGCGAAGGCAGTGGGTGCTCGCCGTCCTCGGTGACGCAGGGCGGCAGAGGATGAGGAGGCTCGCTGTCCTCGGCGGCGCATGACAGCGGCGGCGGAGGCAGAGGAAGCTCGTTGTCCTCGGCGGCGCATGAAGGCGGCGGCGGAGGAAGAGGATGGCGCTCGTGCTCCTCGGCGGCGCATGAAGGCGGCGGCGGAGGAAGAGGATGGAGCTCGTGCCCCTCGGCGGCGCATGAAGGCGGCGGCGGAGGAAGAGGATGGAGCTCGTGCCCCTCGGCGGCGCATGAAGGCGGCGGTGGAGGAAGAGGATGGAGCTCGTGCCCCTCGGCGGCGCATGAAGGCGGCGGCGGAGGAAGAGGATGGAGCTCGTGCCCCTCGGCGGCGCATGAAGGCGGCGGCGGAGGAAGAGGATGGAGCTCGTGCCCCTCGGCGGCGCATGAAGGCGGCGGCGGAGGAAGAGGATGGAGCTCGTGCCCCTCGGCGGCGCATGAAGGCGGCGGCGGAGGAAGAGGATGGAGCTCGTGCCCCTCGGCGGCGCATGAAGGCGGCGGCGGAGGAAGAGGATGGAGCTCGTGCCCCTCGGCGGCGCATGAAGGCGGCGGCGGAGGAAGAGGATGGAGCTCGTGCTCCTCGGCGGCGCATGAAGGCGGCGGCGGAGGAAGAGGATGGAGCTCGTGCTCCTCGGCGGCGCATGAAGGCGGCGGCGGAGGAAGAGGATGGAGCTCGTGCTCCTCGGCGGCGCATGAAGGCGGCGGCGGAGGAAGAGGATGGAGCTCGTGCTCCTCGGCGGCGCATGAAGGCGGCGGCGGAGGAAAAGGAAGCTCGCTGTCCTCAACGGCGTACGAAGGCGGCGGCGGAGGAAGAGGAAGCTCGCTGACCTCGGTGGCACTGTGCAGCGGCGGCAGCTCGCTGTGCACAACGAAGGTGCGGTGCAGCGGCGGCAGCTCGCTGTGCACAACGAAGGCGCGGTGCAGTGGCGGCAGCTCGCTGTGCACAATGACGGCGCTGTGCGGCGGTGGCAGCTCGCTGTGCTCGGCGGCACTGTGCAGCGGCGGCAGCTCACTGTGCTCGGCGGCGCGGTGCAGCGGCGGCAGCTCGCCATCGACGAAGCAGCTGCGCGGCAAGACATAGAGCTCGCTGTCGTCGCAGCAGCTGCGCGGCGGAAAAGGGAGCTCGTCATCTTCGTCGTTGCTGCTGAGCTTGCCTTCGCTGTCGTCGCAGTACAGGGGGTAGCAGAGCTCGTTGTCGTCGTCGCTGAAAGGGATGTAAGCCAGCTCGCTGACATCATCGCTGGCACCGAAGAAAGGGGCTGGCAGGTTTGGGCGCTTTGAGCAGCTTAGCTGCGTGAACAGCACTTGGAGCGCAGCTACCTGCTCCTGCAGGTCTCGAATGCGCCGCCCATTACCTTCGGCGCTTCGCCCGACGCTGCTCCAATCTAGCTGGGAGGCTGCTCCCGACTGTGCATACCGCCCACACGCTGTTTCTGGTATCCGCTCGCTGTGAGGTGTCCTTCCACCCTGGTCACCGCCGAGTCTGGACCTCCCGGTCTCTGCCCTCCGGTCGGTGCGGGGACACTTGTCACCCCAAGCTGCGTCACTCCTGAACGGCGTGTGCCGTGTCGCCAGCCGGCAGCCACCCCAGTTTGGCTGCTCTCTCAGCTCCTCCTGCTCTGCCATTCCCTGAGCTACCTTGCCAGGTCTCCTCCTTCTCCTCTTTCCACTACGCCGCTCAGTTCTCCGGCTACCTTCCGCGCCGACTCCCCACAACGCATAAATCGTTGCCTCCCCCAAAATGATCTCCCGGGGAAAGGGCTCCTCTGCTATGCCTTTTGTTAGGTCTTGCATTCTGTCACGTTTCTTTGGTGTTGTTGCGCGGCATAAACGCAGGAGGATCCAGGTTTTAAAGGAAACTATGTTTATTTCAAACAAGAAAAAACAGGGAAATCCAACAAAACAAAGATACTTTAAATGAACTGAAACCAAAACACGAATAGAAGAAACAAAAGACACTATAAAACAGGCAGATCATGACGAAGATAAATTAACAGTTGCAAGACAACACAGGAGAACTAAAACAAGCTATTTATAAAGAAACTAACGACCAACTCGGTTCAGGTGAGCGCCCCCTGGTCACCTGACCGAGTTGCCACATGGGAACTGAAGTTTAAACAAAGGAACTACAAACAAAAATCACAGGGCGCTTTGGCGCCCTCTAGGGGTTATCCCTGACACTCGATCATTTACCATTGAAATAAAGTCAGTGTTTTAGCTACACTGCATATTTCAAATGCCATTGGCTGGTTCATTTTAACAAAAAAGGAGCTAGGTACTGATACACAAGTCAAGAGTTATATCTTTGAGGCTTTTAAATTATGCATAGAATACAATTTGTGTGTGGTGTGATTTCTGCAGAGCTGCCGCTCCTTAATTCAATTTAAGGTCAAAACAGCAAGCCAGATGTTTTTATGTAACCCCTTCGCCCTTCATTAACGTAGTGATGAATCTGATTTCTTATGAACGTCACACACGCTGTGAAAACCGCTGAAGCATGAATGCAGCTTTACAGTCTGCTTGCTGCGCTGGTCGGGCAAGGTGTACCGGTGGATGAATCCGCTCTCGTCATCACTCGCCTCATGTACTCTGTATATCCTTATTTCTGTATGAGTCTTGTTTTATTTCTGGGACAAACTTTTACACACGCACACATACACACACACACACACACACACACACACAGTAAAATGCGATGCCTTTCTACAGGGCTTTCTGTGAAGAAAGGAAATAATAATGACTTGCACTTCTTCTGGTCTCTATTAAATCATCTCAGCTATTTTTGCCCAAATTTATGCAAACAGCCTGAATTCGCTGCCCGGATCTCAGACGGGGAAACTTTCATCTGAGCTCCTCTGTCACACACTGCCACGGTTACAGAAAGCCCAGCTCTCTTTCTGATTTATTTATAGTAAAGGCTTTGACTATCCCATGGGGACGAGTAAGTTGGGAAATGAAATGAAGCTGAGAAAGATTAGTATCAAGAAGCACAGCTGGAATTGAGCGCTAATACAGTACTCGATTGGGGAGCTATGAATTGTTTTAAAACTGATAACTATCTGCAAAATTCAAATTATTTCAGTGTACTGAGCTACTTGCAGTAGAATATTTCACAAGCTTGAAAGAATCTGCAATTAGAATTTTTATAAGGATATATAAATAATTCATAGTTGTGGTGTATTTAATATATTCAGTGATGGGCATGCATCTAAATCTTTTGTCACTCCTCACTCACTCATAGGCTCACTAGGTGTGCAAAGGGGCAGGTCCATGGAAAAAAACGGCACGCCTGGTGAATAATCATCCTTAAAAGATATTGGGCTTTCTCCTCATTAGAAAAAAGAGGCGCTGAGTTTAGCTTGAGGTCCTATAGGTCTAAGAAGCCTCATACCCACCTTATACCGGACGCTTAAATACAGATACAGTGGAACCTTGGATTGCGAGCATAATTCGTTCCGGAAGCATGCTTGTATATCAAAACACTCATAAATTTAAAAAAAGTAAGCGACCCAAAAAATTTCATATGAAAATAATTTATACATAATATAAAGTAAAAAAAAAAAATTAACTTGTCTTCTGGAACATTCAAAAACCAGGTTACTCACAATCCGAGGTTCCACTGTAGTTGCATGCGAGCGGGCTGATATCATTTGACCCAGGGACCAAATTGCTCTATTTAATCTGCATGTTGAGGACAGCTGCAAAAAGACTGCACAAGCTCTTACACAACACTGTTAAGGCTTCTGTTCCCAGCCGGGAAAGCCGTCCAGTTGCTGGACATCATGAGAGACTCTGTGGCTGCGCCCAAGGAGAGCTGGGAGGGGCCAGTCGGCCAGTCAACTAAGAGCAGCCATGTGAGGGAGGATGCAGGAGCAGCTGCCCATGCGGGAACACTCTGCCACAATGTCCACCAATATCACACGCCAGTCTCATGCCCACATGCCAGCTTGGCACTGCCTCCGGACCTGCATGTGCAGACATTCACCACTTTCTTCCCCTTTTTTCCATCCTACCTTCTTAAAACCATTCCCTTTCACCTTTTTCCACATAAAATGTACCCTTTTCTATAAGACTTTGCCAGTGTTTGTGTGTCTGTGGTGCCACCCATGCGTCAAACCCCATGTTACACACAATAACATCACAAGCTGAATTTATTTCTCACATTAATCTAAAGAGAGAGATTAAAAAGAGGCTGGTGATGTAAATGTAAATTCAAACAGGAACTGCAGTGTGTTGTACAACATTAAATGCAACTATAAACATATATTTAAAAAAAAAACATTTTGTAAGTAGACTTAGAGTAGAAAAACCCGATAATAAAATCAATATCGACCAAACCGGGCTTTAAAAGCACTCCTGGTGATATTTCACTCTGGCTGTAATCTCAAAGAACACAGAGTGTGCCTCGTGCCGTCTGGGTGTCTGTCGATTTCTATGCATTTCCAACGACCTTCTCATGTCAGACGCTTGCAGTCATTTAGAACGTGAGATTTGTGCAGCCTGGACGTCATGGACGTTAATGTTTGAAATAAATGCAGTCTGAGTTTCTGATGAAGCACACGACTTGACACGGCAAAAATATATACTATTAAATTATTCAATTCTAATTAATGTACAGTGATTTACGTTAATTATTAAACAGTTCAGCAAATATTTGAAATGCACTGCAGACGTGACAGGAGGAATAATGAGTAGCGGGGAAAGATCCAGAAACTGTGATTTGCTTCCTCAAGGCTCTCACTGGCACTGTTGTTTTAAACATTTAAATTAACATTAAAATTATGTGCAAAATGTTACACCTGACAGATGATTATACCTCGATCTAATAGTGTCCTTCAATCAAAATGTTCACTTCTGTCGATTTTTTAGGAGGCTGCCATTGGAAAATTGCAAGTTATTTAACGTTAAATGATGTAGCGAGGAGCTTCTCGTTTCATAATGAACCATGTCAGAAGACATATCCTGTGGTCATGGCAAAGACATTCATCTGTTTCAAAAGGTGCAAATTATTGTCCTGCATCAAGCAAAAACAAGGAAAAAACTAAGGAGGTTGCTGGAACTAATAAAATGATATTGCGAACTTAAAAACTTTCAAAAACATTATTAACACCTGGAAGGATCATGCTGACCCAGGATCTTCAATCAAGAAATGCGGTTGGAAAAAGATCTTGAATGAGCATGAGGGGAGGGGAGATCACTTATATATTTCATATCATAAGAAAAACAACAGTAGAGTACACTATATTCAATAGTGAAGTATGAGTGTTTGCACACACACACACAATGTGAAGGGAACTGAAGGGACTGGGACTAAACAGCTGCGTGTCCGTAAAACAACCAATGAGGCTAATCTGGAAAAACAGGCTTCAGTTTACTAGGGAGCTTAAAAAATGGACTTTGGGGCGATGGAGTCCAGACTGAGTCTATTCCAGAGTGATGGGCGTGTCAGGGTGAGAAAGGAAGAGCCTGAAGCGATGCTCCCATCATGCATAGTGTCCACTGTACGAGCCTCTGGAGACGGTGTTATGATCTGGGGTCGCTTCAGTCGCTCAGGTCGAGACTCAGCGACGTTATGTGGAGATAAAACGAAGTCACATGACCACCTGAATGTACTGAATCAACAGGTTATCACTTCTATGGAGGGTTTCTTCACTGGTTGCTCGGATAATGTTCCTAGATGCTAATGCCAGATTTTATCTGTATCTGTGAAAGAGTGTTATAATGCGCATGAAACATCGCTTTCACACATGGATTGGCCACCGCCTTAACCCCAGGCCTTAACTCCAGTGACAATCTAAGGGATGCACTGGAGAAGGCTTTACGCAGCAGTTTTACTCTCCCATCATTATCACAAGAAGGAAAATTTATGCACTTTTGGATGGAAAAAAATATGTTGTCACGTTGTATAAGCTTATCAAAATGATGCCATGGCTATACTGTAATTTAAGCCAAAAATTGTGCAATAAATATATTTCTTTTTCAGGGTTCTTCCAAAAATGTTAGCTGTACGCATGTCTGTATACCAGCTAAAGCGTCTTTCCCACTTTCCTCAGTTTATTTCCAACCCAGTATGAAAAACAAGGGAGACCAACAAAGGTTTGATAAAGTTGACATGGCTTATCATGAAATTGAGAGAAATCCTAGCTATATATGTACAGTACATCATTTTTATTATTATTATTATTTTTTTTTTACCATGGTTGAAAATTTAGCGGGTGAATGAAAATTGACAGCTATAAGCACATTCCTAAGTTTTTATTTTTTATTTTTTGATCTATAAAGTTATTCAAAGGTTGTTTGCGCCTCATAAAGTAACATAAAGGATTCCTGAGTCCAAAAATATGCTGAACATATGGTTTGGTTTGACATGAACAGCTCAGAACTGTCCCCACTGGAGCTCTCATGGAAACCTCTAATACAGGAGATGCGGAAAATCTGCTAACACGGCTAAACCACCATACGACCCTGTGTGATAAATAGTATGTTCTAATAGGTGCCAAATTTTAAGGTACTTCATCTGACCATATTTTGGAGTGATTCTCAGGTCTTGACCAAAATCTGGTGTTTTAAATGTTGGTTTTCCACGGAAGCCAAACTTGTTTTGGGATGTACCTGGACAGATTTCAGTATTCTACAGTAGTGTGCTTTGTTCATCATTTGGTCAGATTTGAATGATTTTTGCACCATTATGAAGTGGACATAACCCTGTTTTAAAATAGATTTAGCATCAAGCATCAAGTGTTTATAATGCTCCTTCCTTATGATGACGATCATCATCATCACCATCATCATTATCATGTGAGCTTGGATTAAACTGCATGGGGTTTGTTTTGCTTCATCTACATCTTTTATCCCATAAATAACATATGACTTCAACATCAACAGTCCATTACTCTAAAAGACAGGGTTTTTTTTATTATTATTATTATTATTATTATTATTATTATTGCTGTGATTATTATTCTGGAATAATGGCAAATAATAAAAATGCATCATCCATCCATTTCTTTCTCCAGGCTTTTATCCTTAGCTTTCAAAGCAGTAATTTATGTAATCACTCAGCATAATAAATGGTCTGTTTAAAAAAGACTTGGTTGAGAACCTTTAAAGAGACTCGCGCAGGCCTACTTCCCTCAAATGCCGTACAGTACTATTGTTATGCAACAAGAGTGTTTTATTTATTTACCATTTATTTATCCATTTAGGTTTGAACTTCTTGTTTTGAAAGGCTCCCTTTTAACCAGCCTCTCTAATCTTAAAAAGCACAATCCTCTGAGATATTTTTGTTTACAGTACAATAGTCACATTGCTGAAAAGCTTTCAGATAACATGGTGCAATTTCCTGAGCTGAAAGTTGCAGTTGCCCTGGTGACACACACCATTGGGGGTGTGTTCTATTTCATTTCCCTCTATTTTAATCCTGTTTCTTTTATGGCACTTGTTCACTTGTTACCTGAATCTGTTCACCTGCTCTGTGTCGACGTATCATTCGTTTCTATGAGTTTCTCTTCTTCTGCGTATCCATTAACTTCCAGTTTTATCCCTGCTCACTTGTTTTATGATGATGGGTTGCATTGTGTTAACCTTCGCTGTGACCGTGACCACGATTTCTTCCTTATTTCGAAAGTTTCTTTATTTGATCAGTTTGACAATAATGGGAAAATGTGCCAACTGTTGATGTAAGTGTGTGTGTGTTATTAAAGAGGAAAAAGCCTGAAGTGCAGCTCGGAGACGGTGTGACTGGAAGAGACAAGGCATTACAGGAAGCTAAACGATATTGTTGTTTAATTCCAGCTAATCACACTGTGAGTGATAACACCGGAGGGAAGATGAGAAGAAAATAGCTGCTGGTGTACAAACTGTGTAAACATTTCAAGATAAATTGTTTTTTCATTAACCACTACATGCTTTATGCTGCATGGAACATGTGGAAGGAGATAAAAGACCATCCACACCACAGCATGCACAGTAACGTGCGGTTACTGAACGCAGGACCCAAGTGCGGTGTTTATTATGGGGATATTTACATTTACAGCAGAGACACTTATCTGGAGAGACTTGAGCTCTTTATTAGTAAAGACGCCCCAAATTTAGTTTTCCACTTACTAATAGAAGGAAGCGGAAGTTCTTTAGTGACCTCATCCAGGGAAAGTTGTTCTCACTACCTTCTCTGGTCATGCAAGTCATGTTTTTTGACATGTTAAAAAAATAAAAGTCTAGTGAGGACTTACGAAGTAAGACACAGGACTTACAGTAATAAGGACATACAGTAGCAATGACTCTATTGATTAGTGTAACACTGTAACCAACACCTCTAATTGACTTGAAATGATGTCTTCCTACAGTAGAACAACAGTAATCCTGATCCCTTCTCCCCTGCAGACCTGCCTGATTCACCCTGATGCCCCACCTCTGGGTAGAGAGACCTCCCAGGTGCTGAAGATGTTCCCATGTGGTTTACTTGAAGATGCATATGATGACTAATGACCGTTCCACTTAATATTCAGGATTTGGCTTTGGACTGGATTTGATCCAAACATGTGTTCCGTGAGGGCGTGTGACTGCACTCACTCTTATCATTTTATTATTATTATTATTATTATTTTTTAGAACTGTACTCAAGCCTCGATCAGTGATGATAACCTCAACGAAGTGGACTTCATGTTTATGGTTGTGCTCTCTGACACATATTCACCTAAATGACTCCATGTTCCCTTATGAGTCTGGCTCCTCTCAAGGTTTTTGAGATTTTTCCTCTTCACTGTCTCCTCTCGATTAATTATTAGGAATAAATAATTGAGGTAATCAGTTACATCAAAATTTTTTTAAGTAATGATGTTTCCAAGTTTAAGTAAACAGACCTATCAGTGTTTGAGTTTGTTGTACTCATTCATATTAATCGTTATTTACTTGCATTACTGAGTCGCAGAACTCACTTACTATAATTTTTTTTAGGTATCAAATAAATGCAAATCAAATAAATTGTTCTTGGTCTTATGGGTCGCCACAGTGGTTTTTCACAAGTTTTTATGCCAGATGCCGTTCTGAACACAACCCTCCGATTTTTATCTGGGTTTGGGACAGGAACTTCATCCAGTAACTGGGAATCGAACCCGGACCTTTTGCACGGCAGGCGAAAGCATTGATGACGTCAGACACAAAATCGATGGGCTGAAAGATTGTAAGTTGGTGGAACGTTAAGGAAACAGTTACTGTGGCTTAAAATATCATATTTGTTCAGCTAACTTGAAAAGTGTCATTTCTACAAACTCATAAATACCAAAACGTTCTAAACGTCTATTAATTTGAACTAATTGTAATTGTTTTAAGTTAACAGTACTCAATATGTTTAATTACTTTGAGCATTAAGGTTTACAGTGTGATAAAAGTGCCTATATAAATCAAACTAAACTGAGCTGAATCATAAGGCTAACACACTTAGACACTGACTTTTTCTATTTGTACAGGGTGCCATTACTTTCACCCTTATGGAATGATTAGATTGTTTGATTTGTTTTAAATTCAAAATGTGTTTTGAAACTGCTTTTTCGTCTGAAATTGTAATAAATAAGTGATTTAAACATTGGAGTGTAATATGCAGTGGTGTAGTGCAGGGTACAGTATACACAGGTACACTACCAGTCAAAAGTTTGTACACCCCTTCTAACTCTGTGGTCTTTCCTGACTTTTATTTCTACTCTGTAAAACAATACTGAAGGTGTTTATATAAAACACACAATAATCTCCTCTGGACAGTTGATATTGAGACGTATATCTGCTACTTCTGCTCTGTAAAGCTTCATAACGGCTCTAATCTGAGGTGCTGGTTGTTAATAGGTGATTTCTGAGGCTGGTGACTCTAAATGAACTTCTGCTCTGTAGCAGAGCTCAGTTTTGGTCTCGTTTCCTGGGAAGGTCTTCATGAGTTCTTGCAAGAACTGTTCTGACTCTCATGTCTTAAAATAACATCTGACTGTCATCATAATTGATGTTACTTAATAACCTTAAAACATACAGTACAGACCAAAAGTTTGGACACCCCTTCTCATTCAGCAAGTTTTCTTTCTTGTGTTCTTTCTTGTGTTCTTCAGCCCAAACGCGTCTCTTCTGCTTGTTGTCTGTCCTTAGCAGTGGTTTCCTAGCAGATATTCTAGCATGAAGGCCTGATTCACACAGTCTCCTCTTAACAGTTGTTCTAGAGATGTGTCTGCTGCTAGAACTCTGTGTGGCATTGACCTGCTCTCTGATCTGAGCTGCTGTTAACCTGCGATTTCTGAGGCCGGTGACTCGGATGAACTTATCCTCCGCAGCAGAGGCGACTCTCGGTCTTCCTTTCCTGGGCCGGTCCGCATGTCAGCCGGTTTCTTTGTAGCGCTCGATGGTTTTTGTGACTGCACTTGGGGACACTTTCAAAGTTTTCCCAATGTTTTGGACTGACTGACCTTCGTTTCTTAAAGTAATGATGGCTGCAAAAACAACACCCTAACAGTGCTACATCAGCATCTCCGTCTATCGTGAAACAGCAACTCAGATACTCACACTTTCTCCTGTGAACTAAATACTGTATGTGCAAGCAGTCTTACATGTCACTGTTTATAACACGGGGCATTTTTCTCTATGCCGGCGGAGCCACTTTAAAAAAGATTTGAGCGATCAATTTACGCCACTGCACCACTGGTATATAAAATCACATCAACCTGATGACATTAATATCATTCGTAGTCGATCAGTAGAGAGTTTTCTTAGCTGATAATTTAATCAGAAGGAAATTCAGTTTTCTGAACAAACAACATTTTCACAAACAGCAATTTGCTCTAAAAACCTCACAGAGAGAAATGTACTTGTGTCGCATTCACTAAGTAAGAAGCAGCGTATTGGCTGCTTATAAAGGTTTGACATTTTGTCATGTATGATGATGATTTTTTCTTTTTTTTTTTGCAAACGATCGTGTGTTTGAAATATAGGAAAAAGTTTTAGAAGATGGTGCCAATTGAAACTGTAGATGTTTTCCACTTTTTGTACAGGCTTGCGTTTATTCCCGGCACGTCGCGAGGCCGCTGTGCTGATTCTCAGCAGTCAGGGTGATGAACGCTGCTGAGAGACAGCCAGCCTCTGAGAGGACTCCAGAGCGAGAGGGGGAATTCTTGAGGAGACAAGCGGAAGCTCATGCTGAGGAAAGGCTGCTCGAGGGTGGAGATGGCAGCTGTCCAGGTGAGACTCGGGTGGAATTTGAGCGGTAAACAGGAGATGGTGAGTTCAGAGGAGACGCGCTGACTACTCGCTGTGAGGAATGCCTGTGAAGATCTCTCAGCAGCGTATATAAGACTGACTTTAGCCACTGCTTCAAAGCGTTAAAAAAAGACTTGCTGATTAAAGCAGCGCTCTGAGACATTCTCTGACAACTTCTTATTCCAAAGTGCAATTCACCTGAGAGGAGGTTAAAGACCGATGTGTGCGTCAAACTTTACCTCTTATATTTTAAACTCTAATTCTCTAAGTCTAAATCTAAGTTTAATTCGGAGGTGGGCGGCGACAGTGCTAACCACTAAGCCACAATGCGAACAATTAAGGGCATGCCAATGCATATTATCAGTTATTACATAAATGGGGCAAGCTGTTATCGGAACATATCAATAGCGCCCCCCGCCCCGCCCAATCCTGTCTCAACCTTGAAAAGTCAGCGTCTGACCAATCAGAATCCAGAAATTAACATCACTGTGCCTTTATTACAAATGTGTAGCTGCATCATTCACACTGTACATTACTGTAATAATTAGTAATTATTATTACAGTAGTAATTATTATTATTATTATTATTATTATTATTATTATTATTATTATTATTATTATTATTATTATTAATGATTAATTGCATATCTGGAAATGTACTCATGTTATAAATTTTAGATCAAGGCAATAAAAGAACAGAATACTCTCTCTCTCTCTCTCTCTCTCTCTCTCTCTCTCTCTCCCTCTATAGTGCTTATCCTGTACAGGGACACAGGGGGCCTGGAGCCTACCGCAGGGGACACTTACCCTAGGGCAAGAGGTAGGGTACGACTTGGACCACAAACAAGCACACACTCACACAGTGACACACAGATTTAGCCAAATCTGTGTGTCACTTTTCAACCCACCCAAGCACTGGGAACTGGGGTGGGAATCAAACACTCGACTCTGGAGATGCCAGTTAAGATTTAATAAAACATACAACTTGTTAGTATTTTATTGTAGAAATAATAAATTATAATGTTATAGTACATTTATAGTATTTTTATTACAAGATTATTTATTATTATTATTATTATTATTATTATTATTATTATTATTATTATTATTATTATTATGTAAAATTCACAGACTTTACACAAAAATGTACATTAATATGGTACAGTTATAGTGATATAGTATAATTATAGCATTTTTATAGTACTTGTATTACAAGATTATTAAAATGTATTAAAATCTCCAGACTCTACAGAAACCTAAAGTGTAACAAAGATCTGCTATACTGTATGCTAATGGCCATTATGAGGTGTTTTTACTTTTTTATTTTTTCCTCCCCTTGTGCTGTGATTAACAGAAACATTAAGACAAGCTCATGACTGTGTCACCCCCCCCCCCCCCAAAACAAGAGGCATGACAGCCTTTGAAATGAATTTAAACCAGAAGAGGAAGTGATAAGCATAACTTCATTTGAAAAAATGTCAAGTAGTCCTCACGAGCTTTTATTCATTATTAGCAATGTTATCATTTTTTTCTTTCTCTCTAGCCGCACGCCATTAAATCCTCATAAAAAAAAAAAAATAAAAAAAATCCAATGTGGCCTTTCACGCTGGGATCATGAAAAAGCAATTCAGGAACAGGCCCAGCGCTGGAGCGACTCATTAAAAATACATCTGCTCTGAATCCCACTCTTTAACCTCGGTAAAACACGTCGGGTAATTTCTGTAACGCTGCGTGAGACGTTTCTTTCTTTCTTTTTTTTCTCGTCTAATACATGCTCCTCGGAGCTGTGTGTCAAATTGAAAAATAAATGGCTTGAAGGCACTTTTTAACCTTCACTGCTTTTCATTATTGCCTTGGTGTGAAACGCTCACCTCGTCAGTAACGGCTCCATATTGAAGTTTTAGTTTGTTCTGAGAATTCTGTACAACATATTGATTTAAATAATGCCTCATTACATCCAAAATTTTATTTTTACACAAGACAAAAAGTCAAAATAGCAGCTCGACAGAAATCCAGAAATTGCTCATGAGCAAAGTGTGGCTGACAGTGGTGAGGAAAAATGCTCTCTGGCGTGACATTAGGAAGAAACCAGACCTCAAGCACAACCCATCCAATGAGATGGGCACAACACAGGGTTTATGTTGTTCTTAAAAAGTACAAATGTCCAGTTTTATGTCTTTTAATGTCCTTCACACATTCCTCAGCCTTAATAATCCGGGGCTTGTCATCTGACTTTGCTGAAATGTACAGTATATCAACACCACAGAAGATAACTGTTCTCTGAGATAGCATATACATATAGCAAACAAACAAACAAACAAACAAAACAAGTGACAAAAACAAAAAACTAAACACAACCACAACAAAAAACAACAACCACAAAAAATGCAGTGGACCTATATCATAGCCTTGTGGAACACCAAAGTTTATTTTTGCACTGTCTCCATGCATATAACCTTCACTCTGGCTTAAAACACACTGTTTCACTGTTCATAGCTTTAAATCCACGTGAGCAACTAACCCTTTGTGGATGTGCATTTTTCTAAGCAACCAGAATGCATGAGATTTCTCTGAAAATAGTGCCCAGAAGTCCAGCCAGAGGTATATTAATTGTCTTCATCTGTTTTTCTTTTTTTTCTTGCCTGGAATTATGTCATACAACAACAATAAAAGAAAACATAATATGACATATATACAGTATATAAAACTGAATCAAACATAGACCTGCTGAATAGGTGAGGGAAAGTAAAAATTAAATGCCTGGCCCTTTTGAAAAGACATGAGCAGAATCATGTTAAAAATATAATCAACTGATTTAAACCCACAGCTCTGCTAAACACGAGAGATTAGAGAATCATTACAGTATATTTGTGAAATAAAGATTAATTGAATCAAACTCAGACTTTCCAAACAAGAAACAATTGAATCGTGACCGTGAACTAAAATATTCACTGAATCAGACCCCGACCATCTTGAACAGGGAAAAACCTTTTGAAAGAGGAAAAAAAAAATGACAGTCTGTCTTTGTGTTGAATTAGGATGTAACAGAAAATGTGAAAATTTTGTATTAGACACATTTTTAAATGAAAGCCTTGGTGAATCACTCAGAGGGAAATGATTTTTTTTTTTTTCTGTTAAATTATATCTCATTGCACCTCAAACATCTCCTCACTCTGGTTTGGGTTGACATTTTAAAATGATGATTAGCTGCACTGCAAATTAAAAAAAAGGCCGTTATTATAACATTTCACCCGGGAGAATCAGCCGCGGCAGCTTGTTATTAATCTGTGACAGTGGGATCATTTCTCAGCATCATTTCTCAAGAAAGAATTTTGTTTAATATGAAGATCAGATGCAAATTGAGGTGTTGAAGTGGATTCAGTCATGGTCTGAGGGTTGACTTGGGACAGCTTGATTGGTCAGAAGAGATGGTGTAGATTAATTCTCTATTTATGTTAATGCACACGTTTTATTAATAAGTTATTGTTTTTAATTAGTCACTGATTACAGAATGTCCGTAGGTATTGATTGTGTGAATGAAGGAGCCTCCAGTGTCAGTGCTGTACAGTTAAATCTTCTAACATCTTCAGGTCAGAGGAGTTGACATTGTTTGGTTTTCTTTGTTTCCTTGTCAGCTTCTTACTTTCATACTTTCCTAAACATTGTTCTGAGTGTTCAGGTTTCAAGCAAAGCCACGTTCTGTCACAACTTCCCGCTTAAACCTGATATGAATTTGCTTTAGATGGGGGAAGTGTTTTCCCCACACAACCACTGAGATGAGAATGATGAATGAGCTCTCCCTCTCTCTTGCCCCCCCAACCCCCTCTCTCTCTACACACAGTTCTGTTCTGTGTGTAAAATCAGCTCTGTTCTTCACTATTTGTTTTTCCAGCTTGAGTTTCAGATATGAAAAGATGTTAAGGTTTTGTCAGGTTACTATCCTTAAAGATAAATCAAGCTGGGAAATGACTTCTCCAAGCATCTACTGAGATCAGATGATTAATGTTTCATTACTAAACCATTTATCCATGTATGGAACAGTGTGCTGTCATGCCATGAGCAACTCAAAGACGAAAATAAGCATGTTAGTTTTTAGCTTTTTTTTTGTTAGATTTGCAAATGCATTTTAGCCCGGAACCATGACTTTCCTCCAGCATTTTTATGCAGAAGAGGAGTTATTAATGCGTCACATGTGTTTTAATCTGTTTGTTATGCAAAAACCTCTCTCTGGTTTATTCTTTTGTTGTTACTGAAACCTCCAGAGTTGATCAGTCCTGTGTTTTTTTGCCCAGAAATATCATTGCCTATGCTTACAAACGGAGCTGTAGCTACTGGAGCATAATGCAACCCCTTGGTAGGACCAGCTACAGGAGTTAGCTCATTCCAATCAGAGTATTAATGAAGACTTAAAGGAATAAATGAGATTTGTTTTTTGGCAGTTAGAGCATCGTGGTGGCATCCTCTTGTCTCATATAAAATACACTCGTGTCTGACTAACGGTTATGTTTTTTTTTTTTTTTTTAACAAAGACGTTCAAAGTTGTATTTTACCATTAAGCAATCACAGTAAATGTAACTACATTTTAACAGCTGGACGGTCAAACAATGATCAAATATTTATTTATTTATTGAAAACAGTTTGAACAACATGAAAAAGCACTAAAACGTCTTTGAAACGTGGATTTTTTTCTCTCAAAAAAGTGCACTTAGTCATGGGATTAGGACATGTTATTATGTTGAAGTACTTAGTTAGGTAAATAGGGCTTATTATAATATTTAAATACTCAGTCAGTTGACTATGGCTCATTATGATATTTAAGTACCCAAGCATGTGACTAAAGCTTGTTATAATGTTTAAGTACTCAGTCATGTGACTAAAGCTTCTTATATTGATTACTGGAAGTACTCTGTCATGTGACTGCGGCTCATTGTAATATTTAAATACACAGTCATGTGACTAAAGCTTGTTATAATGTTTAATAGGGCATGTGACTAAAGCTCATTATAATATTTAAATACTGAGTCATGTGACTAAAGCTTGTGTTAACGTTTAATAGGTCATGTGACTAAAGCTCATTATAATATTTAAATACTCGGTCACGTGACTAAAGCTCATTATAGTATTTAAATACTCGGTCACGTGACTAAAGCTCATTATAATATTTAAATACTCGGTCACGTGACTAAAGCTCATTATAATATTTAAATACTCAGTCAGTTGACTATGGCTCATTATGATATTTAAGTACCCAAGCATGTGACTAAAGCTTGTTATAATGCTTAAGTACTCAGTCATGTGACTAAAGCTTCTTATATTGATTACTGGAAGTACTCTGTCATGTGACTGCGGCTCATTGTAATATTTAAATACACAGTCATGTGACTAAAGCTTGTTATAATGTTTAATAAGGCATGTGACTAAAGCTCATTATAATATTTAAATACTGAGTCATGTGACTAAAGCTTGTGTTAACGTTTAATAGGTCATGTGACTAAAGCTCATTATAATATTTAAATACTCGGTCACGTGACTAAAGCTCATTATAGTATTTAAATACTCGGTCACGTGACTAAAGCTCATTATAGTATTTAAATACTCGGTCACGTGACTAAAGCTCATTATAATATTTAAATACTCGGTCACGTGACTAAAGCTCATTATAATATTTAAATACTCGGTCACGTGACTAAAGCTCATTATAGTATTTAAATACTCGGTCACGTGACTAAAGCTCATTATAGTATTTAAATACTCGGTCACGTGACTAAAGCTCATTATAATATTTAAATACTCGGTCACGTGACTAAAGCTCATTATAATATTTAAATACTCGGTCACGTGACTAAATCTCATTATAGTATTTAAATACTCGGTCACGTGACTAAAGCTCATTATAATATTTAACTACTCGGTCACGTGACTAAAGCTCATTATAGTATTTAAATACTCGGTCACGTGACTAAAGCTCATTATAATATTTAAATACTCGGTCACGTGACTAAAGCTCATTATAATATTTAAATACTCAGTCAGTTGACTATGGCTCATTATGATATTTAAGTACCCAAGCATGTGACTAAAGCTTGTTATAATGCTTAAGTACTCAGTCATGTGACTAAAGCTTCTTATATTGATTACTGGAAGTACTCTGTCATGTGACTGCGGCTCATTGTAATATTTAAATACACAGTCATGTGACTAAAGCTTGTTATAATGTTTAATAAGGCATGTGACTAAAGCTCATTATAATATTTAAATACTGAGTCATGTGACTAAAGCTTGTGTTAACGTTTAATAGGTCATGTGACTAAAGCTCATTATAATATTTAAATACTCGGTCACGTGACTAAAGCTCATTATAGTATTTAAATACTCGGTCACGTGACTAAAGCTCATTATAGTATTTAAATACTCGGTCACGTGACTAAAGCTCATTATAATATTTAAATACTCGGTCACGTGACTAAAGCTCATTATAATATTTAAATACTCGGTCACGTGACTAAAGCTCATTATAGTATTTAAATACTCGGTCACGTGACTAAAGCTCATTATAGTATTTAAATACTCGGTCACGTGACTAAAGCTCATTATAATATTTAAATACTCGGTCACGTGACTAAAGCTCATTATAATATTTAAATACTCGGTCACGTGACTAAATCTCATTATAGTATTTAAATACTCGGTCACGTGACTAAAGCTCATTATAATATTTAAATACTCGGTCACGTGACTAAAGCTCATTATAATATTTAAATACTGAGTCATGTGACTAAAGCTTGTGTTAACGTTTAATAGGTCATGTGACTAAAGCTCATTATAATATTTAAATACTCGGTCACGTGACTAAAGCTCATTATAGTATTTAAATACTCGGTCACGTGACTAAAGCTCATTATAATATTTAAATACTCGGGCACGTGACTAAAGCTCATTATAATATTTAAATACTCAGTCAGTTGACTAAAGCTTGTTTTAACGTTTAATAGGTCATGTGACTAAAGCTCATTATAATATTTAAATACTCGGTCACGTGACTAAAGCTCATTATAGTATTTAAATACTCGGTCACGTGACTAAAGCTCATTATAGTATTTAAATACTCGGTCACGTGACTAAAGCTCATTATAATATTTAAATACTCGGTCACGTGACTAAAGCTCATTATAATATTTAAATACTGAGTCATGTGATTAAAACTTGTTATAATATTTTAAAAACCCAGTCATGTGACTAGTCCTCATTAATAAAACTTAAGTACTTAGACATGTGAAGATAAAGATGAAGTGATTTTTATGTGCTTTGCAAAAGTCTGCATGAATGGATTTTAGCAATACTTAAATATTTATTGCTCAAACCAAAATTCATCAGATTTGTGTCCTTGCATCTTCAGGGCAGGTCTATGATCCCTATAATTGTGCTTCCTTTATTTTTGAGTGATATATTCAGTAATAAAACTCAACGTAATCACTGAGTGTTAAGCTCTTTGGAGAGTGGATTACTTTTCAGTGTGGAGGTGTGTAATATAATTAGTACTGAAATAGCTCTAGTATTATAGCTTATACATTTAAATCTATCTTCTCCGTCAATTTTATGGACTGTGCCTGCATGCACGCAAAAGCATTGCACCGTGTTTTAGCTTTATGACCTAAATCTTAGTGGAGGAAACACGAGATCTCATCTCACCGGACATACGTCCTTTTCATTTCTTTCCTTCTTTTTGTATAAAGACGCTCCAGGATGTGCTGACTCTCTTTATCAAACATACATATACTGTATAAATATCTCACAATATTTCAGCAGAAATCCTTGAGCTACTGTACACATATGAAGCATGATCAGAAAACTAAAATAGAGTATTTACACTATGGACCATCTTATACATAATTACACACACACACACACACACAAACAACTTAAAATGAACAAAACTTTTGAAATGATATAAAAGCCAGAAATGACACCCAAAACAATATAAGTTTAATTATGCACTTTATTTTGTACATAGCATTTACTTTTCAATAGAACGAAACTCTTTGGGGACGTAAGACTAAATCAGCCGCATATCACTGCTCTTCATTTAAACACGACTTGTTATCTTTTATCTATTTCCTCTTGGGTCCTCAGCTTCCTGATGGCTTAAACATTTCCACCGTTTGAACGTATTTTAATTCGTAACATTCTCCTCACACCTCTTTTCCTCACAACATTTCCCATGATGAGCTTCAGATTCGGTAAAATAAACATCAATATCAGCCTCATTAAGTCACATTTGCATCGAAGCTCGTGATGTACGTGCATCTGTTCCTCCGTTGGAGATTATGTTCTGCAGACAGCCAGTTCCCTCGAGCGAACACACCGAGAAACCTGAAACCCCCGAGGCATCAACACTCTCTGGTCCCTTTAACGGCTCCCGTCTGCACCATCTGCCCATCAGAAATTAGGATTTTATAGCAATTTCTGTACAAATCTCCTCTTTATATTAGAGAAATCATTATTCCCACCGAGTTCCACTCCAACCTCAACATGAAAATGGACATAAAGTGTTTTGGACAAGCCAGTACAATAATTAAAAATGATGGTGGTTTGATGATGTGGTCAGTTTAATATTAATCGCACATCCATGAATGTTTTGCTTTTCCTAAACCACAGCAAATTAACAATGATTTTATGATTGGAATACCTTTATTTTAAAAAGCAGTATACTTTCTTTATTTGTTTTAGTAACATTTAATATTGTGATTATCATTTATACATTTCTGCATACATTAGATTTTTTTTTAAATACCATTAGGTTAATGTAAGGACATCTGCATCAGAATATACATTTAAATCTTTATGAGTTCTTTATGAACTAGATGAGAAAAAGCTTATGTTCACATAATTAATTTGGTCTTGATTTCATGGCTGGTTTGCATGTAGCAATTACTGCAGACTCCACGGGTGGAGAGAGAGAGAGAGAGAGAGAGAGAGAGAGAGAGAGAGAGAGAGAGAGAGAGAGGTTGTGAGATGCACAAAAGCATGGCTGAACTTCAGAAAGAGTATAATTTAAAGTTTGTAAAGGCCAATTCATAATGAAAGCTTTCAAGAAGCTATTTTTTTTTTAGATGTTTCACTGAACAGATATAGCCCCTGCCTGAAATGTCAGACTTCAGCACTCTAGTGCAGTGGACCCAGTTAGAGGTCTGAGTGCTAAAGTAGTTGAAAGGGCATGGTCAGGATTCAGTGATGGTCTTTCAAATTTTATGAAAAGCCTAAGAATGCAACTACACTAATTCACCCTTTGACAAATATACACCAATGTTTTCTTGATGTTTTCTTTATTTCTAGATGTTGTATAACAATGCTTCAGTGTGCTCACTCACTCACTCACAGTCCTGTATCCCAGGAGACTTACTGTAGGGAACTAGGCGGGGTAAACCCAGGACAGGGTGCCAATTCACACAGATACACTACTCATTCACACACTACGGGCAATTTGGGAACACCAATTAGCCTAATCTGCATGTTTTTGGACTGTGGGAGGAAACCCACCAAGCACAGGGAGAACATGCAAACTCCGTGCACACAGAGACGGGAATCGAGCCTGGCTGGGAGTCGAACCCGGACCCTGGAGGTGCAAGGCGACAGTGCTAACCACTACACCACCGTGCCGCCTCGTGCTTAGTTCCATTGGCATATTATTGCACCTAGTGGTCAAAAATGTGAACTTCAACAAATGCCCGTAGAGGCACACTGGGGCAGGGATCACACTGCCCCATGGTTAGGACAGGACGACATGGGTGGATTTAATATATTTCACAGCAAACACTAAGCACCTATTTTATAGCAAACAAATATATCGAAAATGGTTTTGTAGGGAAAAGTAGAAAGTGTCTGTACGTCATAAATGTGTGTGATCTACGGTGACCTTGTTTCACTCCTGATCACCGAATACAATTCTCTCTCTCTCTCTCTCTCTCTTTCTCTTCCTTATTTTTTTTTTAAAGCCAATGTATTTTGGGCCAATTGCTTTGTGGGCTGTGAGATGGAGTTGGACTGTAAATCTGCCTGAACCGTGTCAGTGTGATGATATTAGTGCTTCTGTGTGCTGAGGAGGCACAGCAGCTGGATTGTGTGCAGTGTATAGTGTACATAGTTTATGTTCAGTGTGTCATGTATAGAGGGTATTAGATCGTGTGGTACCTATATAGTGCATATTATATAATGTTTTAGTGCTTACTGCATGCTGCATATAATGTGTAGTGTTTATAGTATAATGTATAGTCTGTAGTCTATACTGTCTAATGTAAAATATATATTTTATAATGGATAGTGTGCAGTTTGTTGTGTGTAAGGTGCTGTATGTCGTATAATGTGTGGTATGCAGTTGATAATTTATATCGTAAAATATATAGTGTGTGCTCTCTGTGTAGTGTGTCATGTAATAATGTATAGATAATGTATAGATAATAGATTGTAATATAAAGTGCATGATGTATAATGTATACAAACTAGACACTATGTATAATGTATAGTGTGTAATGTATACTGTCTAGTTTCTAACATATAATGTGTTTAATGTGGAGCGTGTAGTTTGTAATATGTATAATGAAGAGTGTTTATTATGTAGTGTATTACATACTGTACTATATACTGCATTATTATTATTATTATTATTATTATTATTATTATTAATAATAATAAATTATTAATAAAGCTCACATCAGCTTTAATACACATACTATGCATCTTTTAAAACATCAGACATGAGATTAATTTGCGACTAATTGTGTGTGTGTGTGTGTGTGTGTGTGTGTGTGTGTGTGTGTGTGTGTGTGTGTGTGAGAGAGAGAGAGAGAGAGAGAGAGAGAGAGAGAGAGAGAGAGAGAGAGAGAGTTTGTGTATGTTTCTGGCTGCTTTTTGAGCTTGTTGGCTTTCCATAGTGCAGGGAGATTCTTCTGCAGTGTTTAGTCTTCACTGTGCTCCTCCGCTGCATCTGCATCAGCATCAACATCCACACACAAACACACACTCATGCATCAGCATCCTCCATACACTCCTTCCCCCACACACACACTCACACACAGATTCCTTTCCTGTCTCACCACGTGTCTGAGTGTGTGTGTGTGTGTGTGTGTGTGTGTGTGTGTGTGTCTGTATAAGAATGGATGTTTTGGGAAAGAACCTGTGGCCGCAGATTTAAAGTTTCCTGCTGCATCTCTTATGGATTTGTTTGGGAAGAGATAATTTGGGACCTGCACCACGGAGAAAAGGGAAAATTTAGTTTCCTGGATTTTTTTTTTTTTTCACGTTTAAGTTAATCCTGGAAAAATTGAAAAACACAAAAGAAGTTTGTGAAGAACAGAGAACGGATTGAAGGATTAACGAGCAGGTTGGGGTTTTGCTCTGTTCTTCTTATTATCTACTTCACGCTGGATTAATAAAGGAAATGTCAGTTTATGCGATTATTTTACTGTGAAAGTGTGTGTGTGTGTGTGTGTGTGTGTGTGTGTGTGTGTGTGTGTGTGTGTGTGTGTGTGTGTGTGTGTGTGTGTGTTGCAGCACTGAAACAGGTGTGAATATGAACCAGACCGTGGGAGTAACGAATGCGTACCAGAGATGCTCCACAGGAGGGAAAGTAAGTGACTTGCTGGAGTTAAATTTTTTCTCTTTGATTCCGATTTGCTTTTATTTGAGACTGATGTTAGACGTTGAAGATGATGAAGATGCTGGATGGTGGAATCATTTTCATGTTTGGAAGATGTTTCTTTATAAGTATTCGAAGATAAAAGCATGTCTTCCTGCCAAATAGTCATCTGATGGAATGGTATTGAAGCACATATGGTTGTGTGGAGAACTGTCCAGTGCTGAAACTTGTCTTCCGGAGATTAATTTTGTCCCAGTGGGCCACAGTTCACTTTTCTTTTTGGGTTGTAGTTGGGTACGTGAAGTGTGTGTGTGTGTGTGTGTGTGTGTGTGTGTGTGTGTGTGTGTGTGTGTGTGTGTGTGTGTGTGTGTGTGTGTGTGTGTGTGTGTGTGTGTGTGTGTGCGTGCATGCATTTTGCTGAAACAGCACTCACTGGTGTTCCTTTGATCACCAATGAAGCAATAAAAACACAGATGGTAAGCACGCTGGTGTTCTATCTGCTGGTTTTAGGCATCTTTTCTGTGTGTGTGTGTGTGTGTGTGTGTGTGTGTGTGTGTGTATGTGTGTGTGTGTGTGTGTGTGTGTGTGTACATATGTTGAGAAGCCCCAAACAAGAAACAAGATTCTACTAATTAGGCAAACTCCTTTTATCAGATTGTTCTTTCTATACCTTAATTATAGCTGTAAGAAGGAAACATTGTGATTATAGTAGTAAAGTCAACACACACACACACACACACACACACAGTACACTCTAAAGAGTTCTCTAAATTCCACAAATAAGTAATGATGCAATAACAGACTATCTAAGAGTGCATTCTCAGTGTTATTACTGCAAGTGTGTGAGCAGTTTGTTTAATTCAATAACCCACATACACTCTGTATACATTCATCTCCTGAGTGTTTTAACGAGTTTCTCAGGGAAAACTAATGTTTGGACCTGAACATTTAAAATGATCTTTGAGTCTTTCAGTGAGAAACCTGTGCTTATTTAGTTTCTATGCAGGTTCCTCTGTTTGTTCCTCTGTGTGTCCTGCTCACCGCACACGGCTGTAAAGATCTGCTGGACTGTAAAGTTTTTAAATGAACTCAAGGAAGAATTATTGCTTGATGGGTCCGCGGCTCCTCGACCTGCTTCTTGGCTGGCCTTGAATCAGTGGCGAGGGACACACACACACACACACACACACACACACACACACACACACACACATTCGTTGTTTATTATCAGCACAAAGATCATATTTAAGCTTTTGGCCAGGTGCCCTGTTGTCACTTGTGTTACGGACATCAGAAGAATAAACGTCATTAACATGTAAGTCATCGAGAGACCCAGAGAAAGAAAGATGATAGGAAACACATTAGCATTTTCCGGTTAGACTAAAGGGTTCCAACACATGTATGTTCCTCCAGACAGGCGTGTTACAGGAAGTATTACCATATATGGACGAGGACGTGCAATAAGAGGGTTGATTTATAGACATAGAGGCATTTGAATGTTCACACAATGTCAGAAAACCTCACATCCACAAGAACTTTCAATAAACCCCATTGAGATATATAGCAGTGTAAATTTATTGTCCCCTCAAAATAACTAAAAATAAAGCCAATAATAGCTGAACCCCTGGCAACAAAAGTGAGTACAACCTAAGTGAAAATGTGAAATGTCAATATTTTGTGTGGCCACCATCATTTTCTAGCACGGCTTGAATTCTCTTGGCCATGGAGTTCAGCAGAGCTTCACAGGTCGTCACTGGAATGACAAAGAGTCGTTTATGCAGTGTTGTCCTATGAAAAGTTATAACTAAATATTTGCAGAGATGTGAGGGGTGTACTCACTTTTGTACTTTTGTCACATACTATAAATATACTATATATATATATATATATATATATATATATATATATATATATATTTTTTTTTTTTTTTTTTTTTTTTACACAACCATAGACAGTTTGCAATAATCTCCTTTTAATACAGTAGTTGATGCAACTTACACTCATGTCTCCAGCAGGGGTAAGTTTGGCTCTTGCTTTCCTAGGTAGGTCTTCATGAGAGACAGTTTCATCATGGAGCTTGATGTGTGTCGCAAATGCACTTGACACAATAGTGTTCTTGCAAGAACTTTTCCTTCATACGACGCATGTTGTTGTTCCTTCAACAGCTGACCTTCATATGTCTTAAAATAACAACTGACTGTTATTGTTATTGTTGTGTTCTTGGTACTAAATTCCCTAATGCCATGTGTGCTATTTCAAAGTTTAGGAGAACAATCCAGTATTGTTCGAGAACTGAAAAATAAACTTTTGACTTAACAATAATATATAGTGTACAATAGGTGTAGTTGAACCAAAGTTTAGTTGCTTGAATTTAGATTACAAGGTTTATAAACAGTGACATTTAAGGCCTCACCTCATTTAGAAATAGTTTCTAATGAAAACCATTTAAAACTCAAACAGGAACTGTTTACAAAGACTCACTGAGGAACTTGTTCCGAAAGTAAACCTTTATTAAACCCCAAATAAATCTGAATGACAGAATGAAGCATTTTTTAACTAAATGAACACAGATTAGATATAAACCTGGTTTCCGACTTGCAGAAAGAAACTTGGCGTCCAAACAGAGCATCATGAATTGATTCATTCATCATTTGATTGTTTGCTTGAGCAACATGGTGGCGTAGCGGTTAGCAGTGTGGTCTCATACTGTATGTTCAGGGTCGAGGGCCTGATTCCTGCCTCCGGGTTTTGTGTAGAGTTTGTATGTTCTCCCTGTAGCTTGGTGGGTTTCCTCCAGGTACTCCAGTCTCCTTCCACAGTCCAAAGACATGCAGATTAGGCTAATTGGCATTCCCAAATTCCCCATATTGTGTGAGTGTGTGTATGTGAGTTTGTGCCTGGAGTTGGATTGGCACCACCATCCATCCTTGTGCCCCGAGTTTCCTGGCATTGACTCCAGGCCTTCTGTCACCCTATACGTATATGATACACAGTATACAGAATTAACGGGAGTGTTTGTTTGTTTGTTTGTTTGTTTGTTTGTCATAAAATTGATTTTAAATACTGAACTCTTGAATGGTCTTTAATTGCCTCTATTTGTTTCACAGCACAAAGTTAATCAAATATTCATGAATCTCAGTGGGGAAAATTGGCCACCGTAGATCGCTTCAGTCGACCTGGAAATAAAAGTGCGCTCGTCTGCACACTCTGTTCCTTGCATAAGTTGTGTATCTCTGAAAATCTGGTCTGATAAGTCATGGGTAATGTGCAGAGATGCACTTTTGCCGATTAACATATTAACTGCAGCACCTAGAAAATCCTGTAGTTCCTTCAGCCATCACATTGTGCTCCTTTACAGACTCTAAGTGTGTTTCATCAGCATACAATTATGTGCATTAGCAGCAGCACAGGCGCTAACACGGACCCGGGTCATTCATTAACTTCAGCCACAAAAAAATTCTGAAATGAAGAGAAACAGCCATCATAGTCTGTATTACTCTGAGAAACACAAACATCTTTTTCCATGATTTGATGCCATCAGTGATGCATTTGTACTGTACATTTACTGTGTATAAATTTGTCAAGCGTAGACATCTAACAGTTTAATAGGCTGAGATGAATTGAGTGCCACAAAGTAAAAGAAATATGGTAAACATGTTTGCAGGGAACATGGATATGGTAAAAACAATGCACTCTGTGATCCGATCTGTAAAATATAACATGTTCATTTGTTCTCTAGGCCTCTCTGGTAAATTACAACAAGATAGTACACTATGGTACAATAGGTGTTATGGCACAACGCCTCTGTGGTATATAATAAAATGTGATAAAGTGTCCTCTAGAGTGTATATACTTTTTAAAAAAGGAAAAAG